>OZ017739.1:421947920-422410420 GCA_963969285.1 Odontomyia ornata | reverse complement strand
GCAGCTAGAAGGAGATCCAGACCGAGTGAGGAGCCCAGAATGGAAGCCCTTCAAACAGAGGGGTAGGAAAACATGTAAGAGCCAACTTCGTGGGGCATAGGTTGGCTAGGAGGATCGACGTCCCCAGCACCACCATTACCATGTCAAGACTACATCGTGGAGAAGCGGACTTATGCCTTCCATAACACCATAACCATAACAATCGACACTGGTGCAACCCGATCGATTATCCGACCAGACTTAGTTAGACAGCAACAACTTCACAAGGGCAGAATTTTCTCACTACGGACAGCTATGGGAGAAACTGCACCTGTTCATGGAGGGGTCAACCTCCAGATACAGTTGGGAGACCTTGTGTTCCGACATAATTTTCTGGTTGCGAATATTATGGATGACTGCATTCTCGGAATGGATTTTCTGCGACCACATGGAATCACGTTGGATTTGGGCAAACGTGTATTGAAATGGCAGAATGTCGAAGTACTGATGGAGGATCCCAGCGTCCAAATTCCCAAGATGAATGTAGTAGTATGTACTGACACTGATGTACCGAATTCTTTCGAAAGCATTGTATGGGCCAAGCTTGATGGTGATTCTGAAGACCACCGATCTTATCTGATAGAGCCAACGAAGACGTCCGCATTGCGCAGTTTGATTGTAGGATGAAGCCTTGTGAGATCTTTAAGGAACGGATATGTGCCGGTTAGAGTCCTTAACACCGCAGACTCAACCACGAGCTTCAAAGCGGGAGAAGTCATCGGCAGCTGCCAGCCTGTTTCCACCATCACCTCTTTGGAAGCTACTCACGACCATCATTGCAAAAGGAGGCAAGACACAGACAAAGCCCGGGAATCCACGTCTGCAATATTGAAGCAGGTCAAATTGCCAGTGCAGCTATTCAAACGAGCCTCTGATCTGGTCACCAAGTACAGTGACATCTTCTCAACAAGCCCGGATGACCAAGGCCGAACGAGTCTGGTAACTCACGTCATAGATACCCAGGGAGCCACGCCAATTCGACAAGCACCCAGACGCCTACCTATAGCCAAACAAGGAGGAGTGAGCCCGCTGATCTCGGATATGGAAAAACAAGGCGTTATTGAACCTTCTGTCAGTCCATGGGCCGCGCCTGTAGTTCTAGTAAAGAAAAAGGATGGTAGCACTCGTTTTTGTGTCGACTATAGGCAGCTTAACGACGTCACTAAGAAAGATAGTTACCCGCTCCCACGCATCGATGACATCATGGACAGTTTAGCCGATGCAAAATGGTTTTCTACACTCGATCCCAGGAGTGGCTACTGGCAGGTAGAAATCGACAAGAAGGACCGAGAGAAGACCGCATTTTCAGTTGGGACCGGATTGTGGCAGTTTGTGGTGATGCCATTTGGGCTTTGCAATGCTCCAGCCACTTTCGAACGCTTGATGGAATACGTGCTACGTGGTCTAACCTGGAAAACCTGTTTGGTGTACCTAGATGACATCATCGTCATCGGGAGAACGTTCGAAGAGCATGTGCGGAACTTAGAAGAGGTTTTCTCCCGACTGCAACTGGCAAATTTGAAACTTAGTTCCGACAAGTGTACCCTTTTCGCAGCTGAAGTAAAATACCTGGGACATGTCGTATCAGCAGAAGGGCTCAAAACAGACCCTGAGAAAATTGCAGCCGTGAAAAGCTGGCCAACACCAAACAACAAGCGCCAACTACGAAGTTTCCTGGGTCTGGCAACCTACTATCGAAGATTTGTCAAAGGCTTTGCCAAAAAAGCTAAGTGTTTCCATCAGCTAACCGAGAAAAATCGTCCGTATGTCTAGAATGAACAATGCCAGACAGCCTTTGAGACCCTGAAGGAAAAGCTATGTGAATCATCCGTGCTGGCGTATCCGAAACCCGGAAAAATGTTTGTAGTTGACACCGATGCAAGCAACGGCGGTATTGGAGCTGTACTCTCCCAGCAGATCAATGGCGAAGAAAGGGTCCTCTCTTATTACAGTCGAGTTCTCTCAAAAAGTAAGAGGAACTACTGCGTGACCAGGAAGGAGCTATTGGCCATAATAGAGGTCACCAAGCAGTTCCACAAGTATCTATATGGCCAGAAATTTGTTCTTTGAACGGACCATGCATCACTGAGATGGTTGCTCAACTTCAAAAACCCCGAGGGACAAGTTGCGAGATGGATCGAAAGATTGCAGTCATACGACTACGAAATTGTTCATCGGAAGGGCGGAGTTCATGGAAATGCTGACGCCCTATCCCGCCATCCATGTCCAGCTAACTGCAAGCATTGCCGACGGATTGAGGCGGGATTCGATGAAGGTTGATCATCGGAGGAGATTCGAAACGCCCAGTTAGCCGATGAAAACATCGGACCATTGCTCGTATGGAAGGAGACGACTGGGCGACCTGAGTGGAAAGACGTTTCAATGCATGGCGCAACCCTGAAAAGCTATTGGGCACAATGGAACTCCCTTCAGGTGGAGGGTGGCGTACACAAGCGGAAATGGGAAACGGCGGATGGCAGCTCCTATATGATGCAAGCTATACTACCCAAAAGCCGAATCCACGATGTGATTAAGGAAATGCATGAAGGATCCTCGGGAGGCCACCTTGATGTTAACAAGACCTTAGCGAAATTGCGGGAACAGTTCTACTGGCTCCACGCTCGAGAAGACGTAGAGGACTGGTGTCGCAGATGCACAATTTGCGCTTCCGTCAAAGGCCCAAAGCGATGACTAAGAGGACAAATGCAAACCTATAACGTAGGCGTGCCATTTGAAAGGATTGCTGTTGACATCGCAGGACCCTTTCCTGAATCTGAATGGGGAAATCGATACACGCTCGTTGTAGCCGATTATTTCAGCAAGTTGCCCGAGGTCTACCCCATTCCAAAGCAGGAAGCAACTACTGTAGCCGAACAGCTAGTGTTAAATTGGGTCAGTAGGTATGGCGTACCTTGCGAACTACATTCAGATCAAGGCCGAAACTTTGAGTCACTAGTTTTTAGCGAAATGTGCGAGTTGCTGGGAATACGGAAAACGAGGACAACACCGCTGCATCCCCAATCCGATGGAATGGTCAAACGTTTCAACGGCACGCTCAATAAACACCTGGCCAAAATGGTTGATGAGAACCAAAGGGACTGGGACCGACATATCCCACTATTTTTGATGGCGTACAGAGCTGCCGAACACGCATCGACGGGCCAAGCCCCAGCCAAAGTCATTTTTGGAAAGACTATTCATCTGTCAGCTTATATAAAGTTCGGGACACCCCCTGAGAAACCCCAAACGATCTCGGAGTACGCAAGTGAGCTAAGACAACGGTTGAACCAGATACATCGGACAGTGCGAAATCACCTCGAATCGGCTACTGACCGCATGAAGACCAGGTATGATCTCAAGGCAAACTCTACTGGCTTCCAGCAAGATGACTTTGTATGGCTATATAACCCGCAACGGCGAAAGGGTAGGTCTCCAAAGTTGCAACATAATTGGGAGGGACCATACCGAGTTGCAAAGCGAATCAACGACGTCGTATATCGAATACAGGAACATCGTAAGCCAAGAGCCAAAACGAAAATCGTGCACCTGGACCGTCTTGCCCCATATTACAACCAGGGAGAATAGACTACAACTGGTGACACATCTTTTCGGGGCGAAAAGAACTGAGGTGGGGGCAGTGTTACATGTACAAATAATTCTGCGAGCTACTGTCGCAATTGTTTTCACAACAATGAAGAACACGAATTTACTTGAAACCACGAGAACCCAACAAGCATTAACAACATCTGAAAGTGAGTCACTGCTCCATTCATTTGCAGTCGCTCGAATGTTCCCGCGAATTCGCCAATGTACGAGAACTGGGTTGAATGACTACAGACCCTATATGAAGGCGAGCTGAATGAATGGGGGGACGATCATTCATTCGACCGCGATAAGAACTGCGATTGTGTGTGGGAAGCGATATTATTCGAGCAGTTGAAAAGTGATTTTCGTAATAGTGAAGTGATTTCGAAGACAATTGCGATAAGAAATTTATGGAAATTTATGGAAAATTAGTGAAAGTGTTAAATTGATCATTATGCACTTTTGTAATTAAATAAACTCTTTTAACTTAAATTAAAAGAACTTGCGTTTTCACTTTCCCGGAACATTAAATTATTGGCCGCGAACCAAAAACACGCGACAATATATATATATATATATATATATATATATATATATATATATATATATATATATATATATATATATACAATGCGATTATTGCTAGTTGAAAACTTTGACTTTTTATATATATATATATATATATATATATATATATATATATATATATATATATATATATATATATATATATGTATATATATATAAAGTCAAAGTCAAAAAAAAATATATATATATATATATATATATATATGTATGTATATATACATATATATATATATATATACACGTTTATATATATATATATATATATATATATATATATATATATATATATATATATATATATACAATAATAAACATATATATATACTTAACAAAGAAGGTACATAGCTTGACTACGGCACTAAAATCAAACAGCAATCATTACGAAATTCTGTCAGAATCAATTCAATGTGATCATGAATTGGAGATAGAATGATATCCGAAATCCATAATGAATATTATATTTTTTACTGTTCTTATTCTCTTCAAAGTAGACATTCGGATCTAGAAAACCTACAATGTATCGAGAATGTCATTTAAAAAATATATTTATTGAAATTTTTGACTTTTTAAGGAAAATTTGATTTTACGAGCAAATTTTACTTTTATTTTTGAAACTCGCACTAATATTCCATTCTAACCATATTGAGCATTTAAAATATTCCATGGACTATTTTCTTCCAATTGTATCGAAAGCACCAACTGAACTAACGGTACCGAAAAAAGTCGAAGAATGCAATTGTCTATGGAAACACGGATTGTCATTGGCTGATAATTCAGAAGCTTTTTGCATCAGCGCATCTGCGTCAATTGTGATGCTATTTTTCACATTGGATATGAGTTATGTGTTGTGGAAGCGTCGTAAATGGTGGAGAGACAAAAACAAGAATGCAGGACAAATTCGAAGAGTAAGAAAGGATCGAGAAGAAGACTGGTGATAAAAAAATTAAAATTGACTTTAAAAACATAAATTCAGAAGATTACTTATTAAAAGTAGATAATGTGATGTTACGGATTTTCATTAAAATTAAAATGTTTGTTTTGGCTGTATATTGACTGGTTTTTCATTTCTATCAGAAAATTTTTTTGAAGAGAGGCACGAATGGGATGAGATTTTCCTATTTTGATATATGCTGCTACATGTGTTCATGACTACTTGGGTAAAGTAAGCAACAAGACAACGCGTTAGTATCGCCTAAGTCAAAAGCGCTTTATTTAATACTAATCGTTATAAATTTTAAAAGAATATAAAGCAAAATCCAAACAATAACAATAAAAAACTTAATGGCCCAAATGGCTCTCTAAATTTGTACGTTATCATTAAACACATTTAAAAAAAAACTATAGCAAATTCAAATCGATGAAGATTGTTACATATTTTTAAAATTCAATTGGAAAAAGGAGAAAAAACCAACCAACACTATTCTAAAATTATTTATCGTCTTAACACTACAGTAAACTTTGATCCTACACCTAATATGTTTTAACTTAATTCTAATAAATGCAATCAAAAACATTATCTTATACTAAAAAAATCTATAACTATGTTCCTAACCTAAGCGTTTTACCTTATCTCTAACCTAATATAATAAACATAATATAAACCTAACCTATACCTAATTTTTAACAAACATAAACAATAACACTAAATGTAGCAATATTGAGCTGAAACTCAAAAACTAAATAACGAAAAACACCAAAACTGAAAATACACACGAATAATTTAGACATTGTCATTCAGCCACAAATACCTAGATTGCCCCGTCTCAACTCGATCAGCTTCAACGAATCTAGCAAATGAGTATCTCCATTGGAATTGTTGGTCTCGTGAACTCAAGTTCGGAGGATATTTTATCTTCTTATCGGTGGCCCGTCGATATATGTGATATATGACTGGGACGCCGTCAGAATCAAAAACATATCGATTCATGTCCAAATACACGAATGCTTCTGGAGGAATGAAGCCAGTAGCGAGGCAAGTCGCTATATACCCGTCTGTAGGGTGGAACGGCTGTGAAATCCAAGGGTTTTCACTCACAGTCACAGATCTTGCGATATGATTCCGAAGAAGTTTCAATATGAAAATATCGACTCTAGTCACTTCAGCAGTTTGATAAATTCTTCTATTCGATATATAATGTTTCCAATTCGTCTCAGGCTTTCTGTACAAACCAGTACATGCACGAAGACATTTCCTTTCGAAAACTCTTAATTTTTCCATAGTACTAGCGCTCTGGTTGTACCAGATCTGACATCCATATGTCAAAACTGGTCTAACCAGTGTCTTGTAACAGATAACTTTGACCTTTTGATCAATGTATCTGGAATGAAAGAGTTTTCGACGGGCCATGACTGCCTTACTGAGCATGATTTTCACATGTTCAGTATAGTACAGATACTGATCGAGATAAACACCGAGGTATCGAACACAGGATTTATGTGGAACCCGTTCAAGACTACCCTCACCAGCCATGATGTGGAAATCTTTCCAATTACGTTTCAGGTCTTGACTGACCCCCAGCAGCGTTGTCCGAAATAAGATTGTTTCACACTTCTGCACATTGATTTTCATCCGCCAATTGTCAGTGTAGAGCTGTACATCATTGAACATTTTTTGGAGATTGCTCTGAACTATTGTAGCTTTTCGGTCTGCCGTATAGATGATCAGATCATCAGCAAACGCTACCAATGATAGCGTTGGCGAGACGTTAAAATCAAAGCCGTTCAATAGCTTGCGAATAAAGATTGAAAAGAGCAGAGGCGCAGTAACTGTTCCCTGCTGTAGACCATTCAAGACCTTGAACTCGCGCATTGTTGTCAGATTTCCATTAGTTACGACAAACGATTTCTCGTATAACATATAACACATCATGGCGACAAGGTGTCTGGGAAACTTGTCCTGAAGGAGTTTAAAAATTAGTCCATCTAATCACACCGTATCGAAGGCTTTCTCCATATCAATGAGACATGCTCCAACACATTGTCTATCATTGAGTTTCCAAGAGATGTCTGAGGTTACTTTCGTTATTGCATGTGTGGTCGAATGCCTGGCACGAAAACCAAATTGGCAATTCGGCATCAACTCATTTTCCTCAATGTGGGCGTTTAATGCTCTGTTGAGTATCACTTCAAACACCTTGCTGATGTTAGGCAGCAAGCTGATTGGGCGATAGCTTTTCGGACATGAAGATTCTTTTCCTGTCTTTAAGATTGGAAATACCTTAGCCGTTTTCCACTCATTTGGGAAATATGAATTGCTCAACATGTTGTTGAACTATATGCAATAATTCCTAATAGCAACCTCCGGCAAATGTCGGAGAACTACATTTGGAATACCATCAGTACCACATGATTTCTTGTTGTTTATCTTGCGAAATATGAAACACAAGTCTTCATAGCTGACAAAATAATCAATAAGATTCAAGTTCGGTATGAGGTCAGATGTTAATGTTTCATTGAAATGAAGAATTGATTGGCCGTTCAGGCTTGACTTGAAGTCGGAAACTTTTGCTTCAACGATCTCTGAAACTATTTCATTCCCTCTCTCGGGGTTTGGTAGATGAACCAATTCAAAATGTGTTCCAATCAGGGCAAGGTTATCTAATCCTTCACAAATGATCCTGTTTCCATTTCTATCCGGAGTCGTACTATCAATTTCGATACCAGCCCTATCGAGAAGATTTATCTCATCACTAGTGACTTCAAGATTCGATACCTTCACTCGAGACTTCTTGCGGAATATGCTATTCACTTTCGCAAACACGCCGTCTGGGTCCTGTGGGCTAATACCCTCAATTTTTCCGCCCATTGATTGCTGACCTCACTCCTGAAGTATGACCGGATTAAGTTCCGGACATTCTTCAGATGTAATTTCAACAAAGCCAACGAGGGAAGGTTGTAATTCAAAAATCGTCGATAAATATTGTTGACGCATGTGAGAAGAAGGCTTTTCAATCTTTTCAATCTTACGATGGTTGGTGCTTCATATCCTTCCATATTGTTTCGATGTTTAATCTTGGGAACTACTTTCTCAATCGTTTCCAACGTCAGCTTCTCTAACTTCGACAAATAGACATCTATTTCATCGTTAGTTAGATTCCTGTCATTGGGAACCATTGAGCAAGAGTTGCCACCATCAGAAAGGGGACATTGCTTCTGGTACTTCCGATTAAACTTCTTTTGAAACTTTCCCCTGTCTGTTTTTTTGAAGTTCAACCGATGATTTTCGTGTTGAACTGGAACGAGGATAAATCATCCCTTTGATGATTGATTTCCATTACGATTGCGTTATGGTCGCTATCATAAGGAAGCACCTGCAGTTTCCGTTGAGGACTATTAAAGTTGAATTCGAGTCTTGCGTCAGCAATGCAGAGATCCAAATATGAATTTGTCCTAGGGTATGTTGGGAACTCCGACCCATATAGATTGCACCTGTATTCAATCTGGTTCTCTGTTATCCACGATTTCAGGAATACACCTCTTGGATTATTGGTGGCGTTCAGCCATTATGTATGCTTGGCGTTCAGGTCACCAGCAAGAATATAATAATTATGAAGCCTGTTCAATTCGAGTATTTCAAACAAGGAATTGAGTTCCTCCTTGAGCCTGAGAACAGTTCCACCAGTTGCATAGGCAGAGACAACGAAGAGGTTATCCCCACCTAGCAGTGAAATTTTGATAACGGACACTTCAAGAGATTCAAAGCTTTTGAATTCGACTTTTTCAATATTTTGGAAACGATATGGTCTTCGAACCAATATCCTGGTGCCACCTCCCCCATCACCTATTACCCTATCGTTTCTTACGAATTCAAAATCCTTGAATGTCATGGAGTGCCATGAATTGAGGTGGGTTTCGGTGAGAAGCATGATGTCAGGCTTTTGCTTAAC
The DNA here is from genome assembly GCA_963969285.1 of Odontomyia ornata. NCBI lineage: Eukaryota > Metazoa > Arthropoda > Insecta > Diptera > Stratiomyidae > Odontomyia > Odontomyia ornata. Next base: position 422,401,322 of record OZ017739.1, on the reverse strand, counting down.
AATGAATTCAAGGAGATAATCACGTCGATGTATAGTAACAATGGAGTTGATGTTGATCGAGATGAGACGAATCCTATCCATGGGAATGTGACTAGATGACAAACTATTTTGGAGCATGTTGACCTAAACTTTGAAAAACGAAATTGGTTTTTTGGTCTTGCTTATTAATTCTATCTGAAAGCGATTCAAGTTGCTGATAGATTTTAAGAAGCAGCTCATTATTGCCACTTACATTATTTATTTTATTTATATTGTTGTCTGCTGGTCCTCTGGCAGCAAGTGCAAATGATACCCCTGGTTTGATGAAGTTGGGAGGTAACAGATTGTGATTTACTTTGGTTTGCTTTAGGGAAAATTTAGCTCTTGCATCTTGATACCGAGGGCATCCTCGGTATGATGCTGAATGACCAAATGTACCGCAATTAACACAATACAATTTTTCTTTTGGCTCCACCTGAGCCAATTTGCATTCACCGGGGGCGTGGATATCTTTGCACTTAACACAGCGATAGTGCATTGCACAATTGGCAGCCGAATGACCGAATCGTTGACAGCTGTAACACTGGTTGACCTCAGTTTTTTGGAGGCGTTCCCACCTCACAACTCTAAAGTTTAAGTACCTTACCTGTTGGAGGGCACTCGGACTGCTGTCGTTAGAAATTTGGACCAAATAAAATGGTAATATTTTACCTTCTACAGTTGATCTCCTTGTAGCAAAATTTTTCACACACATGAACTTAACAGCTGGTGCTGCTTCCTGCAACAACTCAAGGAGATCAACTGTATTCTCCCCACAGTCCAGGCCCTTCAACAGGAAGGTCTGATTTTTTTCCGCCTTTGGCGTATATGTAAAGTGGGGAGCTTGGACACTATTAAGAGCATCTTTCGCCTGTTTGAAGTCAGCCAGTGTCTTTGTCTTGATCGAGAGCTTATCACCGGTCACTCTCTTAATTTCAAAGTTTTTGATTTTATGTTCGGCTGCCGGTAACCGAACCATATCTCCTCCACGCTGCCCAAAAACGTTTATTGGAGGAACTTTTTCATTTACCTTATTAATTTTATTAGGAGGGCCAGCAGACACACCGGTTGGCTTCTTCTCCTTTTGCTTATTTTTTAATTTTAAATATTTAATGAAATTATTATCGCTATCAATATTACCTATCTTATCGTTGCTCTCTATCTCGACGTCCATTTCTTCGTGCATTGCAGACAGCACCGCATTATAATTGGCGCTGTCGTTCGCTCCTCCTGCGCTCAGGATATTTTCTGCATCGTGGATTGTCTTGCTCATATCTTGCGATTTCGTTTTATATGTTGGTACTCCTTTCCCGTTGGTCTTGCTTGTTGTTTCCTGTTTTTCATTCTTCTTAGTTAGTATCGGCTCTTCTTGGCCGGACGTATTCTGTGGCTTCACTTTTTGTTTGTTCCCATTTGACAACGTCCGAACTCTGTTTCCGGAGTTTTAATTCGTCATTTTGTTTCGTATCCCTTGTATTCTCCATGGTTACTTTTTCATAATCTTCGCTTGAAATCGTAATTCGCTTTCCATGCTCACAATTGTCTTGTTCATTTTTCCGCTTGTTTATTTTATCATTTGTAATTTTCAAAATGCCTGGCTCTGGGTCCCCCAGCGGTGGGAAGCCGTCGGGCTCCTCCATCCCCCCGGTAAAAAAACTTTTTTTCTTTCTTGAAACTTTCTCGTAGGTAAAGTCAAGATACTCGATAAATTGTTCGAATAGTTCGACGATGTAATAAGTTTCTTTATAAAATTACTTTGACGTTTGACGTTTTTAAAAATTATTTTAATTTAAAAATTCTTGACAGGAGCGAATTAAAAACACGTCTACACGCAACGAGTGCTAGACGTAGAATGTTAGTATCGCCTATTGGCAGCTGAAAGCATAACAAATGTTAGCCTTAATAGGAAAAAAGTAGGCATGGCAATATCGTAAGCATGGCAGTGCCGATTGATGTTACAGAAGAAGTGTTTTGGTGTTTTTCGTTATTTAGTTTTTTGGGTTTCAGCTCATTATTGCTACATTTATTGTTGTTGTTTATTTGTGTTAAAAATAAGGTTAAAATTAGGTATAGGTTAGGTATATGTTATGTTTACTATATTACGTTGGCGATAAGATTAAACGCTTAGGTTAGAAACATTGTTATAGAATTTTTTTAGAATAAGATAAAATTTTTGATAGCATTTTATTAGAAATAAGTTACAACATATTAGGTGTAGGATCAACGTTTCACTTGACGAAGTTGGTAGGTATCACACTGCGGTGTGCTTGATTTTGTTTTGGAGTGACTAACCTTTGCATCTTGATACCGGGGGCATCCTCGATATGACGCTGGATGACCAAAAAGCACTGTAGTTCACACAATATAGTTTTTCTTTTGGCTCCGCCTGAGCCAATTTGCACTTGCCGGGAGCATGAATGTCTTTGCATTTAACACACCTATATTTCATGGCGCAATTGGCAGCCGAATGCCCGAATCTTTGACACCTGTAGCACTGGTTGACCTCACTTTTCTGGAGGCGTTCCCACCTCACCACGTGGAAGTTCAAGTATCTTTTTTTTTTGCAGGGCACTTGAACTACTTTTACTGGAAATCTGGACTAAGTAGTGAGGCAAGTTTCTGCGCTCCACAATCGATCTCCTTGTTGCAATGTTTTTAACTGAAATAAATTGTATTTCTGGTGCAACTTCTTGGAATTGTTGGTCTCGTGAACTCAAACTCGGAAGATATTTTATCTTCTTGTCGGTGGCCCATCAACTTATGTGGTGTATGACTGGGACACCGTCAAAATCAAAAAAATATCGATGCATGTCCAAATACACGAACGCTTCTGGAGGAACGAAGCCATTAGCCAGGCAAGTTGCAATATACCCGTCTGTAGAGCGGAACGGCTGTGAAATCCAAGGGTTTTCACTCACCGTCACAGATCTTGCGATATTATTCCTAAGAAGTTTCAATATGAAGATATCGACTCTTGTCACTTGAGCAGTTTGATAAATTCTTCTATTCGATACATAATGTTTTCAATCTGTCTCAGGCTTCCTGTACAACCAGTACATGCACGAAGACATTTCCTTTCGAAAACTCTTAATTTTTCCATAGTACTAGCACTCTGGTTGTACCAGATCTGACATCCATATGTCAAAACTGGTCTAACCAGGGTCTTGTCACTGGTAATTTTGACCTTTTTGTCAATGCATTTGGAATGAAAGAGTCTTCGTAGGGCTATGACCAATTTTTGTGCCTTACTGAGCATGATTTTCACATGTTCAGTATAGTACAGATACCGATCGAGATGTACACCGAGGTATCGAACACAGGATTTATGTGGAACTCGTTCTGAACTTCCCTCGCCAGCCATGATGTGGAAATCTTTCCAATTACGTTTCAGGTCTTGACTGACCCCCAGTAGCGTTGTCCAAAACAAGATTGTTTCACACTCCTTCGCATTGATTTTCATCGCCAATTGTCAGTGTATAGCCGTACATCATTGAACATTTTTTGAAGATTACTCTGAATTATTGTGGCTTTTCAGTCAGCCGTATAGAGGATCAGACTAGACGTTACAATCAAAGCCATTCAATAGCTTGCGAATGAAGATTGAGAAGGAGGCGCAGTAACTGTTCCCTGCTGTAGACGATTCAAGACCTTGAATTCGCGCATTGTTGTCAGATTCTCACCAGTAACAACAAACGATTTCTCGTATTACATATTACACATCATGGCGATAAGGTGTCTGGGGAACTTGTCCTGAAGGAATTTAAAAATTAGTCCATCTAATCACACCGTATCGAAGGCTTTCTCCATATCAATGAGACATGCTCGAACACATTGTGTATCATTTAGTTTTCAACAGATGTCTGAGGTTACCTTCGTTATTGCACACATGCCTGGCATGAAACCAATTGGCAATTCAATGTGGGCGTTTAATGCTCTGTTGAGTATCACTTCAAACACCTTGTTGATGTTTGGCAGCAAGCTGATTGGGTGATAGCTTTTGGGGCATGAAGATTCCTTTCCTTTCTCCAAGATTGGAAACACCTTAGCCTTTTTCCACTCATTTGGGAAATATGAATTATACAACACGTTGTTAAACAATATGCAATAATTTCTAATAGCGACCTCAGGCAAATGTCGGAGAGCTACATTTGGAATACCGCCAGTGCCACATGATTTCTTGTTGTTTATCCTGAGAAATATGAAACACAAGTCTTCATAGCTGACAAAATAATCAATAAAATTCAAGCTCAGTATGAGGCCAGATGTTAATGTTTCATTGAAATGAAGAATTGATTGGCCATTCAAGCTTGATTTGAAGTCAGAAACTATCGCTTCAACAACCTCTGAAAATATTCCATTCCCTCTCTCAGGGTTTGGTAGATGAACCAATTCAAAATGTGTTCCAATCCGGGCAAGTTATTGCAATCCTTCACATATAATCCTGTTTGCATTTCTATCCGGAGTCGTACTATCAATTTCCATATCAGCCCTATCGAGAAGATTTATCTGATCACAAGTGACTTCAAGATTCGATACCTTCACTCGAGACTTCTTGCGGAATATGCTATTCACTTTCTTGAAAACGCCATCTAGCTCCTGTGGGCTAATACCCCTCAATTTTTCTACCCATTGATTGCTGACCTCATTCCTGCAATATGGACGGATTTAGTTCCGGACATTCTTCAGGTGTAATTTCAACAAAGCCAACGAGGGATGGTTTTAGTCCGAAAATCGCCGATAAATATTGTTGATGCGTGTGAGCAGAAGGCTTTTCAATCTTTTCAACCTTGCAAGGGTGGTGTTTTATATCCTTCCATATTATTTCGATGTTTAATCTTGGGAACTACTTTCTCAATTGTTTCCAACGTCAGCTTAGTTAGTTAGATTCCTGTCATTAGAAACCACTGAGCAAGCGTTGCCATAATCAGAAGGAAAACATTGCTTCTGGTACTCTCGATTAAACTTCTTTTGAAACTTTCCCCAGTCTGTTTTTTTGAAATTCAACCGATGATTTTCATATTGAACTGAAACGAGGATAAATCATCCTTTTGATGATTGATTTCCATTACGATTGCGTTATGGTCGCTATCATCAGAAAGCACCTGCAGTTTCCGTTGAGGACTATTAAAGCTGAATTCAAGTCTTGCGTCAGCAATGCAGAGGTCCAAATATGAATTTGTTCTAGGGTATGTTGGGAACTCCGACCCATATAGATTGCACCTGTTTTCAATATGGTTCTCTGTTATCCACGATTTCAGGAATACACCTCTGGGATTATTGGTGGTGTTCAGCCATGATGTATGCTTGGCGTTCAGGTGACCAGCAAGAATATGACTATGTAGCCTGTTCAATGTGAGTATTTCAAACAAGGAATTGAGCTCCTCCTTGAGCTTGAGAACTGTTCCACCATTTGCAGAGGCAGAGGTAACGAAGAGGTTGTCCCCATCTGAGAGTGAGATTTTGATAACGGACACTTCAAGAGATGAGACGAATCCTATCCATGGGAATGTGACTGGATGCCAAACTATTTTGAAGCATGTTGGCCTAAACGTTGAAAAACGAAATTGATTTTTTGGTCTTTTTTATTTATTCTATCTGGAAAAGATTATTGCCACTTACATGATTTATGTTATTTACATTATCTGCTGGTCCTCTGGTAGCAAGTGCAAATGATACTCCGGGTTTGACGAAGTTGGGAGGTAACAAGTTGTGATGTAGTTGTGTTTGTTTTGGGGAAAATTTAACTCTTGCATCTTTATACCGAGGGCATCCTCAATATGATGCTGGATGACCAAATATACCGCAATTAACACAGTATCATTTTTCTTTTGGCTCCATCTGAGCCAATTTGCATTTGCTGGGGGCGTGAATATCTTTGCGTTTAACACAGCACGAGTGCATGGCACAATTGGCAGCCAAATGACCGAATCTTTGGCACTGGTTGACCTCCGTTTTTCGGAGAGGTTTCCAACTCACAACTCTAAAGTTCAAGTACCTTACCTGATGGAAGGCACTCGGACTGTTTTCGTTAGATATTTGGACCAAATAAAATGGTAATATTTTGCTTTCAACAGTTGATCTCCTTGTAGCAAAATTTTTCACACTGATAAACTAACAGCTGGTGCTGCTTTCTGCTACATTTCAAGGAGATCAACTGTATTCTTCCCACAGTTCAAGCCCTTCAAAAGGAAGGACTGATTTTTTCCCGCCTTTGAAGTATATGTGAAGTGGGGAGCTTTTATACTATTAAGAAAATCTTCCGCTAGCTTGAAAACATACAAATTTTTTTATCTTGATTGTGAGTTTATTAGCGGTCACTCTCTTAACTTCAAAATTATTGTATGTTTGGCTGCCAATAACCGAACCATATCCCCTCCATGCTGCCCAAACACATTAATTGGAGGAGCTTTCTCATTTATTATTTTTAATAGGAGAACCAGCAGACACACCGGTTGGCTTCTTTTCCTTCTCCTTATTTTGTGATTTTAAATTTTCAATGAAATTATTACTACAATCATTAATGTTACCTATGCTATCTTGGTACTCCATCTCGATGTCCATTTCGTTATTAATCGCAGAAAGTACCGCATAGTAATTGGCGTTGTCGTTTGCTCCTCCTGAACTTTGCATGATTTCAGCATCATGGATTGATGTCTTGCTCGTATCTTGTAATGTTGCTTTATATGCTTGAGTCTTTTGCGTTGCTACTGTTTTTTCGTTGGTCTTGTTTGTTGTCGCTTCCTTTTTCTTATTCTTCTTATTTGTTATCGCTTCTTGTTTGCCGGACGTCTTCCGTGGATTCATCAGTTTTGTTTTGTTTACATTTGGTAATGTCCGGATCATATCCTCCAAATTTTGTATTCGGAGTTTCATCTCATCGTTTTGTTTAGTAACCTTTGCGTTTTCTCTGGTTACTCTTTCGTATTCTTCACTTGAAAGCGTAATACGCTTGCCATGCTCACAGCTCTCTTGACCGTTTTTCCGTTTCATGATTTTTTCATTCGTCGTATTAGAAATGCCTGGCTCTGGGTCCCCCAGCGATGGGAAGCCGTCGGACTCCTCCATACCCCCGGTGAAAAAACGTTTCTTCTTTTATGAATTTTTTGAAATTTTCTCGCAAGTAAAATTCAGATGCTCGATAAATTGTTAGAATAGTTTGACGCTGTAATAAGTTTTTTTAAGAAATTACTTTCTAATTGACGTTTTAAAAAGTATTTTAATTTTTAAAAATTCTTGACAGGAGCTTTTGAAAACAGGTCCATTCGCAACGAAGGCTAAACGTAAAAAATTATGTGCCAGACTTGTTACAGAGAAAATACACTAAATTTTCTTTAAGTATTCATCGAGAAATGTCAAAAAGTATTTGGCATCCGCTTGTAATTGGGTTTACATAGGGCCACATATATCTGTGTGGGCCACTTGACGAAGACAATCGTGTCTACTTACCTTCCTTGCAGGTGACACTTAGCGAGACCCTCTGGGTGTGCCAGGTCAGAGTCGTTGAATGTGGATGACAACTTATCCCATACTTCTTTCACAGTTCTAGCCTCTTGAATATGCACATAATTTATTCGATCAATTGAGAGTATTATCTTTGTTTTTGCTTTGATGTCTTGTTTCGCATAACTGAGACAGACTCAACGCAAACTCACTGCTCTTTATGTTGTAGGCAGGTTTGCATTGCAAACCATCAAGCTGTGTAATTATCACGATTCGATGAATGCCACATACAGTCTTCCACAAAAGTCAAGGTACAGCGATAAATATCATGAAAATTGTTTGATTTTTTTATTTAAAAAACCTACAGTGATAAAATTTTTTTTGGTATTACTTCAACTATAATCATTACACTTTAAATTCATGTAAAACAAAACGAAAATTCTGTCGTATTAATATATTATTACATATGATGTCTTGGAAAGTCAATGAATGAAGTCCACAAAAGTCATGGTACACCTGAAGAAAAATGATACAAATTGTAATTATAGTCTTGCATAGTTATTTGAATTATACTTTTCTTAATATTTTGTCGGATATCCTTTCATCTGAATTACTGACTTCAGTCTTTTAGGCATAGAATTTACCATTTTTTTAGTAAATTCGCTGCTAATTCTGGCCCACTCCTCCAATATAACATCCTTAAGCTGCGCCTTGCTTGATATCACTCTTTTTTGGATTTTTGTCTCAAGCTCATTCCAAAGATGCTCTATAGGGTTCAAATCAGGGCTTTGAGGCGGTGTAGCAAGCATGCGAGTATTGTACAATAGCCACATTCGAACTTTATGCGCAGTGTGCTTAGGGTCATTGTCCTGTTGAAACAAAAAATCTTCTCGCATACCTAATTTGGCTGCACTTTGTTTCATGTTGTTTCGTAGAATCTCTAAATAAGAGTTCTGATCCATAGTATTTTCGATGAATGTCAGATTTCCAACTCCAGCAGCAGCCATGCAACCCCAAACCATAACACCACCGCCTCGATGTTTTACTGTTTTAATAGTGTTCTTGGGATTAAATGCTTCTCCTACTTTTCGCCAGACCCTCTTATGCCCATTTACAGCAAATATACAAAATTAGACTCATCCGAAAATAAAACATTATCCCAAAACGTTATTCGTTTGTCAATATATGCTTTTGCAAATGTTATTCTTTTTTGTTTGTTTATGGAACTTACAAGAGGTTTTCTTCTAGGCGTACGAGATGAAAATCCAGCTTCTACGACAGCTCTACGCACAGTTTCTGCGCTAACCTCCTTCTTATCATTAATTCCAAGAACATCGCAGATTTTTCTACAGCTTAGAAATGGATCTTGTTTTACCATTCGCGAAATTTTTCTCTTGTCCTTTGCACTTAGTTTAGATGGACGACCTGTTCGGGGCACATTTTCCACTCTATTTTCCTTCTTAAATCGATTTATCACTTTTTGAATGTTTGACCGACTTCGCAACACTAGTTCAGCTTTTTCAGAATATGATTTGCTCTGATTTGAATGCAGATTAATAATTATTTCACGCTCCTTAATACTCAACTCCTTTCGACTCATTTTTTAAAAATTTTATTAAATAAAAGATACACCACGAATACGGACGCGATATTAAAGACAGCGGCCTACGGTTGTTAACTCACTCTGATAATATGAACTTGGGGGATTCCCCTTTTTACAAATAACAGGGCATTTTCTGCAACTGTACCAAGACTTTTGTGGAGTAGAAAAGAGACATTGCCAACAAAAAATTATTGTCTTCAATGATCATTATTGCCGAATCCCTTTAAATTTATGAAAACTTAAATTCAACAGAACTCGTATTATTACCATTTCATAACTTTTGGTTTTCAAATAAAAATATTGATTCAGTAATACAATTTTCAGTTACCGATTCTCTGTACCTTGACTTTTGTGGAAGACTGTATTTGTTTAACGCTATTTTCAGTGAATTTCTCCGTCTAAAATACGAATACCATTTGCGAAAGCTCACAAGAAAAACACAACAATGCTTTTAATATCACAATTTTTTAAGAGTTGATGCATTGATTTTATTGTTGAGCGTTTTTGAACACATAAATTTACAAATTAAAAGAAGTTTCATTTAAATACAGTGATTATTGTCTTTATGCCACAAAAAATACAGTCGCTATGATGCACAAAAATACACTCGCTAAAATGACATAGAGTAAAGCAAGTAAAAAATAGGCAAGAAGGAATGGCTAAGTTAGAGTTGGGATTTCAAGTTGCGTAAATTCAAATTATATTTAACACCATCAAACGGTGAATTAGAAAGGGCCAAGAAATAAAATGAAGAATTAAAACTTCGAATACAATCTTTGGAAGAAATGGTGCGAAAATCATTAAACATTAATAAAACCAAACGATCAAAGAATGCTTTTGATGCTTCTTGATGATTGTTTTGGACGATGTAATTCTTCTGATTTCATGCAAAGTACTTATTGACGTTATGTTGAACGATGTGAGTCATGTTGGCGCGGGCAATGGTAACAGTATCTTGTGAGATTGTTTCAACATGTAACAATACAATTCTTGAATACGTTTGGTGAATTTAAACTTCTGACGCTTTAAACTTTTTAAGTTTTTAAGACTTAGAAGTAACCAATCTCAAAAAGGACTTAAAATTGCAAAATTGCCTTTTCGGTCTTTCATATCTCCTGATATACAGCACGTGAAAAATTTATAAAACCAGATTGTAAATATCCTTGGTAAGGTCAATTTAATATTCAACATGACAACATATTATGAAAGAAACAATTACGATATGATGACGATATTTTAGCGAAAACACGGTGTTTTGAATGGTTTCAACGCTTCCAAAGTGCCGATTTTGACATCAAAGACAAAGAACGCCCAGGACAGCCAAAAAAGTTTGAAGGCGAAGAATTGAAGACGCTATTCGATGAGGATTCATGTCAAATGCAAGACAAACTTGCCAAATAGTTGGGAGCAAGCCATTTCGAAACGTTTGAAAGCCACCGGATACATTCAAAAGCAAAGTAATTGGGTCCCCTATGCGTTGAAGCCGAAAGACGTTGAATGGCGCTTCTCTATGTCTGAAATGCTGCTTGAGCGCCATAAAATGAAATCATTTTTGCATCAGGTCGTTCCTGGGGATGAAAAATAGATCCATTATGACAATCCCTAGCGCAAAAAGTCATACGTGAAGCCCGGCCAACCAGCCAAATCAACGCCGAAGCCAAATCATCATCATGACAACGCTCGGCCGCATGTTGCAAGACCCGTGAAAAACTATTTGGAAAATAGTGGATGGAAAGTTTTGGCCCACCCGCCTTATAGTCCGGACCTTGTTCCGTCTGACTTTCATTTATTTCGGTCGATGCAAAACGCCCTCACCGGAATACGCTTCACTTCAGAGCAAGGCATCCGAAATTGGATAGATTCGTTTTTGGCCGCCAAGCCGGCGCAATTTTTACGGGATGGAATTCATAAATTGCCTGAAAGATGGGGAAATATTGTAGCTTCCGATGGACGATACTTCGAATAAAATATATTGTAAGATTTTTCGACAATAAAGCATCAAATTTCGCTAAAAATTTCGGTTATTAAGTTGTACACCCAATATTTATCTTTTCTAAAAGCTTCCAGGAACACAAAACTTCTCTTTTTAAACAACATTTTACTTAAATTTTAAAGGAAACTTGCCGTGCACCACAGTATTTTAATTTACGTTTTACGAAGACCCACCGATCCGATAGTCTATTCCTTTTGGAAGTTAATTAAAAACTGAACAAATACACAACTTTAATCTTGAGAACATCACTACAAAATAAATGAGACATGAAATAAAAACAATTATTACGAAAATAAATGTCATCTGCAAATTCTATACTGCAAATGGTAGCCATTCTCCCAAATTCACGTCAAATTGCATTCAATTTAACTAAAACGCTGCACAACTAATTCCATTCTATTGAATTTTACAATTTTCATGAAAATTTGATGGTGGCACTCTTCGAGTTAACCTTCGGTAGCATTTTCAAAGCATCCTCACCATCACCAGTTGGCATTTTTTTGCAATTACTGACATAAAAGCCCAGGCGATTGTAACTCAATTAAAAGTTATGTTTAGATGAAAAAAAAACTCGAAAAATATTTTTTCTTGTTTCGAAAAAGTTGATCTCATGCTTCGGAGCATAAAAACAAGAATAAAAACTTTCTCAGACTCAATTCACGTGGTCATGCAACTTCACAGCTCTTGGAAAAGGAAAAGTCACTGAAAAAAGGAAAATGAAAATGGGTAGGTCTGGCGGAAACAAAAAAAATTTAGAATAGTGTTGAAAGCTGATTTCAACAGACATACTCTGCGATACGAATATAGAAGTGAGGTATAATCCCATAGCTGTCGTCTGGACAATGCACCCCTGAAAGTCAGAACTGACTTTTTTCCACCCTTGAAATTTTCCTTATGCCATTGTCGGCATTTTCTCCAATCTACGTTTTAATGTCGAACGCGATAGCATTACAGACGTGAAAATTTCTATTCATTAGAGAAATGAAAACGGATGAGAGAGGAAACAATGGAACGATTTTCGCTGTGCTTGGAAAAATTTTTAATTCACTTCCGGAATTATCGTCTCCGTATTTGGGCGATTGATTGAAAAGTTTTTGAGCGCTGTTTTGATAAATATACAACAGAGTCGAAAAACCGTGTATTTTCTACAAAAGCAAAACAAAAATCATCGGAAAATTTAAAACTTTGTCAATTCGGTAGGCAAACAGGACCGAATTGTTGGGATGTTATTGTATTCCCTTGAATAGTTTCGCCTATATGTATTACTTATATAGTACGTACATCAATGTCGACTGGTACCAAACTTGGTCTTATTATATTGAAAATTGATATACCAAAGTTTTGCTTTAGTCTCACTATAAATTACTCATGGGTTTGTCTTAAGTTTAAAAGTTATTAAAGGGAGAAGTTATGGCGCTAAAATTCGCACATGGGAATATTATACTGGATGAAATTCAGTGAGTTTCAAATGATTATTGAACGTTTCCCCTTGTCTATTATGTTGACCTGTGATGAAACAAAAAGTAACTCCTTTACAGGAGTGGTTCAATTAATTATTCCTGCTTGAACTATAACTTTTAAGATTGGTTTCCCATAAAAACGGAAATGCAATAGTACGATGGACTTGTATTTCTTTAGTATCACTTTATTAACTGGTGCCAGCCATGGTACGTAGAAGAAGAAGATTCCTTAATGAAAAATTTTCTTATGAATATTTATTGACAAAGATCAACGAACAATATGCCCGTGAAGAAATGCATAAAATTAAGTTCAATTAATTACTCAAAATTTACATTAAATGTTTTGATACTTTAGAAAAAGTTTCAACGTTCCCAGGATATACGTTCACCTAGCAGGTTTGAAGGCGGTCCGACACAAAGAGTCAGTAGTAACACAACCTGCTAGATGAAATTGCTGTATTGCTCCATCTATTGGAACGCGCTCACCATCTCCGCAATCACATCGGTGGTGGAGTAACATACTCTGACGTGATAATGTTGTAGAGAGCAGAAGCATGGATTGCGTTAGGTAGTCTTCCCCTTAAGAGTTTCTCGAGCGCATTTCCGGTTGGTTCTAGCATACATAACAAGCAGTATGCAGCTAGTTTCCATCCCTTAAGTGATGATTGTGAGTCTTTCTACGTTCCAGTGTACCAGGAAGGTCGTTTCACATGGCCATAGAACGCTAAGTCAGCAAAAAGGCGGTTGACAATCTGCAACACTTTAGCCGGATAGTAATGAAAGCGATCAAGAACCTAATGCTGAAGTAAAAATTAATGTGAGAGTCCTTCCAATAACATTTACGGACTTAATTCGCGTCACAATAGACGCCATTCTTGAAGAATTGAGTATAATGAATTTTTCAATTAAAATAATGTCAATTGGTATGTGGCTTTTCCTTACCATGACCATGAAAACACATTTAAACGTTTGGAAAGTGAATTATTTCACATTCCAATGGGCAGTTTCCCGTCCACTAAAAGTCGTTTTAACAGGGTTGAAGAGCTAAAAACGCTTCTCAAAACTGAACATAATATTAACGCAATTGATATTAAATTATTCAATCCCAAATTAAGAGATCGCAAACCCACTTACAGTCTCTTATATCTACAACGGGGTACGAAAATGAGCGAGTTAAAGAAAATCAAAACGATCATGCTATTGTGCGATGAAGCTTCTACACAAACAGCTGAAAAGGCCCTACACAATATAGGAACTGTCTGGGCTTTAAGTATGGGAAATCTTACTGCCATCTTGCCACAAGATGCGCTATATGCAGTGGTGAGCATGAATATCGCAAATGTACGCTAAAAGAAGAGCAATGAAGTGAAATTCGTTGTAGCAATTGCAAAGAAGCACACTTCACCAATTCGCTTGATTGCAAGGCAAGAATGGACCATATACAGCAGAAACAAAAGCCGAAAATACGGGGAAAAAATTCGAAAAGTTCCCCAATCCCTGCTCAGAGCTACATGCAGCTTCGATTTTACAAGCACAAACTCCTCTTCGCTGACAAAAGTTCAACCAAGTCGGGAAATTTAGCGAAGTCGACAACCACTGCACCTATATCTTTTCACCCGATTCTCTTCTGACCATTTCGCATGAGCTAATTACTAATTAAAGTAAATTTTAAAACTAAAAGCCAAGTAGTAGCCTATGCGGACGACATCAACATTTTGTCACGGTCATTAATAACTGCCAAAGAACTCTTCCTGAATCTTGAAAGCGAAGCAAAACTGGTCGGGCTACAAATCAATGAAAATAAAGCAAAGCTGATGATGCAGCCGAGGAAAAATACCTCAAGCACGCAAAATATCACACTTGGCGAATACAGTATCAAGAATGTGAGTAAATTTATTTATTTACGCGCCAAAATAACGAGAACCGGTGATGAGAGAGACGAAAAACGCGAAAGAATACAGCGCGCAAAAAAAATATTTTTTTCAGTTTTGCCGATTTTGAAGACCAGCTGCATACACAGAAAACAAAGCTCCAAGTGTACAAATCTATGATAAGACCTGTGTTATGCTATAGGTGTGAAACACGGACCCTAATCCAAGTATCCGCTAATATATTGAACGTCTATTTAAATGTTTGTAAATTATAAAATTTAGAAAGAAAAAATTTAAATTTTTTATTATATAAATTGTATTGGTTTTTTTATATGCATTAAGCTTAATTTTTTTTTGCATTGATATTCTTCATATATTTATTTTTTATTATGATTTAAATTTTCCATGCATTATTATTTTTTTTATTAACTTTACTACGCAAATCTGCAAATTGAAATTTCGGAAATGATAACACTGATTTAGTGCATCCCATCCATATATTGCATTGCCGAATGCAATCTAACTCGGCTGAGCTAGCAGCTGATTCGGATTTACAGGTGCGACACGAAGAAATTATGGGAGATTAGGACGGATCGAGGAGTCTGATATGAACGGTCACCACCAACGCGTCGTAGCTGTCCGGTTCGAATTTCGCGATATTCTTCCCTATCTCCTTCGGTAGACAACTTTCGCATGGTAAAAATACAAACGACATGTGTCATGTGACGGAGTGAAGTGAAGAAAAAAAGAAAATTTTTGTATGTATCAAACCAACATAAAAACGGAAAAAACGTGCTATCGCATATCTCGCCGAATATTGGAATAAGTGAATTGTTCACAAATCGGCAAGTGTGGAAGGTGGACGTGAATTTACCTATATCAAAGTGACACATGACCCAAGCGGAAGTTCTTCGGTGGTAGAAAATCCCAAAGGGAATTTTCTCATTTGAGTTTTTCGTCTGTATACTTATAGATGAAAAACTCAAATGAGAAAATATAAGTAAACCGTGCGATGATCGAATATTGTGGATGTGTATATTTTTGTACATAGCGTGGGGTGTATAGCGGGAGAGTGGCACTCGACCAGATAATAAAGTTTATTTTGATTCCCAGTATCCAGTGATGGATAAACAGCTCCGTAAATAAACCCATGATGCCAGAAACGTGAGTAAAAGTGTTCCAATTGGATTGAAGTGCAAGTGCATAATCTCCTCAAACGAGTTCGCTGAGTGCACTCTTGTGTTGAAGTGAAGCAGGAAAAGGAAATGCCCAAATATAATTTGCGCCCTGTGTGTTCACTGTAGACGTTCAGATCGAAACGTGGACAAGTGATTTTGGCAGGAATCGCAACAAACCGATACCCTCCTTACCGTAGAGATACCAACGATTTTGGAAACCACGCAATGCCAGATCAATAGTACAGTTTTGGTAGCACTTTGCCGACACGGTGTTGTGGTTATAGAAGCAAAACCATCAAAAGCAACAATAACCAGAGATAAAAGCGAAATTATCTTTTTAGTAGCGTCATAAGGACTTCTCAGCAACTGCTATTGCTTGTGATTTTTGAATACATGTAGAATAATACTGAGATCAGCACTCAAGTAATAAAATTAAAGTGGCAACTGCCAACTTTTGAAAATGATAATGAACGTGTTTTTCAGCTTTTCAATTATGAATGAATAAAGCGTAGTTGTTTAGATTTGTAATTTGATAAAATAATCGGCAAACGTATACAACTACCTACCAGGTTTAAATGTAAAATTCATTAATTAAATTGAAATTGATTTTGAAGTGGTGGAAACTGAACGGAGTGTACTTGTAGGTGTGTGAAGTACGAAATTTTGATCCCTGAAAATTGCGCTACATGCAAATAAATTTCCCGAGCAATCAGCGAAGACCTTTCACTTATTCGACGCTGACGCATTTCTGCTTATTTTGTTTGAGACTCGATACATGAAAGTTTGTATGAAAAGAATCATTATCTTTTGGCATTCATTCATTTTCATTCAGAGTAATGCTGCCTACTCATCATCAAATTAAGTGTATAAAAAATCAAGATTTTTGTTCAAGCACGCGTGACTTACCACCGAAGTTTGCAGGCATCATCAACATTGTCAGCGGGCGCCCAGCGAGGATATTGGTGAGTACACCTGTTTTTTTTTTTATTTATTTATCATATTATTGTATTTATTTATATATTGCCTAAATATTAGATTTTATAAAATTCACATTATAAAAATTGCCGTGAATATGCGTGATTAAATATGCGTGATTTATTTGGAACTTGGAACGGTTGTTTGTACTTTTTTACGTGTTTCAAACATTTTTGCACATACTTTGGCGAATTTTGTAAATTAATTGAAAAGAAATGCGAAATTTGAGTTTTGAAAAGAAATGTTGAATTGTTAAATAATACGTTCGGTCTTTCTTTTCGCTTCTCGACTTCGGTCGATACTTATTGAACCCTCTTCCGAAATTCGTGAATGCGAAAAATATCTTTATAGTGGGTCTTGTGCTGAGGAAAAGAACCTACTCTACGACGTTGCAACGCTAGCCTGCCAGCGCATTCACACGTCCCCAGACAAGGTCAATCTCTTCAGATCTTACCATCCTCTTTCGCAGAGGCAGTAGACCATCGCCGCAGTCCTTCACACACCTTACATCTACCCACTTCACTATATCATTGCTGCTCGAATTTCAAAAATGGAGGACGCGGTCAATAAACCGAGGTAGTTGGAGGCGCTATTTGCAGGAAGTGAAGGCCCGAGAGGGGCTATAGTGCTACGAAGAATAAAACTAAGGAGAAACAATTTAATAATATTGTAGAGCTACCCATAAAATTTTTATATGGATAAACAATTAAATTTTTTATTTTGGAACGCATAAAGCATTAAAAATAAACATATTGAAGCATTCAATTTCGCTGTTAAAAATAATATAGACATATTTGTCATAATAGAGACTTGGTTAAGGCCAAATGATAGTTTTAAGCATATATACAGATATGATGACGTTAATAAAGCTGGCGGAGGCGTAGCCACAGCCGTTAATAGAAAAATTAAACATTCTGTTTTGCCTGAAAGTCCAGCATCGTTAATTGAAAATATTGGCGTTATCATCCAAGAACTTAATTTAAAATTATGTCATTCGCTTCTTGGGACTGAATTAAACAAGGAAAAAGTCGAACACTTTAGAAGAGATATGAAATGATTTAGCAGGGCCAACCAAAGGTTTTTACTTTGCGGAGACCTGAAAGCTAGACATTGGCACTGGAATTGCACACCAAGCAACAAGATGGATCACATTTTATTTAATCTTACCAAAGAGACAAATATCTATGTGCATTTCCCAAAACAACCCACGTTCTAGTCTCCCCGTGGAATTGGTTCCACTCTGGTTCTGGTTCCTCGTGACCAAAATATTGCTCGATCTGAGTTGAGTGTCTTGCAAGCTCTCTCATCTCCTCATCTACCGGTAGTATTTTCCTTAGAAAAAACGAGAGGTAATTGTAATGTTCCAAAAACATACTACTCTTATAAAAAAAATGACCAAACTTCCGCAGATTTATTAGTGATCATTCAAGAACCATAGAATTGCTCAATACTCTCTTAGTATGAGGAGGGCGGATCGAAGATTTCGCAAGCACTATCTGGCAAACTATTGAGTGTAGTATCCAAGAACTATCAAAAGCTTCTTAAAATTTAGAATTTGATGAAGGAACCTACAATCTCATGAGAAAACGAAACTCTATGTGGCGTAAATGACAAAATAACACATAAAGTCTCTTAAAATTGGCTTCAGTAGCCTCACTCCAGCAATGAGGAGCAAAATTAAGGAGCACCGGAAGCTCCAATGGAACAACCTGCTAATAAATCTGGACTACAACTTGCAGAAAGTCTGGTTTTTAAATAGGTTTTTCAAACGAAAGTATCATATGTTACCACATTCGACGATAAACAACAACGACCAAATTTAATCAGTTCCATAATATTTCCTTTGGGCTCTGCATTAATCTATTGTAGCAGAAACGATGGTGGCTAAAGTTTGGGAACAACCACATAACCAAACATCTTTACCTCCTGGTGCCTTAATAAAAGCCAGAGAGATAATAGGTTTACTCAAGTTAAAAACGGCAAAGCTCCAGGTATCGATGGCCTGCCGTGTATAGTACTTAAAAATTCACCCAAAAAATGAATAGTCTTCATATGCTTCCTATTCAAGGATTGCCTTAGGTGCTCTTTCTTTCCATCCATCTCTAAATAAGCTCTAGTTATACGTATCCTGAAGCCTGGAAAGATCCATACTCTGCCAACAACTATGGGCCCATTAGCCTACTACCAGGTTTGACAGAGTAATCATAAAAAGATGAAACGATTTAACGGCTAAAAATAACATCTTAACTGATTTCCAAATCAGCTTCAGAAACAGGTATTCGGCAGAGCATCAGCTTTTCCGTGTTACGAAGGACATCAAAGCAACGATGTACAATAAATTGTCTGTAGGTTTGGTGACGCTGGACATAGAAAAAGCCCTCGATATAGTCTGGCATGATGCTCTTGTCTATAAATTTCAGAATCATGTATAACACACCCCTATACTTGTTGAACCTTATGCAAGTAGGGGAAAGCACTTCCCCAGTGAAACGTATAACTGCCGGTGTTCCGCAAGCCTCCTGCCTAAGCTCATCATATAACATCTATACGTCTGACTTCTCTTCCTTACCAAACTACCAAGTTGCAGTTTTTGAAGACGGCATTTGCATTTACAGCATAGGCGTGGACCCAAATTCCATTGTAATTAGCCTTGAAACGGCATCAGAAATTACATGTCAATAATACCATAGATGGAAAATTAAAATTAATGTTGCAAAAACGAAGACCATATTCTTCACCAGGAAGCGTAAGCCTGTTCACCTACTCCTGTGACCAATAAATTTTTTAAGCCAAATTATTCCCTGAAGTGAGGATCTCAATTATCTTGGGCTTATATTCGGCAAAAAACTAACCTTCAGAAGTCATATTGAGCATATTAGCTCCAAAGTATTTAAGACTGTGCTCTCGCTATACCCCATTCTTAATCGCAATTCGCGTCTCAACACCAGAAACAAAGTCCTCATCGTCAAAATGAGAATCTAATCGATCATCCTATACGGCTCACTTACCTGGATCCAATTTGCTAAATATCTAATAACAAAGCTTCCGGTCACGCAAAATAGATTCCTGAAAATGGTACGTTTTACTTTTCTTTTGAAAAACTACACAGCCTTGCTGGAGTTAGCCCAATTTATAAACTCGGTGCATTTTGCCGTAATAAATTAATCACGAAAGCAAATGACTTGCCCAATCCGCCAATTCGTGCCCTGGCGAACTGAAAAACTGCAATTGCTACCACCTATCTTTGGCCGTAACCTGATCTCATAGATTTTAACTAGTTATAGATAGATAGTTCTAAGTTATAAGTTCATAATAAGTTCAAAAGAGGTTTTTACCGAAATCTGCCTCTAATTAACTAGAATATTCACATTGGAAATACGATACTACACATAGTTCCAAGTAATGCTCAAACGATGGTGAAATTACTTATCAGAACAACTAGCATATTGTTACATGTATAAATAACTCTACGAGCTACTGTCGCAATTGTTTTTGCAACTATTAAGAACATCATGATCAATAAACGAATGTAGTGGAAAGCACAAGAACCCATCAAGCATGATCAATATCTGAAAGTGACGTCACTGCGGGGTATTCAGAATTGCTCGAATCTTCCAGCTAGTTCTCGTCAGAACATTCGCCAATGTACGAGAAATGGATTGAATGACTAGAGACTAAAGCCGAGCCAAACGAATAGGGGAATAGTAAAACCACGATAGTAAGAACTGCGATAAGTGTGAAGTGCGAATTAAAGGCGATAGTTAAGACAGTTGAATTAAAAAATTTATAGACAAGTGAAAAGTAAAATTGGTGGAATAGTCAAATTAATGATTGTGCATTTTTTAAGTAAATAAACTCTTTTAACTAAATTTAAAAGACAGTGCGTTTTCACATTCCCGGAACATTAAAATTATTGGCGGCGAACCAATACACGCGACAATATTATAAAACCTCTGTACCGCATATACTCGTATTCTAATAAAGAAAATTATATACTACCGTGTCCAAAAAATAAGGTGACATTTGAATTTAAACTGCACGCGTCGACGGATTCGGAGACTTATTTTTGTTTTTAGATTGGTAGTACTGTCAGTGACATCTGCACCATCCTCAACGTATCCACAACAGGAAATTGATTCCGCAAACAAAATTTAATGCAAATTTAACAAATTTCGACATCGCAAAAAACGAAAAACTCACTTTTAGCAGCTCACAAAACGACGCGTTACTAAACACTTATGAATATTTTGACATTTAAATTTGACATAAATGTCACTGACAGTACTACCAACCTAAAAAAAAATAATTCTCCAAATCCTTCGACACGCGCAGTTTTAATTCAAATGTCACCTTATTTTTTGGTCACAGTAGTATAAATAAATAAAAAACAATGTAAGTACTTTCAAATATGCCATACATGTTGCTTGCAACTGCCTCACTTGTTACTAGAAAAAATGAAAACTACTAACTTATGCCAAGGCTAAAACTAAAAAAGTTAACTAGCAGCTCAGTGAATTCTATTATCATTCCACTCCAGAGTCAAGGGCTAATTGATTTCTCCAGCGAGTGTATCTAAATATTAAAGAACCTATAGGTTCAACTCCTGTGGCATAGTTGAAAGGCGCTCAAACTCACTTCAACAAGATTTCTCCTTTTCCGTTTGCAAATGCATGGTTTGGAGTACCTTAACCAGCATCTGGTTTACACAAAACCAAATTGCACTGCATCCAAATACATTGCAAAATAAATGCGCATCAAATCCCATTATTACACTACATTGCATTCAACCAACACTATTTACCCTAAATTCTACCGCAACATGTCTATCCTGTCCAATTACGCATCAAATAATCAATAAGGGCTGTTGGTCTGCTCTTCTGTCCTTAACCCATACATCGATTCCTACACACACAAACCAATACGTTCATAGATAGTTGGATTTCAAACAAACAAATTGGTTTCTATTAGAAGCATTTTGTAATTTGTGGCTGTAACAAAAGACGCTCGCCTTGAAACATAACGACGTGGAGATGAAACTTGCCATTCTCTTCCAGTTACTCGTCCCTTGAATCCACCTACATGAAATCTCGAATGGTATTTAAGAAGTACTGGAGCAGTCCTAGCTGATTCTTGCTTTCATCCCATTCTGACAAACCAAGACTTATCTATTCTGGTCTATAATTTTGTCTCCATTTTATTTCAATCTCGCGGTTCGCCTAAGTAAGAACATAATTTAGGATGACGCAGGGTGTGCAGTACAGTGCATAGGGTGTTTACTTAAATTTACCTTGATAAGACTCAAAGGACGTGAATTGAACGAGATAGGCCATGACCATCTATTTTAGTTAGCTTTCTATGAATGAATCGAAATAAGGGTAACTGTAGGGGCACTGAAAAAGGCGTCAATATTTTAAACTTGCATAGTCAGGAGACTTCGCTTTAGTCTCTTGAAAGCTTTCAGGCACCCTGCTGGCAATTTCGAATCCCAATGCACAGACAAGAAATCCATTCTAGAAGAGTGTGCAATGGTGGCTGGCAACGGAGCATACGATATTAGCATAATTGATTCACATAAATCCGCACAACAAAGCCATCTCTGCCATATAATTTGAACAACCTCCACCATCACGACCAACGTAACACTCACTGAAAGCGACCAAGTATTCGTCCTGTGAATTGTTGTTGAGAATCAGTCAATGGTTTGTTGTTGTGTGTCTCGTCCTCGAGTCAATGACTATGCAAAGTCAAGCCATTACCGCCAATATCGCGGCCAGAGGCAAACCTTTGAAATGGTGTAATACTCATTAATGATTGGAGGTAATCATAGTGAATAGGTTGGCGTGCGAACTTCTACGAATCTTTGACCCTTAATCCGGATCAGCATAAATGCCCCGGCATTAAAGTTAATTCGATCTAATCGATGATGATTAGGACAATGTCCAATATTAGTATGAGATTGTTATAGGATTTTAACAGTTTGAATATTTGATTCACTATGATGATTGACTTTGAGGGAACAATAGAAAAATTTTGAATAAATTAGATCAGGCATATTTTGCTTGATGAAAATAGATAAAGAGCCAAATAATGTATTCATCCGACATAGATCATCTATTCATTACACATTAAACACAAAAATAAGATTTATTAAAGTATACGTCACCTTTAGGCAGCAATTTTTACACTTCCACCTTTTCAAAAATTTACAGCAACTGCTAAATTAAATTATACTAACAATATGTACAAAATAAATAAAATACTCTCAATAAATTTCTAATGTAAGAATTAAATTGGGGCAAATAAAACTTTATATATTTTTAATGGTATGGGAAAATAATTTAACAATATCCTACTAAAATCGCGACCTGTTTATCCGTCCATTCATCCGTCCTGTAGTAACTGAGTGTGCACGGAATTTTAGTTTACATTGTAAAGTAACTTTAGTTTGAAATTTCGTGGAAAAAGGTTATAACCAGTCAATTTATCTGCGGTGAAATAGTTCTACGTATTTGCTTTTGACTAATAAAGATTATTAAGCACGAAATATCAATGCATCTTAAGATCGACGTTGAAATATCTTCTTCGTAGCACCACAGCCCCTCTCGGGCCTTCGCTTCCTGCAACAAGCACTGTTTCGGTCCATTTACCGCATGCTCCAATTGCGAAACCCGAGCAGCGATGAACTGTCTTCGTTGACTGAGTCAGACCAGATTTTTCTTGGTTACCCCACTGAGCTCCGCCCTTTGGTTCACCCAACGAATATCTTTTTGTGTATCCATTGTTGGTCGATACGATTCAAATGGCCAGCCCATTGCAACTTCCACAGTCTCACAATCGTTGAGACCTACGGCTTGTCAAAAATTTTAAACGAGTACACCTCGTTGTTGTATCGAGTTCGCCATTAGCTATCTAGCTTCGCTCCAATTATTCACCTCAAAACCAGGCTTTCGAAGGAGCTCAATAATTTTTCCGAATTCTTGAGTAAAGGTCCATGTTTAACACCCATAGCATAGCACCCTCGCAAAGTAGTGAATGCACCCATGAATGCACTACTTGCATTCATTAGGAAATTCATATAGAACCTAATAAAGGTTTGGACAAAAAACTCATCTACTCGTATTTACTTTTCTTCGTCGAGATTGCGTGTGTGTTTCTTCTATCGTAAACTTTTCACACGTCTTACCCCGCACCCTTTTATTTGGATGGCGGGATGTGTGTTTCTATAGATTTCTCTTTAGGGTTTGCAATTTTTTATTGCCAATCAATTCAATGGACTATGTTTTATCTTGTATCTTTCTCATAACAAACATTCCAGAGCAAAATTGAGCAGAGATTGGGCTAACCTATCTGAAGTCGAGGCTTTGAACAATGCTCTTGATCCTAATATCAGCCCTGGGCCAGATGGTTTGCCAAACATATTTATAAAGTCGTAAGCCTTATCGCTTAGTTTTCTTTTATCTCTCCTCTTCAATTAAGTTTGAGTACTAGTACTTTCCCTAAACCTTGGATTACAGCTTATATTGTGCCTATTTTTAAAAGTGGTGATCCTACGCGAGTTTCCAATTATCGGCCTATTTCTTTACTTTCCTACTTTCCAAAGTTACTTGAACAGTTGGTTCATAATCGACTTTCAAACTCATTAGCTCCCATTATTGCTCCAGAGCAGCATGGCTTTCTCAAAAGATACTCCACTACCTCTAATTTAATTGAGTTAACAAACAGTATTGCAAGAGCTTTGGATAACCAACTGCAAGTTGATGAGGTCTTCGCAGATTTCTCCAAGGCCCTTGAAACTGTGAATCATTTACTTCTTTGTCGTAAGCTTGAAGCTCTTGGCATCTCGGGTGCTCTTCTATCTTGGATGTCATCTTATCTATCGGGTTGTCCCTGTCGTGTAAGTCTCTCTCGTACTTCATCTAGTGCTTTTTATCCTTCATCTCACGTTTCACAAGGTTCAATTCTTGGGCCTCTTCTCTTTCTGTTGTTCATAAATGATCTTCCCTTTGTAATTAATTCCTCTTGCCTCGTGTATGCTAAAGACTTCAAAGTATTTCGAGCAGTCAAATCCCATTTAGACTGTCAGCTCCTTCAAACTGATCTGAATGCTCTAAATAAATGGTGTGCTTCAAACTATTTATGTCTTAACACTACTAAATGTCATAAAATGACTTTTTTCTCAAGGACTCTCCTATTAATTTTAATTATATATTAAAAGATGCTTTGCTCTCTGAAGTGTTCAGTCATAAAGACCTTGGAGTAACTTATGATCCAAAACTCAAATTTGATCCACATATATTAAATGTAATTACTAGGGCGTCTAGAGTTTCCGGGTTTATTCGTAGACATGTACATAAATGCAATAGCATATCTTTTTCTATCCGCCTATTTGTTTGTCTTGTTCACCTTTTGCTTGAATACTGTTCTGTTATCTGGTCCCCCCGATTTTCCTATCTCGTGTTTTCATTAGAAACTGTCAAAAGAAAGTTCACGCGTTTTCTTTTCCTTAAGTTTAATTTGCCGTATCAGCCCTATGAACGTCATTTATCCTTCTTACCTCTTCCATCTCTAATATCCCGACCAACTTATTTAGACAAATGTTTTTTGTATAAGCTCTGCTACCATCAAGTCTCGTTAAATTTTTTTTTCCTGAGCTTTGTTTCCGTCAAACATCTCGTTCATCTCGGATGAATTCTTATTAAGTTATCCCATATGCTAGAACTGATTTATATTTCCATTCATCAATTTTAAGAATCGTACGAAATCATAATAATCTCAAGCTTGGTCCTTTCCCTTCTTCTTACATAGCATATAAGAAAAACCTAAGCGACTTACTACTAGTTTAACTTTCAATTATGGACACTTTATTATTCTTTTTCATTTAAATATTGCTGTACTTATTCTTTGCGTTCCATTTTGTTATTGGATTATTCAGTCTGTAAGATGAAAAAAATAATTAAATACATAAATCTCCCTGATTTAATCCAATATTTGGGTCAAAGGCGTTGGTGAGTTGGTTATTGATACAGACTTGGGTGTTGCTAACGTCATTGTAACTTTGTCATTTGGACAGCCTTAAAATCAATAGCGTGCGGTTTGAACTCCCTATCCACAATGAAGGCCACGCTGGGCTCTTGTTTTCCAACTGGTTTCCCACTTTCAACATTGTGTGCGGTCTCATATCTTGAATATCGCTGCCAGTCCAGTGTGTTTCCTGAATTGCCCATATGTTTAATTTATATTGACTGATCTGCTGTAAAAGGTCCCCAACAGTGCCAGGGTTGTTCAGTGGTCTAAGATTACAGGATCTAATGCCCTAGTCCTTTTTTTGGTTCCGAGGTCGTTGCCGTGGGTGCAATACATTTCGAGACTCGATTGCAGGTTTTACGATAGTCTAGGGTTTCCCAGGGACGTTAGTCAGCCCAACGCTGAACCTCCATTCGTTCGGCGATTGTCCGTATAGAGCTGCACATCATTTAACATTCTTTGTAGGTTGCTCTGAACTATTGTACTCGTATATGTTCGGTTGGCTATATAAATTAAAAGATCATCATTAAACGCGTTGGCGACACGTCAAAAGCAAAGCCGTACAATAGGTTGCAAATAAATATAGTGAAAATTAGAGGCACAGTAAGTGTTTTTTACTGTAGAACTTTTCTACCTTGTTGGTGACTTTTTTGTAGTACCCAGCAGAACTGCAAGTTGGTTTCTTCTACTTATTTTATTTTTTAAGTACTGAATAAAATTTATATCATCACACAGCCACACAAAAAAAGTGGGTATACTTTTGATGCCATATGTCATATCCGTAGTCTTTTGGCTTGCTGAGAAAGAATTAGGGTCCAGAACTGAGCCATCACATCCTGATTTTTTTCAAACCTCAAAAAATGGATTAAAAACAGAAAACCGTGGAAAATACACTCGTTAAATTCGGGAAAAAATTATTTTTGACATTTGAACCTATATTCATATGGATTGAGACCTGCTAAGAACGAATCCGTGACCAGAATTGAGCCATCATGTCCTGATTTTTTTCTAACCTCAAAAATGGGCTTTAAAACCGAAAATCGCGGAAAATACACTCGTAAAATTTGGGAAAAATGTATTTTTAACCTTTGAACCTATATTCGTATGAATTGAGACCTGTTGAACATGAATTCGTGACCAAAATTGAGCCATCATGTCCTGATTTTTTCTAACCTCAAAAATGGGTTAAAAACAGTGAAGATAGACGAAAAAACTTTGAAATAAATTTTTTCCACCTTTTAACCTATATTCATACGGGTTTGGACCTGATAAACATGAATCTGTGATCAGATTTAGATGATCACGTCCAGATTTTTTCCTAACCTCAATAAATCGTTTGAAACCAGTAAAAATCGGGAAAAATATATCGTAAAACATTTTCTTTCATACTTTAACCTTTATTCTGTTAACCTCGAACCCTGGTCAGGTTCAGCCACCCCCCTTGCCCCCCTCCTTTCTAAATCCTGCGCTGTTGAAATCAAATACCTCAATACCTCATAATACATAACCACCAAACCCATACTTAAAAACCTGAGACCTGTCATCTTATTACCCAATTACCCGTTTTGAATATCCATGTCCGAAAATCCTCATGATTCATACCTTTATACCCAATAACTTACACCTAATAAATCTAAATTCGAACAACCTTCGCTTAGAAGAATCTATAAACAATCTCCAATCAACAGGATTATACATAAAGGTTTCCGTTTAATTCATTTACTAAGCCTTTAATATTAGTACAATATGCTAGTGACAAATCACCATCAACTTTGAAATATTTGCGATATTCTTGGTCCCTATGTCTATAAAATGAAACTCTAGTTTCTGGCTTGAGCAGATTTTTTTTCTTCGAAAATGAAGCAAGATGCGCTGCATCACCTTTGGCTAAGTCTAAGTCTCTAACTGATCGTTGAGTTCTGACTGTGATATGGGTACTGGTTGTGGTTTACGACTGTATGGTTGATATATATATATATATATATAGATATATATATATATATATATATATATATATATATATATATATATATATATATATATATATATATATAATTTCACTACTATCTACACCATTATCACGATTATTTGAGTCATCAGTCGATTCGTACTCATCATTATCTGATAAGGTAGAATCGTCTACTTCCATAGCATCAGCAACCACACCATTACTTAGTTCAGTCGATGAAATAGCTTCAATTTGTCTTGTTACTGTCAAAACATTTATATAAGTCATGCTACTTTTATTCTTTCGGTTACTACCAAATTTATCATATACAACATTCATACAGAAGAAACATTCACTTTCACAGGAAGGTATATTCCATATCGCAGGTCTGGTATATTTCACGGCATTCTTATGTGAGTTATACAACATTATTTTGCAAGAATTGAAAATAGTGTGGAGAACCCAATCTGTATTCTGGTGCAGTAACTCTATAACGAAGGTATCTTTACAAAGATTCTTAATCTTATCTGTTATAGCTATTCGCGTTTTGATAAGTACATATTTACAACAAATATAACAAAACATATCACATTTTTTATCACAGTGACGAACTGACCTTTTAGCCTGCGACTTTTTTCTTGTAGCATTATACTCAACATGAGCCAAATTACCCACACATGAAGAGCTACGGTCGCTGGATGACGACGATTGCGGGCCCGTTTACACACACTGACCAATCGCCCATATTGGTGTTCCGAGTCCCCGCATCGTAATTCTCTTCCTTCTACCCGCCATGACGTCATGTATACCGTTATCCAGGAACTTAGCCGGATAGTGGAGCAACTCCGTTGCCCACCGTCACCACGTGGAGATGCCCTGGATGTAGGTAGAAAGCGATATAACCTAAAGCTAGTTCCATCTTTCTGAACAACGGTGATTGGTTTTATTCAACTGGGTTTTTAGGTATTAAAATATTGAATTACAACAATGCGGCTTGGAAAAGCATAATAAAACCAACTATCACGCAAAAACCGCGTGCGCCGTATTTGATTTAAATTTCTTGCTAATAACCCTATCACCTCAACATTCCCAGCATATGAAATTTAATGTAAGTTACTTGTATTTCAGAAACTGCGCTTGCGTCTTGGATCTGCCAATACCCGTTAGTATAAATATAGGTTTAGATGTGAAAAAAATTGTTAACGAACTTATACGAGTGCATTTTCCTCGATGTTCACTGTTTTCAACCCATTTTTTGAGGTTAGAAAAAAATCAGGACATGATGGGTCAACTCTGGTAACGGGTTCGTACTCAGCAGGTCTCAATTCATATAAATATAAGTTTAAAGGTTAAAAATAAATTTTTTCCGAATTTTTCGAGTGTATTTTCGGCAATTTTCGGGTTTTAACCCATTTTTTGAGGTTAGAAAAAATCAGGACATGATTGCTCAATTTTGATAACGGATTCGTGCTTAGCAGGTCTCAATTCATATGAATGTAGGTTTAAATGTCAAAAATAAATTTTTTCCGAATTTTACGAGTGTATTTTTCACGATTTTCTCTAATTCTAATCCATTTTCTGAGGTTTGAAGAAAATCAGGACGTTCTGGCCCAATTCCGGACCCGGAAGACTACGGATATGACATATGGCATCAAAAGTATAATCCACTTTTTTTGTGTGGCTGTGTTATCTTTGGCAGAATTGCCTTCGGCTATTGACAGCTGAAAATAAATTAATTGATTTCGAAATCAAAAGTGTTAACGCAGAAAAATTAACTATTAAAATGAAATCACTGGTTGATTTTAAGCCAACCAAAGATGCGCTAAGTTTTGTTAAGGATTTACACTTCGCCTTTACCCCAAAATTGAAAAAAATCATAACATTTTGTTGGAGGGTCTGGACTGCGAGGAGACACGGTCGATTTTCTTCAGGTGCTCAAGGAAGCTGCACAGGAAATTGAATTCATTTCCACCAAAATCTTTGCAATGAGAAGATCTACCATCTCAAAAAAAAATTACCACTTTATCTGGTACATACTTCTAACAAAAACAATCCAAGTACCCTTCAATAAATAAGGTACTAGAATTTCAGAGTAGTGAGGTGAGAAAGATTCCAGTCAACGTTTTGGTCATTTGGTTGCCAACTGCGCCGTGTACTATGAGTGCCTAAAATGCAAAGATATTCTTGCCCTGGTGAGTGCAAATTGTCTCAGACGGAGCCCAGCGAAAAATTATACTGCGTCAACTGCAGTATATTTTGTTATCCAGAATCATATCGAAGATGCTCCCGATATCAAGATGCAAAGTTATATTTATTCCAAAACAAACGCAACTTGCTTCCAAAAATTTACCAGTAAATTAATTCTTTATCAGAGAGATTTGATAAACAAAGCTCAAAAATTAGCTTTGTTCTTCAGCGTTCAGATTTTTTCAAATGCCTCAAAATAATTTCTAATCCAGTCACATTCCAATAGATAGGCTTCGTCTCATGTAAATCAATGTCAACTCCATTGTTACTCTACATCGACGTGACTATCTCCTTGGATTTATTGTTAAGCAAAAGCCTGACATCATGCTTCTTACTGAAACTCACCTCAATTCATGGCACTCCATGACATTCAAAGATTTGGGATGTGGGAGGTGGCACCGGGATATTGGTTCGAAGACCCGATTGTTCCCAATATATTAAAAAGTCGAATTCAAAAGCTTTGAATCTCTTGAAGTGTCCGTTATCAAAATCTCACTGCCAGGTGGGATAACCTCTTCGTTATTTCTGCCTATGCAACTGGTCAAAATGCTCTCAAGTTCAAGAAGGAGCTATATTCCTTGTTTGAAATACTCAAATTGAACAGGCTGCATAACTATTATATTCTTGCTGGAGACCTGAACACCAAGCATACATCATGGCTGAACTCCAACGAAAATCCCAGAGGTTTACTCCTGAAATCGTGGATAACAGAGAACAAAATTGAATACAGGTGCAATCGATATGGGTCGAAGCTCCCAACACACCCTAGGGAAAATTCTTATTTGTACCTCTGGATTGCTGAGACAAGACTTGAATTCAGCTTTAATAGTCCTCAACGAAAACTGCAGGTGCTTCCTTATGATAGCGACCATAACGCAATCGTAATGGAAATCAATCATCATAGGGATGATCTCTTCCCCATTCCAGTTCAACATGAAAATTATCGGTTGAATTAAAAAAAAAACAAACTGGGGAAAATTTCAGAAGAAGTTTAATTGAGAGTACCAGAAGCAATGTTCTCTTGCTCAATGGTTCCTAATGACAGAAAACCTACTAACGATGAAAAAGGTCTCTATTTGTCGTTAGAGAAGCTGACGTTGGAAACGGTTGAGAAAGTAGTTCCCAAGATGAAACATCGAAACAATATGGAAGGATATGAAACACCAACCATTGCAAGGTTAAAAAGATTGGAAAGCCTCCTTCTTACTGCACCAAGATTATTTATTGGCGATTTTTGGAATACAACCACCCCTCATTGACTCTGTTTCAATTACATCTGAAGAATGTCCGGAACTTAATCCGTTCATACTTCAGCGGAAAAATTGAGGTGGTATTAGCCCGCACGATCCAGATGGCGTTTTCGCGAAAGTGAGTAGCATATTTCGTAAGAAGCTCGAGTAAAGGTATCGAATCTTGAAGTCGTTAGTGATGAGATAAATATTCTCGATAGGGTTGGTATCGAAATTCATAGTACGACTCCGGATAGAAATGAAAAGCGGATTATATGTGATGGATTACAGAAAGTTGCCCGGATTGGAACACATTTTGAATTGGTTCATCTACCAAGCCCTGAGAGAGGGAATGAAATATTTTCAGAGGGCTTTGAAGTAAAAGTTTTCGACTTCAAGTCAAGCCTGAATGGCGAATCAATTCTTCATTTAACATCTGACCTCGTACCGAGCTTGAATCTTATTTATTATTTTGTCAGCTATGAAGACTTGTACTTCCTATTTCACAAGATAAACAACAAGAAATCTTGTGGTACTGAAGGTATTCCAAATGTAGTTCTCCGTCATTTGCCTGAAGTGAGTGGAAAAGGGCTAAGGTATTTCCAATCTTGAAGAAAGGAAAAGAATCTTCAAGCCTTAAAGGCCATCGCCCAACCAGCTTGCTGCCTAACATCAGCCAGGTGTTTGAAGTGATACTCAACAAAGCATTGAACGCCCACATTGAGAAATATGAGTTGATGCCGAATTCCCAATTTGGTTTTCGTGCCAGGCATTCGACCATACATGCAATAACGAAAGTAACATCAGACATCTGTTGGAAACTAAACAACAGAGAATGTGTGGTCTCATTGATATGGAGAAAGCCTTCAATACGGTGTGGTTAGATGGACTAATTTTTAAAGTCCTTCAGGACAAGTTCCCCAGACATCTTGTCGCCATGATGTGCAATATGTTATACGGGAAATCGTTTGTTGTAACTGATGGAAATCTGACAACAATGCGTGAATTCAAGGTCTTGGATAGTCTAAAGCAGGGAACAGCTACTGCGCCTCTGCTCGTCTCAATCTTCATTCGCAAGCTATTGAACGGCTTTGATTTTAACGTCTCGCCAACGCGATCATTGGTAGCGTTTGCTGATGATCTAATCATCTATACGGCAGACCGAAAAGCTACAATAGGTTAGAGCAATCTTCAAAAAATGTTCAATGATGTGCAGTTGTACACTGACAATTAGCAAATGAAATTCAATGCTCAGAAGTGCGAAATAACTTTGTTTCGGACAACGCTGCAGGGGGTCAGTCAAGACCTAAAACGTGTTCAGTAAGGCACAAAAAGTAGTCATGGCCCTTCGGCGACTCTTTCATTCCAGATACATTGATCAAAAAGTCAAAGTTATTTGTTACAAGACCCTGGTTGGAAAAAATTTTTACATTTAGATGTCGAATGGAAAGCTTTAGAGTTTTTGAGAGGAAATGTCTTTGTACATGTACTGGTTTATACAGATATCCTGAGACGGATTGAAAGCTCTATATATCAAATAGGAGCATTCATAAAACCGTCTAAAGTGACGAGAGTTGATATTTTCATATTGGTACTTCTTCGGAATCATATCGCAAGATCAATAGCTGTGAGCGAAACCCCTGGAATTCACACGTTCCACCCTATAGATGGGTATATTGAGGCTTATCTCGCTACTGGGCTGATTCCACCCGTAGCATTCATGTATCTGGACATGAATGGATCTGTTTTTGATTCTGACGGTATGCCAATTATAACATATGCCACATATATAGACGGACCACCGATAAGAAGATAAAATATCCTCCGAGTTTGAGTTCACGAGACCAACAATTCCAATAGAGATATTCATTTGCTAGATTCGTTGAGGTTGGTTGAGTTGGGACGAAGCAATCTAGGTATTGGTGGCTAAATAACAATGTCTGAATTATCAATCCGTAAACAGAGTCTTGTTGGCGTTAATGAGATTCAGTTTGAGTGATTCTTCGGACAGACAATAGGCCTGTTCAGATATAATACGTGCTGGTTTAAAATCAGAACGTATCGCAGCTGGGTGGACAGACATGTAGCCAAATCGTGGTACTGACCATATCACCTTGTGTAGTTCCCATACAATCGATCAAGATAATAAGATACTCTAACTACAAGTATCTCTACGCCAAGGCCCAAAAGGGGCTGTAGTGCTAAAGCAAGTAAGCAAGCAAATTATTCGTGGTTATTTTCTTGTTTTGTGTTTTTCGTTGCATAGTTTTGAATTTCAGGTCATTATTGCTGCATTTAGTGTTTTTCTTGTTTGTTTATGTTAAAATTATGAATAGGTTTCAATATACTCGTATAGGATTGATTAAAGGTTTTTAATTAATGATATATAAATTTCAAGAGCCGTTTGGGCTATTAAGTTCCATTGTTTCTATTGTTTAGGATTTGCTTTGCATTCGATGAGAATTCATAAGGATTAATATTGAATAAAGTGCTCTTTAGTTTGACTGTCAGAGAAAAGCTAATAGTTATTCTAAAATCAAGACCATATGATCTTCGGGTATATAGGAAAACTCTTGCAATCAATGAATATTGAATTCCCAAGGAGGAATACATATGTACCCATATAATGAAATTTGCAGTGGTTCATAGCTTATTTGATGCGGTAAATTTTTCAAAACTTAAGGCACTATAACATAAATGTGAAAAAAATATTGAATACATCGAAGCTGTAATTAATTAAATAAAGCTTCTATTTTCAAATTAAGGCTATCGTATATTTTAAAAATTCATTATTATGCACATAATTAAAAAAATTAAAGGCGAACTTTTATGTCACATCACATTTGATCCAGTACAAGCAACAATAATAATTGACATGGCTACCTTTTTGGCTCAGCACAGCTTTGAGTCTCTTTGGAATAGATTCAATGAGCTTTCCTGTCATTTCCTGGGTCACTTTATTCCATTCCACTAAAAAAACTTTTTAAAATCATTTTTGTTGTAAATAATGTGGTTACGATTTTTTCCTGGAAAAAGCCTATAAATTCTCAATTACATTTAAGTCTGTACCAGGGGAGCCATCAGATGAGGACAATTCCAAATAAGCCACCACTGCATAGTTCCTGACTTATGCTTATGGTCGTTGTCTCGGTAGAATCGAAACTTACGCCTAATTCCGAGTACGTAGACTTTCCTTTAGAATAATAATATACTCGTAAATAATCTTGTCCATATTCCCTCCTATTAAATCCAGCTTTCCAACGCTGAATGCTGACATATAGTGCCGAACCACTATGCTGCCATCACTCTGCCTAACAGTCAGATGTAGATTGTCCTTTTTAGGGCATTGTAAATTAATTTTACAAAACTCTACTAAAATCGCGACTGTCTGTCCGTCCGTCCGTCCATCCGTCGGTCCGTCCGTCCGCGTGTCACAGCAATTTTTCTCGCAAACGACATAAGCTAGAAATATTGTTCGTAGATGTAAAATGGTGCCCTCTTCAAATTTCAACTACAAAAAACTTTTATGAGGTATTCAAGCGATGTCTCCCCATATAAGGGAGTGGCCTCCGAAAAAAATAATTTCACCAAAGACAGCTGATATGGGTATGAAATGAAAGGTTTTGATGATAAATCTTTAAAACTGGTCTTAAGCAGCCATTTTCTGCTTCAAGGGGCGCACAAGAAGGGGAAATACACGAAAAATGTGTGTGTCCCCCTTGCGATTGAACACCTGTGATCTGAAAAATTTGAAAAAACGATAGAGCTAGGTGGTTATGAGTACAACAAAAAAAAAAACCTTAAAAGTCAAAATTTGTTCACCTTTGTTAATACTAGCATGATCATCGAATTTCACATTTTCCCCAATAAAATCGTATGGATACCCTTAGACTCAATAAAATCCAACATTTAAGCAGCCTTACCAAAGGTCCTAATACTCTGCAAGTTTGATGAAAATCAAATCATATTCACGGAGGTTAAAGCCATTTCAAATTTCTCCAATTACAACAACAATAACACATTATTTTGGTATTTTATGAACTTTCCGTCAAATCAGACAGACACGGCAATTTTGATTTGACCGTTTTGAAATTTTCAAATGAAACCAATAATCTAAGTATTTTTGGAAGTTTATGATTTGAGTGATTTTTGTTAGTTTGCAACAAAATGGTGACGGTTTGGCAACATGTTAAGCTCCGTATTTGGTTTTCGAAATACCTACTTCATTCTATCTGAGCCAAAAATGTTGAATTTGGACTCATCAGTAAAAATGACGGTCTTTGAAATCCCAAATCCTTTAAAATATGCTGAATAGCAAAGTTCAGGCGGCTTTTTCGATATATTTTTTGATGAATGGCTTCTTCCGTGCATGTTGATAATTAAAATTATGTTTTCTCAGCACACCACGCATGATTTTCTACAAATTCCAGTAAATTCTTCAACTGCCAATTTGGGAGCCGATAACTTAGGGTTTTTCTTTTTTGCCCTAACAATCCATCGTTCATCGAAATCTTTCAAGATTTTGTTTGGTGCTTTTCCACCCTTGTTTTCCAAATTTTCATTTATACGCTGGGATACTGATGAGCTTTAGTTTACAATTTTGCGTTGAGATTCGCTATTTTTAAAAAGATGAATCACTAATTATCACTGCTCAAGTGTTGTCCTGCAAGCCATTGTAAATATAACATATCAATATTTTTAGCTATCGTGATGGAATTTTTTTTTCACGAATAAACTTAGGAACATGAAAAAAATCAATATAGCAATTTTGATGTTGTACGTGCTGTTTTCACGCTAGGCGATAAAGAACTAACTGCATCAAATAAGCTGTAAGCTATTTTAAGGACGCTCTTTTGTGTTGCTCCTGCTAACGGAATGTAAGAAACATTTTTTCTTACTTTCTTGTAGGCTACATATTTAAGAAATACTCATTTTAAAAACTGCATCAAAAGATCTATATAATTATATTCATTTACATCAGGACAACAGTTTGTTTAATCTCTATTGAAGTGCATCAAATAAGCTGTGAGCCACTATATTTTTTTGTGTAGCTTCTGCCATCGAAACTACTTTTGCATTAATTTCCTGAATACATCCTTAGTTTTGCAAAGCTTTAAACAAAAGACACAGGGTTTGAGGTATTATTTGTTTTACCTTGATTTCTTGCTTCAACTAAATTATATTTATTCCCAACAGATGAAATACTCTTTGATTTAGTATCATTTACCCCTTGTCATGGCTGTTGAAAATAATTTATTCATTGCCCCCGCTTATTTTGCAATTACAATTTTTCACCATTCTTTGCCAAATAAATTCATCCCTCAACTCTTTTCTAATGAAAATATTTCCATTTGTTCAGGATTTCATTAAATTTTCAATGACTTTCAGCTATCCTTTAAGCATTGCCTATTCCACCAAATGAACTTTGATATTCCTGAAAATATCCGAAATAGGACAAGACTTGCAAAAGAGTTTGTTAGAAACATTTGAAAAAGTTGCGTGTATACCTAACTCGGGCAATTGTAATAAATCAAAACGTGCCTTGCTTGTTGGGATAGCGCAAGCAAACTTCCAACGACAATTCACAGGTGTCGCACTACAAAGTCCCCTAGCCAAGACGTGTGCAAAAAAAAGTAGAAAATGAATTGGAATGATGTAAGCCGTTTCGGGAAAGCACGTTCTGGACGCGCTACTTCAATTAGATCCTTTGGCAGTGAAAAATACAAAGCAAGCAGCAAAGTTTGTCGGTATGGGGGAGGGTTTGTGCTAACAAAAAGACGTTGTCGTTTTCGCTACCGTTGTCGTCCTTGATGTCGTCAGTTGGGTAATGGTTCCTTCGTTGACGGGTTCGTTGTCGTTGTAAAGCCTACGAATTGTGTGTACCAACACGTTAACCAACCATCATAACAAGTGGCTGGGATGCTTGTTCAGTGAATACCGCTATGCCGTTTCAATTTTCCCAACACCAAACAAATTTGCAATTTTCATTCATTTTTTTCGGCGTTGCGAAAGCAGGTCACGATTCCTTATCCAAACAAAAAGGAAACGAATGGCATTTGTCAATCTGCTTAGTGGAAAAAATGAAAACGGTGATAGCGTGAATGTACTACAAGCTCTCAACTCAAGTTTAAGTTGCCCTAAAATGGTGGCGGTTGTGATGGTGGTGGAAAAAGTGACGACATGAACTTCGATTTAATATAAGCTCTGCCAATATATTGTTGAACTTTGAATCCTTAACGAGGGAAGATAGTGAGAATTCACCGAAGGAAGGCTTTTCGCGCGAAAAAAAATTCAAGATTCACGGCTTTCAATCAGGATCATTTTTCAGGTCAGGAAAAAATATCTTCTTGACATTGTTGGGGTACGGTATGAAAGTATCATTTCCTTGAAGATATTATCGTCACCATGATTAAGAGAATATTTTAGGACAAATCTTACATAATCCTCCTGTAAATGAGACAAAATGATTCTCAGTTTTGAGCTGAATTATATCAAGTTCCTTTTTATGGGGATGTTGTTTTCAAGAGAGTGTGACATCGATGGTTTGTAATACAATCAGTTTTACATGAATGTGAAAAAACAAAATGATATTGAAGTTCAAGTCAACAAAGTATGAGCTTTGACCACAAGTTAAAGATTCAGGAGCTTTAAAAATGTCAAAAGTAAGAAACATAGCAAAATGGTAGGCACAACATAGGGGACAACAAACCAAAATAATTTTCTTCCTGCTGTTTGTCTGCGAATAAATGTAAATTATTAGAATTTGTAGACAACCATCCATACTTTCTGAGTCCTTTATGCTTCGAGCGATCTAAGGTGATGGGCTTTTCATCACCTGGCATTGGCAGACCTGAGGCTCCTGTAATCCACTATTTATACGAACAGAGTACAGATGAGAAGGGAATATTAAATATTAAAAATTGCATTTGGGCTTCCTGCTGTATACACTATAGCTAAGTATATGATAGTTTGTTGATTTTTGCCAATTTTTATTTTTTATTATTTTCATCTTTTTTTTATTTGAAACATTTTCTTACTTTCTTCGAGTTATTACGTAGAGTTAAGTACAATTATTTAATTACTTACATATATTGTTTGACTTCCAAGTATTGATTAATTCTAAGATAAAATCAATTATGCTTCAGAACAAATCATGCAATTTTGCACAAAAGCTTCATATATTTCATGGCAACAGTTATGTAAAGGGTTTTCCAATAAGAGGTGTTATTTCGAATTGCCCACTATTTCGTTAGATGTCACTTTTGAAGCTGTCATTTTTCGACATTTGACAAGTAAAAACTACGCTATTAATAAAAATGGAACGATACATGATTCAACAACTCATTGAAATTATTAAAATTCACTATAAAAATGGTGAAAATTTGGCATAGACGGTTCGTAAAACTCGAACATTTTTGGGTCGTCGTGAAGCACCTTGTCGGACCGCAATACAGAAATTGGTGAAAAAATTCGAGCTGTTGGCACAACTTAGTGAGGTGAAGAATAAAACCCGTGCACGCCAATCAAGAACAGCCGAGAATATTGCTGCTGTAGCCAAAAGTGTTGAAGAAAACCCAGGTTTGTCCATTCCTAGTCATTCTTTGGAATTAAACATTCCACAAACGTCATTACACCGTATTTTGCATAAAGATTTGGGTCTCAAGGCTTATAAAGTTCTGTTAACACAAGAACTCAAGCCAGTCAATCATCAACAACGTCGTGTCTTTGATGATTGGGTCCTTGAAAATGATCCGGAATCCCATCGGAAAATCATCTTGAGAAATGATGCCCATTTCCACCTCGGTGGCTTCATCAACAAGCAAAATTTTCGCATCTGGGGCTCGGAAAACCCAAGAGTTATTGTTGAAAAGCCTCTCTATCCTCAACGTGCGACTGTTTGGTGCGGTTTATGGTCCAGCGGAATCATTGGACCTTACTTTTTCGAAAATTAGGCTAGAGCATCAGTTACGGTGAATGGATTGCGCTATCGAGAGATGATTAATGATTTTTTATGGCCAGAATTGGATAGTATTGATCTAGAAAACATTTATTTTCAACAAGACGGCGCTACGTACCACACAAGCAACGAAACCATTGATCTTTTACGGGAATAGTTTCCGGACCGTATTATCCCTCGAAGAGGAGATCACAATTGGCCACCGAGATCTTGTGATTTAACACATTGCGACTTCTTTCTTTGGGGCCACGTGAAAGAGAAGGTCTACGCCAACAGCCCAGCGGTGATTCAAGACCTCAAAGATGGAATTCGTGAGGCTATCGAGGACATCGGGCAGCCACTTTGCGATTTGGTTATGGATAATTTCATGAAAAGGATATGGTCCTGTAAGCGTGATCGTGATAGCCATTTGCCTTATGTTATTTTTTTAATATTAATGGCTTACCTTTTTCTTTATAATGAATCAAACATTTGGTCATTTATATTAAACAAGTCGGGTATACAGACCTATGCTCATGTCAGAAGGGTTTTGTACACAACTTACAAAATGCAGTAACCAGCATCAAATAAAGTCAAGAAACATGTCAAAGACGATTTTATTGGAGAAAATGTGAAATTCGAGGATCATACTATTATTAACAAAGTTGAAAGAATTTTGACTTCTGAGGTATTTGTTATAGTTATACCCATAAATATCTCCCTTGATAATTTTTTCAGATTTTTTAGATCACGGGTGTCCATTCGCGAGGGAGGAAACACATTTTTCATGTATTTCCCCCCTGTGTCTCCACTGAAGCAAAAACGGTCAGTTTAAGAACTGTTTTGAAAAGCTCTCATAGAGAACTTTCTGTTGATACTCATATCGGCTACCTTTCATGAAATTTTTTTCAGGGACCACTCCTCTGTACTGTAATCATCGATTCATGGCCTATTTTTTCGAACCCTAGAATGGTTACAAAGCCCTTTTGCTAGGAGCTCTCTCCTGCCTCTTCGACTTGTTTCAATCATATGTACTCATTTCCATGATACCTATCATTCCTGCAGTTTTCAGTTCGTACATTTCCCCTTCCCCTACCCACCTTGGTACTCATAAGGCAATTTTAAGACTTGTTTTGAAAAGATCTCATTAGGACCTTTCCAATGACACCCTACTCGACTACCAATGGTGAAAATTGTTTTTTGAGGGGTCACCTCCCTATATGGGGAGACCCCCCTTAAACCCCTTTGAAAAATTTTCCCACCCTTGAACTTTCAAGAAGTAACCACTTCTGACCTTTCCACAAAGTTTCATGGCTAGACTCTATAGTTTCGGAGAAAAAGTGCTGTGACATACAGACGGATGGTCAGACGGACACAGGTCGTAGGGTTTTGTATTTTAGTAAAAAACCCTAGAAATGGCATTTTTCTTTTAATATCAAAATAATACCTCTTATTGGGAAACCCTATAGAATGAAAGAGTAATAAGGAATGAAAATAGTAGAACTTAATTTTAGCATATAAATTGCTGGATTTAAAGATTGAGGACCTGGATGAATTTTGTTAATTTTCTTCTATTTTATTTTAAATATTTGAATCCAGTAACAAATGTAATACTTGTCACGTAAAAAATGAAATTGATCAACGATTAAATCTATTTAAAGTTATTTAATTCAATGAGAATTTTTAATGGAATAAAAATAAAAGTAATTAAAACCAGAAGACAATATTACTTTGCACGTGTTTGCCCTTCAAAAAAATATGCAGGTTTTGAATTTGATTGGCTTGAATTCTTACTTCTTTTCAACTCTTGCTTATTGCTGAGACCCTGCTTCTCAAATAAAGAGTGTTGTATGATAAGTTCTTGATTTTGCCATATCATTTCATATTCAACACTCACTTAGGCTTCGTTGTCGTAACATAGACGTTGAAAGATGACTTAAAGGAGTCAAAACGCTGAAGATGACTCAAAAGAGTCGAAACGCGTCTGCTCAATTAAAAAAGCTGAATATTTATGTTTGCCGTCGCATGAGTATTACTTTATTCATAATGTTATAGTTTCACAGAGGTTTTTATCAAGTATTAGGTTTTGTTTTCACTGAAATGGATAGCGATTTCTTGAAAAACGCTAAATTAGTCGCTGAAGAGGAACTGGCAGTTTCTGGAGTAGATTTCAAAGTACCAAAGAGACCGCCAAATCAGTTCCTACAGTGGCCAACACAATAGCGGATAGTGATAACCTTGCATCCCGGCTGCAAATGAACATGAAAACCTGAAAAATAATAGCTAAAGCCATTCATTAGCAACCATTATTACTTATTTATATTGTACAACCTCTGGCTAAATGACAGTTAACCTCATGAAATAAAGTTATAGGCTAATCT
The DNA here is from genome assembly GCA_963969285.1 of Odontomyia ornata. Classification (NCBI taxonomy): domain Eukaryota; kingdom Metazoa; phylum Arthropoda; class Insecta; order Diptera; family Stratiomyidae; genus Odontomyia; species Odontomyia ornata. Next base: position 422,360,019 of record OZ017739.1, on the reverse strand, counting down.
TCATAGTCTACAACAATAGCTTTACACCTTCAAGAAAATGCAACAGATGATGTTGCCACACATATAGCAAAGTTGAAGGCAATGATAACTCCACCGTAGATGGTCCTAAGCCCAGTTGAGAAAAAAAGAAGGATCATTGTGGATAGGGAGTTCAAATCGCACGTTATTGATTTTACAACAATCAATGAACGGTTTGTGCGATCCGTGCAAAGCAAAATTCTTCAAAATCTGGCGAGAGGAAGAAACGAAGGAAACGTTCTACAATCACCTGGTAGGACTGGTCGATTCATTGCCTACAAATGATGAAAAAAAAATTCAGGACGATTTCAGCGCTAAGATTGGCAATGAGCTATCTTATCGGGGTACGACTGGAGGATATAGCCTCCACGATGAAACAAATGACAACGGCTAGCGTTCGACTTGCGTCGTACGTTCGACTTGCTTTCCACATCGACGCATTCATGAAATGACCTGGGTATCACCGGATGGCAACACACAAAACCAGATCGACCATGTTCTGATCCAACAACGATGGGCCTCGAGCATGCGTGACGTCCGTACATACCGAGGAGCCAATTGTAACTCAGATCATTACTTGATCAAATTAACCTATCGATGTCGTATGTCAAAGGCTTATTCAGTGAAGATCAGCCTGCAAAAAAATATTTCATCGAAAGGCTCCTAACGGCATCTGTAGCCAAAAAATTCACGGGGAGGCTTGACAACCAGCTGGCTTCCATCTTATTAGACGCATCGTTAAAGTCAAGCAACGAGCTCTGGATGGATGTCAAAGCAGCTATTTGGACCGTGGCAGAACAGACGATTGGACATCAAGCTCGGTGCAAAAAGAAATGATTGGTTTGACGATGAATGCCAGAATGCAAAAAGAGTCAGGCGTACAAAGATTATTTATGTAGAAAAATCAGGACGAAGAGAGAACGCTATGAAAATCTCAGAAGAGGAGTGAATAAGATCATTGGAATTAAGAAAAGTAAATGCTATGATGACCAATTGAGAAGTCTAGGTATAAATTTAGTGAGCAACAGCACAAGACAAGCATACAAAGTAGTGAAAAGCCAGAAACGTGGTTATCAGCCCAAAACCACGCTCTATCTTGATGACATCGGCAATATCATCGCTGAAAAAAACCAAAATTAAGGAAAGGTGGACATCATATTTCAAGAACCTCCTTGATCCTCCGTATAGCTCCACTACATTGGAGCCTATAGATGTCGGCGGAGAACTTCTATTGGCCCCACCAACTCTGGATGAAATTTGTTCCATCATCAAAGCCCAAAAGAGTAATAAAGCCTCGGGTACCGATGAGAGTGGAGCTCATCAAATATGGTGGCAGCAATGTTCATAAAGCTATTCACAAAGTCATCCAGCACATTTGGAAAGAAGAGCATATGCCGAAAGAGTGGAACCAATCAATTATATTCCCTATCCACAAAAAACGTGACTAGCTACAGTGCGAATATTATACGGGCATATCACTACATTGTACGGCGTACAAAATATTTTCAAAGATCTTAGAAAATGAAATTTCATCATATGCCAAAAGTATCATTGGGGAGTATCAAGGTGATTTTAGCGCAGGTAGATCGACAACAGACCAACTGTTTGCTGCCAGCAGGAAACTGAAAAATGCTGGGAGTTCAACATAGACGTATACCAAGTTTTCGTTGACTTTAAGCAAGCATATGACAGTATTGAGCGTAACATACTATACCAAATAATGCTTTGCTTTGGCATCCCAGCCAAATTGGTCCATCTTGCCAAAATGACAATGACGTCGATGACCTCCAAACTCCGCATCAAAAACCAACTTACTGATGCCTTTGACACAAATATCGGACTAAAACAGGGAGATGGGCTGGTCATATTGCTATTCGATTCGGCTCTAGAATACGTCATAAGGAAGTTACCTGTCGATACATGAGGTACATTGCTATACAAGTTGAGCCAAGTAGTAGCCTATGCAGATGACATCAACATTTTGTCACGGTCATTTACAACCGTCAAAGAACTCTTCCTGAAACTCAACAGCGAAGCAAAACTACTAGGTCTACAAATCAATATCAATATAACAAATCTCATGAAATAGTCGAGGAAAAATATCTCAAGCACACAAAATATCACACTTGGCGAATACAGAATTAAGAATTTTAGCGAATTCGTATATTCAGGTACCAAAATAACGAGAACCAGTAATGAAAGCGTTCATCGCTTTCCGAAGAATACAGCTCGCAAACAAAATATTTTATTCAGTGTTGACGATCTTGAAGGCCAGCTGCATACACAGAAAAACAAAGCTCCAAGTATACAAATCTGTAATAAGACCTGTGTTATGCTATGGATGTGAAACATGGACCCTAACCCAAGCATCCGCAAATATATTGAACCTTTCAGTGAAAGCAAGGAAGGCTCCAGGTCTAGATGATTTTGCAGCTAAGGTGTTGCAGTTTGTCTATCACAATTGTCCTGACTTACTGCTCAGTACATTCAACGCTTGCCTACAGGACGGGGTTTTCCCGGTACGATGGAAGGTGGTGACGCTTGGACTGATCAGCAAGAAGAAGGGAAATCCCGTATCTCCATCTGCATACCGCCCGTTATGCATGCTAGACACTGCTGGAAAAGTGCTAGGAAAACTCATCAAGGGAAGACTTACTGACGCGATTCTTGCTACTGGGAAACTATCTCCTCGGCAGGACGCCTCACCATTGATGCGATTGCAGAGGTGGTCAGCGCGGTCCAAAAGGCAGAGGCATATAGTTACACTAAGCGACGGATCATCCTGTTGATAGCACTCAACGTCAGAAACGCCTTCAACTCCACTAGATGAGTGGATATTCTGGATACACTGGAAAACTCTTTTCAAGTTCCAGAATATTTGATGCGGCTTTTGAGGGGCTACCTGATGGACCGAAGCCTGCTCTACGTCGCGACACAGGGTCAACGAAGAATGGAAGTTACATCGAGTGTTGCCCAGGAATCTATCCTGGGTCCGGACATGTGGAATGTGTCTTACGACGGGCTTTTGAGACTGGAGATGCCAGATGAGTCACACTTGATCGGCTATGCGGATGATATTGTGGCTCTGGTCACTAGACGCACCGTTGAACAAGCGCAACTCAGGCTAGGTAGAATAATGCGCCGAGTGAGAGACTGGGTGACTACTCGAGGGCTCAGTTTAGCACTGGAGAAATTTGTTCAAAGTGGTTTGAGGAGGGTCTCCCCATATAGGGAGGTAGCCCTTCAAACATTTTTATTCACCATTGGTAGTCATTGGTAAGGTCATAATGAGATATTTTTAAAACAAAGCTTAAAATTGCCTCATCAGTACCGTGGGGGCAGGGGAAGGAGAAATGTTCGAACTTTTCGCATATCCCCCCCCCCTCGCAATTGGACACTTTTCATCCAAAAAAATTGAAAAAATTATGAACGTAAGCATTTTTGAGTTCAAGAACAAATACATGAGAAGTTGAAATTCACTCAACTTTGTTAGTAATATTGTATTTACACACTTCGATATTGTAAGCATCCCTTACATGCGTCTCAAAACCAAAAGTGACAAAATCAAACAGATGCTTAATGATATGCAAACTTGATTATATGAAGAGCAAACTGAATCTAGAAGCTTTCACACTGCACTGATAGGTTAGGTGACCTGTAGTGAAATGAAGGATATCAAGTGCCCGTAAAGGACTGCAGCGATGGTTTGCTGCCTCGACGAGCGATGATGTTGGTGCTCGCCGGAATGGGCCTTGTCTGAGGATGCGTGAATGGGCTGGTAAGCTAGCATTGCGGTATCGTGGGGTGGGTTCTTTTCCCCACTACAAAACAATTTCGCATTCATGAATTAGGTGATAACATGACTCAATCCGACGGTGTCGAGGCCGAGGTAACCTGCTAAAAGAATAGATTGGCAAAGCAAAACTACTGACTGAACTTGGTGAAAGTGGACGAGATTCGAGAGGATCTCTTCATGACTGGAGAAACTTACGGCCCCTAATAAGAGTGAGCCATCTCGGTGGAAGCCCCCATCTGGATCAAGATCCATTGAAGACGTGGCCAGATATTTTCCATTTGAATGAAAAACTCATACAAACATTTGTAATTCGCATGAATTTTTCCTTCAAATGAAAAATATCAACGTTTCAGATTTATGTTATAGTCTTATATGATGAAATCACAAAATGCTATAACATAAATAAGAGACTCAAGTAGAAGGCCACTCTACCCTGCGAGAGCACCTGCAACGCAAAGAGAAGGGGTGAGCTCACTCAATGGCTGGCTAATGAGTGGAGGTGCCAGCCAACTTGGCAGGTCCCATAGCCGGTCAAGGTTCTAAATAAATAGAAAGACCGAGTTTGTAGTTTAATTTTATCTTCTCTTTCTCGTATTTACAAAACATAAATATAATATATTAATAATTATAAAAATTATTGATTCTGAAATCTAGAAAACTATTTCATCACAAATAGATTATAAAATTTTTATCATATAAAGCCAACGTGTACTCGTATATATAGTTTTTTCGTTTTATCTACTCTTTGTAGCAAAGTAATTTATATGGATTCAAATCAGATTAAAGAATATTTGAATTTCTATCAAATCTTGAATCCCATTTATACCATGCTAGTTGTCCTACTTGTATCAGATCAGAAATTTTTCTAGTGAAGTTATAAATATTCTCTAGTTTATTACTGTATACCTCCATTCAGATTTAATAGAATTTTGTGGTTGGCCAAAAATCGGATAGCAATTATTTTGTTGGTAATTTTATTGTGTGTTTGTGTGTTTTGCATACATCAAATTGGACCATAATTTTTTTGTTGCAAGTTGATCTTTTTGGTTGTATTTGAAGGGTTTTAATCTTATTTTAAGGGTTAATAGAAATATGTGGGTAGGATGGATGCATGTCTCAATTAGACAATTTCAAACAATAAAAATTTATAAAATATATATGTTAATTTATAATATAATTTAAGCATTAAAAGAAAAGAGTACCTACCCTACCCTCCTCCAATGAGCGCTCGTAGATGGAGTGGTTAACGCCTGTGGACATTAATATTCTCTTTTCATAGAGTTGAAAGATGCTAAGTGTGATCGAATGATTCGATTAAAATTTTCAAATCTCAATAATGACGAAACAAACACTTTTCAAAATCTATCAATCTCATTTCATTCATAATGCTGAATAGCAGGTCTTGATTATGGAAAAGATAATCCGATCATCATAAAAATATTACGCAAATGCGGAGGGAAATAAATTGGGATCTTCAACAGAAACACGTCTTGATCTTCGCGACTCTTCTTCTACGCTCACATGGTCAACATGACTCCAAGTTGAAGTATTTGTTAATTAAAGCGATGTTGTTGCTGTAAAATTCCCATCGAAAAATGCTGCGGCTCAATTCCAAGTTTCCGCAGTGTCGACCGCCCGTCTGGATGTCGTGAATCCAACGGCGAGCAAATTGCATGACTGTAAAGAATAGGGTCGTCCCAATTCCTTAGTAATATAACTCTTATTGCAGGAAACGAACATCAAGGATATGTTGGATTGCTTTATTTATCTCCATCCTCATTTTAGCCACCATTGCCGCACAAGCCGTTTATTTGCGCACAGCAGTTGCACCATAGAGAGGATCATTTCCGAAACACGGTCAAAATCACACTTGACACATCTATCGATTCCTGCCTTCACGACATACACATTTATGCACGTTAAACAGCACCGAATCAATTTTTGCAGCCAACTAGGGAAACTAACGGTGAAATATGTCAGGAAATTTGTTGTCAAAGAACCAATGTTTCCTTTTCTTTTCTTTTTGCATGAATCACTGACCCCAAACTTATTATTATTGTGAAAATCAATGCCATGTTTGAAATTGGTTTCTGTCACTTTGATCACTTCTTGGTAATCCTTTCTTGTTTCAAGTAATTTTATCACTCTCCAATCAATGGAATTTTATTTATTTTTTTTTCCAATTAACAACATTCACGTACTTTTCACCAGAATACAGCATGAAAGCTCTCAAACATTATATCGTACGAACCAAAAAGCTGCAAACATACTCAGGCGGAAACAAAAAACTGGTGCGAAGCTGCAATTATACACGACGAATCGGAATAAGTCGAGACCCGCAACCATGGGAGCAAGAGCAACACAATAATCAAAAATTTTCTTCGCTTTCGTTCTATCCTCACATGACGCCCCTCCTGCTTGACCTTTACCATACGACTACACGCAATTTTCGCGTTGAGAATTCTCTACACTGTCCTGAATATATTGAATATTCGGGATTCAAGCAGTTAAGAATGCACGGTAGCTTCCATTCGTATTCACTCTAATAAATGCCAAGCGTTCCGATTGCGCAGCCAGAATAAATTGCACTCACAACGATTTCGGTCGCAATTAGTCGATATATGATATGACCACACGGGACCAGCAACTTGTTTCTTCGCGTTTATAGCATTTTGCCAATGAAAAATGTTAAATTTAGGTTGTAAAGCCACGATGAAGTATAGATGTATTGTTTTATAACTTGACTGAATACATCTGTATGACAGACGATTCACGACGTCGGAAACGTCTGGCAATAACACGAAGACTCCTCGTATGCCGTCACCGGTTATTTCATTCGCCAGCCCTCTGCTTGCCGTCAACGGTTATTTCATTGGCGAGCTCTCTGCTTGCCGTGAACGGTTGTTTCATTGGCGAGATAACGCAATTTATTTTTCTGAATTGCGTTGCAAAGGGGTTACCCTCATCGAATTTTAAAAGTAAATTTAATTTTTTTATTTAATATTTTTATAGTAAAATTGTTATTTTTAAATTTACAATTAAAATTTGATGATTTCGAAGGATGTTTTTCGAGCAGTTTGTCTAGGTGACTACTCGATTACTACAGACCAGTATTCGTTCTAACGGTTTAAATTTGGAAAGAAAACTTAAAACATTTTATCTGTTCCTATCGATAACATAATCGCTCAACAATAAACGCTAGCTTTTATCATCTTAAAAATTGTAATACATTGATATAATTCTCATCCCGTTTACTACACTTTCAACACAACTGCACCGGGACTTCCTGGCTCTTTGGATCGAATATAGTTTCCATGCATCTAACTTTATTTCATGCTGGCGGAAATCGATTTTGGTAGAAATATAGATAGGTACTAGGTAGGTAAGAGACTGAAATAGCATCCATAATTTTTGCGCGCACATCCTCCACTCAAAAATTTGATTTATATTAAGTGAGTGCGAATGGATGGCACCATTTCGCACTTTGAAACTTTTCTTTATGGCCAATTCAGCAATCCACAATGACTTGTTCGTGGAAAATCAGAGAAGAGACCAGAGGCATGCAAACGGAGAATAAAGGAGATAGATAGACCATGGAAAGCATGAAATGGATTTATGAAGTTTTCACTAGAGTCTCTATTCTTCCCTTCGCCCTTATGTTCGAGCATATCTCTGACATTGGAGACATTTGTTCAAACGTCTCAAGGGAAATTGAGCAATTATTATCCAAGGAAAGTAATACGATTGAAGAATTAATTTGACTGATAAAGATTGGATGGTATTTCATTTTGAATGGTTCCTAAAAGAAGATTCTTAATAATTGAATAATTTAAATCCAATCTTGCATATCAAAGCCATATTTATTTAAAAATTAATTGCAAATCTATTGAAAGAGCTACAATAACCTAAAATTTTCATATTTCAACACTCAAAGCCAATCCTAAATCCATTCATAATCTCATCGTCATCAAATCTTAGCATCACTATCTCTATCAATCTGGCGACAAAGACTGAGCTTTCATTTACCTAAAATGCTAAATTTGCAGAAATCCTGCAAGATTAATGAAGGCAAATAAGTGCTAGTCTTGAAGGACACGGAAGAGAGGAAGCCTACTCCATAATAGTTTGTTGCGTAGAGTTAAATTCTGTTGGCAAAAACCCGTATCAATCCTCTTAATGCGCAACAATAACAGCACTGATTCAAAGGATAGAAGCAAAAAGGATACTGGCTCCAGTTGCCAGTCCAACACAACTGATTTGTTGTCGGCTCAACAGTTCACGCTATCTCGTTTTTAACGACGACTTTTTATTCAAACTAAGCTATTTTCAAAATGCGAATGGAAATCACCCCAAAAAATTGCTTTTGCCATCCTATCCACTTTGTGCTATCACAAACCGCCAACATCCTTTTATTTCCGTCAGATGGTAATTTCCCTCGTAACGAAATTCAAATTTTCACTTTAATGTTTGAATTTTTTTTCTCGCGCGATTCAAGCCTAAATTAATTTTCCTTGGGTAGATTTTCTCGCATGAATGGAAGTGTGAAAATGCTCAACGGTGGAAAGTTGCCACCCATCGTTACGACCTTGATTTGCGGTTAATGTTGCCTTTAGCGGGCAATTATTAGGGTTTCATTTGGTCATGAGGCGAACATTTGGTTTGTGTGATTGTGTTGGTTCGTGCCTCAGAAAATCATTGGAAAATCTGTATTTTTTTCAATCTGATAGAGCTGGTAATGGTGATGACCTGCTGATGATGATAATGACGACAAAATGCTTGCGATAGACTTTGGTTGGAAAATCAGAATGCAGAAGAGTTGGAATTTTAGGTTTGAAGCAGATTTGCAATTTGGTCTTGATTGGATTTAGCTCATCATTAATTTGGTTTCATCTTGAATTATTAGCAAATTAGGTTCGACTAATTTATCGAGACTTCTATCAATTTTCAAATCAGTGACATTTTGTGAAATTAATGAAGATTCGCAAAAGGGTTTTACGGTCTTAATAAGATTATTTTTTTTTAATTATTTTGCCTGGAAGAACAGCGAATTTATCAAAATCAGCGAATGCTACATTTAGTAACTGAATTGTGGATGGGAATGATAAAGCGCACTTTTTTAGTTTAATTATAAATGAATATTTTAACATATGTTTTTATCACCTCGATCGTCTAAATATTTCAAAAATTATCAATTGGTTTGTCAACAAAACCATGGCCCTCATACGTATGGCCAGCCGTTTTTAAAGTTTTTCTTTGTGATGTCATTGTCATGTCCCAAAAAACCGAAAAATAAGCTGTGTAAAACTCTGTCATCGTATTTGTGGGTAGGTTGCATTAGGTGATTGGAGGGAAACAAAAACAATGTGCTCGTGTCTCAAATCAGCTGATTACTTTATAATTCTGCGTATAGAACTCGTTGTGTGTAGACGTGTTTTTAATCGCTCCTGTCATGCATTTTAAAAATTAATTGCTTTTCCACAAAAGTCAGTTAAACCTCTTTTTTTTTTAATTGAGAACCATCGCCCTCGAATTATTCGGATATTTATCGAATACCTGAAATTTATTTCCTGAAGAAGTATGAAAAGTGGAAATACATTCAAGGGAAGTCCCGGGTTAAGAACATTCCCTCTAGTCTCGCTGCAAAAGCAACGAGATGGAGGAGCCCGATGGTTTCAGCCATCAATCAGAACGATCGTACCCATCGCCAAAGATGACGGGCGAAAAAAGCTGAAACGAAGATACGATAACAACGAAGAAAAACCACAAATTTAATCGGTCATCAAGATCGAGTAGTTAACCAAAGCTAACGAGAAGGCTGAGAAGGTTGAGAAAGAAAACGAAGAGCTCAGACTTCGGATCAAATCACTAGAAGAACTAGTTGGAACATTGACGTTCAACAAAGCAAAAGAAATTAGCAAGAAAGAAAAAGAAATAAATTCAAAAGCAACTGAAGATAAGAAATCTAAGATACCGAAACAAGAAACTGATCAAGAGAATGCCCTCAGCGCAGGCGGAGCAAACGTCAGCACGAATTATTATGCAGCGCTAGTTGGACTAGAAGATTTCATGAGTATTGAAGAGGATACAGCTAATAAAACTTCTGAACATTGTACTGCTAAGCCAGATAATGAATTTATTGAATACTTAAAATTAAAAATAGCGAGAAAAAAATTAAAAATTTTGTCTGCTGGTCCGTCCGTCAACGTTAATCAACAGAAAGAAAAAGTCCCACCAATCAATGTATTTGGGCAAACAGGCAAAGGTATGGTTCGGCTTTTGGCAACCGAAAATCAGTTAAATGATTTTGAGATCAAAAGAGTCAATGCCGATAAACTGACAATTAGAATTAAGTCATTGTTTGATTTTTAGGCAGCTAAAAGTGCGTTGAATTCTGGGGATGTTCCGCATTTTACAAACACCCCCGAAAGCGAGAAAAATCAGACCTTTTTATTGAAGGGTCTGGACTGCGGAGAGGACACAGTCGATCTCCTTTAGGTGCTTCAAGAAGCTGCACCAGAAATAGAATTTACCTCCGTTAAAGACTTTACAATAAAAAGATAAAAACTTGCCCTATTACTTGGTCCAGATTTTCAGCAAAAGCAGTTGAAGTTGTTATGTGATGGTGTTCCGCAGGAAAAATAAAAAAAAATATAATATGCATTAACAAGAAAAACAGGATGTATGTAGTAATAGCAACTGAGGAGTTGCTCTCGCAGCAAAAAAAAAGGTATTCAGCAAAGGTTGCTGACTAAACAAAAACAGTTTCCCTATGGAACCACATAAAGTCACATGATGGTGACTGAAGAGGAGATCTTTTTGGTTCCACGACTAGCTCACCGCGTATGGGAGTGGGTTGAGAGACAGAACGATTTTTTTGGTTTTTTAAAGAACTCCATAACGTCGAACACGCGCACACACACCCACTAAAATATTCACCAGTGCATCATGGATTCTGGTAACTTCCTGAAATTAAATTGGATTGAATCAAACAAAATGAAAACTGGGCTTAATCCAGCACATTGAACTTATTTCATTATTTCAATTTTTCTGGGCTGTTTTGATGGTAAAATGAACATTTATTTTCGGAATGTTTTATCAGTGCTCTAACAATATTCAAGTGAGTCTTAAAGTATTTTCAAATTGAGATAATTACATACAAACTTAAACGGCACTATATTTTTTTAAACAGATTCCACCTATTATTTGCTTATCGACAGATTCACTCATCAGCCTCTTTATCAAAAAATATATGCTTGGTCAAACGCATTAAACTTAATTTTAAAATGTAGCTTAAAACTGGAACCCGAATTACAGTGAATTCAATTATGTAGTAATAGCAACTGAGAACATTAACTAGAATAAATGATTTAATCAACCCATTAAATAATTTAGAATCATTTTTATACAATCAATCTCCGCTATTTTTGGTCTCAAAAGGTTTAATATTGGGTTTCATCTTAAAAGCGATTTTTGTCTTATCTATAAAAAGTCTCTATGCCAGATTGTGTTTTCACTTTTGTTTCAGATTTCAATTATTATGAAATGTTACCTAGCATCTGCAAGCCATGTTGTCAAGTGGTTGAATGTTTCTCTACAGGTTATATCAGACACAAGCAGAGCTCCTGCTGCACCCCGATACTAGGAATGGATAATTGACCTGAATGCCTCCTGGCCTGCCGTATCTCAAATTCGCAACTTTATTTGTTTTCCATAAATTATTATCATGCGAGCACCAAATTCCGATCGTTAAATCATGGACGGCTTGAAATCGCTTGTCCGTGAACTGTACCAAGAGACACGACTTCCTGACTCCTTTTGAGAAAAAGTAAATAAGCAAAATATTGATTACGGCAGTACATATTGCCGATAAAGGAAGCGCAGCAAATTTTTCATGGTAACATACATTACCAAATTTCCTCATTTGCGATTAGTCTATGTCGGAGGACTTCGATGGCTTTCCTCGAACACTGTTAACAGCGAACAGACATGTCAATGTTTGTGCACTTGCTGATACTTCGAAAATCACTCCAGCAACAAGACGCCAGCGATGCCCAGACAAACGACACTTACGAATACAGATCAGCTATTTCAGGGAGCCAAACGAAAGTCCAAGGCTGTACATTGCAAATGCGTTAGAAAATTTATATTTCGCCAGAGGCAACACCCGCGTCACCGATGATGAAGTATATGAATAAATATGCATACGCCATTTTGAACAACTATGTCTCGAACAATCAATATACAATTTGACTATGATTTACACAATATCACAATCCTTGGAAATACCAAACACAAATTCCACAAAATCCTTTGTTGCAAACACGAAAAGAGGCTATCTTTCTACGAACTTCCTGAACTGAGACTCACAGGGCTTTTTCTTCTACAAAGGGGATATGCCATAAAATTATACGTCCGTTCACCACGACTCTTCTCGATCAGCTCTCAATCTCGACTGAACTCCGCCGCGTCACTTCATCAACCCGTCTCCAATTTATTTCAACTTCAGCCGCCTGATTACATCAGCCGCGTCATTTCATCAACGCGTCTTCAGCCGCCTGCTTACATCAGCCGCGTCATTTCATCAACGCGTCTTCAGCCGGCTGATTACATTAGCCGCGTCATTTCATCAAATCGTCTTCAGCCGCCTGATTACATTAGCCGCGTCATTTCATCAACGCGCGCTGGATTGCGTCTCCGCGTTGAGATGATGTTGGTTTTTGCATCGGATAAGCGAAGTTCAGCGTCAGGGTATTTAAATGTTTGAAAATAGAGGGCCATTAATTGTGCCAACGTAACAAAGTGCCCTACAAAAAATAAGGTACTTGAATTTCCGCGTGTTGAGGTGAGAACGCCTCCAGAAAAGTGAGGTCAACCAGTGCTGCAGGTGCCAAAGATTGAGGCATTTGGCTGCCAATTACGCAATGAAATATAGGTGTGTGAAGTGCAAAGATAGCAATGATTCCGGCAAGTGCAAATTGGCTCAGGCGGAGCCAAAAGAAAAATTATATTGTGTGAGCTGCGATGTCTTTGGTCATCCAGCATCATATCGAGGATGCCCCCGGTATCAAGATGCAAAGGTAAAATTTACTCCAAAACAAAGTCAAGCACACCACAGTGTGATACATACCAACTTCGTCAAACCCAGGGTGTCATTTGCACTTGCTGCGCGAGGACTGGCAGACAATGTAAATAAAATAAATAACGTAAGTGGCAATAATGAGCTGTTTCTTAAAATTTATCAGCAATTAAATTCCTTATCTTAAATTAACATTGTTTTTCACCGCTTAGGCCAACATGCCTCAAAATAAGTTGTCATCCAGTCACATTTCCATGGATAGGATTCGTCTCATCTCGATCAGCGTCAACTCCATTGTGAGTCTACATCGACGTGACTGCCTCCAGGAGTTCCTTGTCAAGCAAAAGCCTGACATCATGTTTCTCACTGAAACCCACCTCAATTCATGGCACTCCATGAGATTCAAGGATTTTGCATTCGTAAGAAACGATAGGGTAAGTGGTGATGGAGGAGGTGGCGCCGGGATATTGGTGAGAAGGCCCTGTTGTTTCCAAAATATTGAAAAAGTCGAATTCCAAAGCTCTGAATCTCTTGAAGTGTTCGTTATCAAAATTTCACTGCCAGGTAGGGATAACCTCTTCGTTATTTCTGCCTATGCAACTGGTCAAAATGCTCTCAAGTTCAAGAAGGAGCTCAATTCCTTGTTTGAAACAGTCGAATTGAACAGGCTGCATAGTTATTATATTCTTGCTGGTGACCTGAACACCAAGCATACATCATGGCTGAACGCCACCAATAATCCAAGAGGTATATTCCTGAAATCGTGGATAACAGAGAACCAAGTTGAATACAGGTGCAATCTATATTTCCCAAAATACCCCAGGGCAAATTCATATTTGGACCTCTGCATTGCTGACGCAAGAATTGAATTCATCTTTAATAGTCCTCAACGGAAACTGCAGGTGCTTCCTCACGATAGCGACCATAACGCAATTGTAATGGAAATCAATGATCAAAGGGATGATATCTTCCTCATTCCAGTTCAACATGAAAATCATCGGTTGAATTTCAAAAAAACAGACTGGGGAAAGAAAGAAGTTTAATTGGGAGTACCAAAAGCAATGTCCTCTTGCTCAATGGTTTCTAATGACAGGAATCTAACTAACGATGAAATAGATCTTTATTTGTCGAAGTTAGAGAAGCTGACGTTAGAAACGATTGAGAAAGTAGTTCCAAAGATAAAACATCGAAACAATATGGAAGGATATGAAACAATAACCATTGCAAGGTTGCAAAGATTGAAAAGCCTTCTTCTCACACGCTTCAGCAATACTTATCACCGATTTTTGGACTACAACCATTCCGCGTTGGCTTTGTTGAAATTACACCTGAAGAATGTCCGGAACTTAATCCGTTCATACTTCAGGAGTGAGATCAGCAATCAATGGGTGAAAAATTGAGGGAATTAGCCCACAGGACCCAGATGGCATTTTTGTGAAAGTGAATAGCATATTCCGTAAGAAGTCTCGAGTCAAGGTATCGAATCATGAAGTCACTAGTGATGAGATAAATCTTCTCGATAGGGCTAGTATCAAAATTCATAGTATGACTCCGGATAGAAATGGAAACAGGATCATATGTGGGGGATAGCATAAACTTGCCCTGATTGGAACACATTTTGAATTGGTTCATCCACCAAACCATGAGAGAGGGAATCAAAAATTTTCAGAGGTCGTTGAAGCAAAAGTTTCCAACTTCAAATCATGAACGGCCAATCAATTCTTCATTTCAATAATACATTAACATCTGACCTCATACCGAGTTTGAATCTTATTGCTTATTTTGTCAGCTATGAAGACTTGTGTTTCATATTTCGCAGGATAAACAACAAAAAATCATGTGGTACTGATGGTATTCCAAATGTAGCCCTGTGACATTTGCCTGAGGTTGCTATTAGGAATTATTGCATATTGTTCAACAACATGTTGAGCAATTCATATTTCCTAAATGAGTTAAAAAAGGCTAAGGTATTTCCGATCTTGAAGAAAGGAAAAGAATCTTCATGCCCTAAAAGCTATCGCCCAATCAGCTTGCTGCCTAACATCAGCAAGGTGTTTGAAGTGATACTCAACAGAGCATTAAACGCCCACATTTTGAAATATGAGTTGACGCCGAATTGCCAATTTGGTTTTCGTGCCAGGCGTTCGACCATACATGCAATAACGAAGGTAACCTCAGACATCTGTTGGAAACTAAATTATAGAGAATGTGTTGGAGCATGTCTCATTGATATGGAGAAAGCCTTCGATACGGTATGGTTAGATGGACTGATTTTTAAACTCCTTTAGGACAAGTTCCCCAGACACCTTGTCGCCATGATGTGCAATATGTTATACGGGAAATTGTCTGTTGTAACTGATGGAAATCTGACAACAATGCGCGAATTCAAGGTCTTGAATGGTCTACAGCAGGGGACAGTTACTGTGCCTCTGCTCTTCTCAATATTCATTCGCAAGCTATTGAACGGCTTTGATTTTAACGCCCCGCCAACGCTATCATTGGTAGCGTTTGCTTATGATCTGATTATCTATACGGCAGACCGAAATACTACAACAGTTCAGAGCAATCTCCAAAAAATGTTCAATAATGTGCAGCTGTACACTGACAATTGGCGAATGAAAATCAGTGCGCCGAAGTGCGAAACAATCTTGTTTCGGACAACGTTGCAGAGGTTAGTCAAGACCTGAAACGTAATTGGAAGGGTTTCCACATTATGACTGGCGAGGGTAGTTCAGAACGGGTTCCACATAAATCCTGTGTTCGATACCTCGGTGTTCCTCTCGATCAGTATCTGTACTGTACTGAACATGTGAAAATCATGCTCAGTAAGGCACTTAAAATAGTCATGGCCCTACGAAGAATCTTTCATTCCAAATACATTGATCAAAAGGTCAAAATTATCTGTTACAACACCCTGGTTAGACCAGTTTTGACTAATGGACGTCAGATCTGGTACAACCAGAGTGCTAGTACTATGGAAAAATTAAGAGTTTTCGAAAGGAAATGTCTTCGTGCATGTACTGATTTGTGTATTAAGCCTGAGATCGATTGGAAGCATATCGAATAGAAGAATTAAGAAATTTTAAAGTGACAAGAGTTTATATATCTTCATATTAAAACTTCTTCGGAATCATATCGCAAGATCTGTAACTGTGAGTGAAAACCCTTGGATTTCACAGCCATTCCACCCTACAGACGGGTATATCGCGACTTGCCTCGCTACTGGCTTCATTCCTCCAGAAGCGTTCGTGTATTTGGGCATGAATCGATATGTTTTTGATTCTGACGGCGTCCCAGTCATATATCACATTTATCGACGGGCCACCGATAAGAAGATAAAATATCCTCCGAGTTTGAGTTCACGAGACCAACAATTCCAATGGAGATACTCATTTGCTAGATTCGTTGAAGCTGATCGAGTTGAGATGGCGCAATCTAGGTATTGGTGGCTGAATGACAATGTCTAAATTATTCGTGTTTATTTCCAGTTATTGTGTTTTTCGTTATTTAGTTTTTGAGTTTCAGCTCAATATTGCTACATTTAGTATTGTTGTTTATTTGTGTTAAAAATTAGGAAAAGGCTAGGTATATGTTATGTTTATTATATTAGGTTAGAGATAAGATTAAACGCGTAGGTTAGGAATATTGTGATAGAATTTTTTTAGTATAAGATAAAGTTTTTGAACGAATTTTATTAGAATTAAGTTAAAACATATTAGGTGTAGGATCAAAGTTCACGGTTGTGTTAAAATTATAAATAATTTTAGGATAGTGTATGAGTGTATGTTTTAAAATATGTTATAATCTTAATTAATTGAATTCGCTTTAGTTTTTTTTCTAAAATGTGTTTAATGATGACGTATAAATTTATAGAGCCATTTGGGCCATTAAGTTTTTTATATTGTTATTGTTTGGAATTTGCTTTATATTCTTTGAAAATTTATATCGATTAGTATTGAATAAAGCGCTTTTTGACGTTGACTTTGACTACGCTGCTGATCCGAAAAATAGAATACCAAGTTCTAGACGACGAGAGAATTGGGGTAGTTTTTAATGGTTGTGTGGTAATAATGAGGAAATAAGCCAAATATCTAGGAACTAGTAACAAATATTTATTAATTAATATACGTATAAAAACTGCGTCTCATTGAGTCAGCTGTAGAGATAAAGCATCTTTGAAGCAATCACTTGTGTGATGATAATGCTATGGTGGTAAATACTTATAATACTTATTATGCTTTTATTCACAAAGAATTTTGTCATCGGCGGAGATCAGCTGACATATGCAAACCTTACAATAGAAAGTTCATCTTAAGATATGTGATATCTAGTTAAATTTAATTGTGTAAAAATTTGTTTCTTGAATGTTAATTTTGAATTTTACGAATTTTACAGTTCGTGATTTCAATACAAATAGGGTAGTTTGACGAATTACAATTTTTTTTTTGTAATTTGTGAGATTTGTAGTGCCTCTGCTTCCACAGTCTTGGCGTAAACAAAGAATTATACCAAGGGAGATTTCACGTGGCTTGGTTGAGATGCAAAAACACGCACATGCAGAGTGTGGACACGTCGTTTCAGGCATCATAGACGCGTTTTCCTTTTGATCGTTATTCGTTTCTTAGTGACGCTTGGATTCTTTGCAGCGAGCATCGAGGAAAAGGAGAGTTGCGATACATGCGTCGCAGCTTGTAGTAGTTTATTGCATGAGCAGCAAGACGCACCTTTCATTCTACATTCATCCTAGCCGAACTTGTATCTTGTGAAATGTAAATTGTAGTTTCTGTTCGCGAATAAAGTTATTAGTGTTAATGAAGTACCATTTCATTTCCTTAAAGTGGTGACCCCGTATTTAAAATAAAAGAACAACAGAAAAGCAAAATACTGTGAACTCGTTCGGCAATCTGAATTGTACTGACGGTAATTCGAAAAGCACTCACAATTGCAGTTAAGTAAATCATCACAAGTTCTAAAATGAGTGTGGAGAACCACGCCGAGCAGATTGTAGCCGAGGAACGAGATCATTTGGCTCCGGAGCCTGCCGGCCAGCAACAGGTGAATGTCGTGAGTAGTTGCAAATTGCCTTCATTTTGGCGGTCAAGTCCCGAGCTATGGTTGTTTTCAGATTGAGTCACAGTTACACGTGCACAGAACAGCTTCGGACTCAACAAAGTATCACTTCGTTGTCGGGCTACTGGACTTTGAAACAGTTGCGGACATTTCTGACATTCTCCGTACGCCGCCGGTGGCAGACAGTTATAATACGCTGAAGAAAGCCATAGTTTTGCACCTCACCGATTCACCAGACGCGCATCTCCAGAAGCCCTTGACACGAGTAGAGCTTGGGAATGAAAGACGCGCCGCATGCTTCTTCTTATAAAAGGCCAGACACTCGAAAAGCTCGCTGCTGTGGCTGATGTGGCTCATGACATGGAACCATCTGTCATGGCGACTTCTCAATTTCGAATTTCAACGCCTTCGCCCGGCTATGCATCTCCGCAGCCTTCGCCCGATCTGCTAATGCACGAGCTATCCACAATGCAATAGACCATCGCCCAACTCACGAACTTCCCTCGCGTGCTCTAATTAAATACTAGAGATCCTGATCAGAGAAGCCGCTCAGTACGGCAGTGGTCGTAAACCTCAGGCCCCCTCCTCTACACCAGGCCCCGACGAAGGAACGGGGTACTGTTGGTACCACACGAAGCACGGCGGACGCACGCAACATTGAAGGCAGCCTTGTTTCTTCTCCACTCAGGCACAGCCGTCTCAGGAAAACTGAAGAAGCCGGCGATGTTTGTGAAGGCCGCCACCGGCAATTTTTCAGAAAGCCGCCTTTACGTCTTGGATCGCGATTCCTTGATCCGATTTCTCGTCGACTCAGGATCTAAACTTTCTCTCATTCCCAAAAACATTATCAAGGAAACGCTTCAAAAACAGAGTTTGACTCTTACTGCAGCCAACGGAACGCCTATTGCAACCTTCGGAGTGAGACAGCTCAGCTTAAACTTTGGTTTACGCCACCCTTTTCAGTGGAACTTTATCATCGCAAACGTGCAGATGGCAATTCTTGGAGTAGACGCTTTGAAACACCACGAACTTCTCATAGATCTCTGAAATCACCGCTTACTAGATGGTCGCACTAGCCTGGCAGCACCTTGCTCAATTGGTCCAGTTCCAAAAGACCACTCTATTATAATTGCTGCACCCAAAATCATGCCTCACGGATCTCTAAAAGAGGTCTACGCAAAGCTTATCGACAATTTCACCAAATGCTTTGCTCGCTCTGGAGAGATGGCGCACGTTTCTGATCTACCCATTCAGTACCACATCGTTACTAGTGGCCCGCCAGTATTCAGCCAACCACATTGACTCTTAGGTGAACTACTTTCGCGCAGCTAAAAGGGAATTCAGCGAATTGCTAGAGCGAAAAATCATCCAACCCTCAGTGAGTCAGTGGGCCAATCTTCTTCACATGGTACCGAAGGCCAATAGAGGTTGGCGAGCTACCGGTGACTATCACCAGCTCAACGTAATCACCCGCCCAGACCGTTACCCACTTCCAGAGGACTTGCTGCAATATGCTTAAGGCAAAGTGTTTACGGTCATTGACCTTCACAAAGCCTTTTACCAGATCCCGATGGCACCGGAAGACATTGAAAAGACAGCAGTCACGACACCTTTTGGATTGTTCGAGTTTTTGGGCAGGCCACTCGGTCTGAAGAATGTGACTCAAACCATGCAGTGTACAATTAATCATGTCCACAGAAATCTACCATTCGTGCATAAAGAACGGGATGATCTTCTCGTCAGCTCAGACAGCCACGAAGAGCATCAGGCGCACCTTGCTAAGCTTCTCTCGACTTTAAACGAAGCACGCCTCCAAATTAACTAGACTAAATGTCAGATCGCCCAGCCGCAGGTAACATTTTCCGGTTATCACGTGTCGAAAGAAGGTTTTCGCCCCCCTCTGACAAAGACCCAGGCCATCATCGACTTGCCAAAACCCGAGGACACTACGCAGCTCAAACGTTTCGTGGGAATACTGAACTTTTACCGGCGCTGCCTTCCAAAAGCTGCTATGTTGCAAGCTCCTCTCACCGACTTACTTAAAGGAGTCACGAAAAAGAAAGCTAAGCTTGCCTGGTCCGAGCAGGCCAACGATTCTTTCATGTGCTGCAAACAGGCTATAGCTTCTGCAACAACCTCAGCTTTTCTCTCACCCACTCAGCAGCTCGCGTTACGCACGGATGCATTCAACACCGCTATAGGCGCAGTTTTGGATCAGCAGCTAACTGATGGTACCTACTTCCCACTAGGATTCTTCTCGAGAAAGCTCTGAGATGTGGAGCAGAAATATTTGACCTACGATCGGGAGTTTCTAGCCATATTCGCTGCAATCAGGCATTTCCAGCGCATTCTCGAAGGCAGGCAGCTCACCACCTATACAGATCTCCGGCCGCTCACTCATGTACTCAAGACATGATCAGAAAAAGCATCGCCTTGGCAGATTTGGCAATTCAATTTTATAAAGCTTTTAAATACCCTAGGGAAGAAAACACTGTAGTCGATGCACTCTCGTGCGTGGAAACTCTCTCTGTTTCTGCCACCTGCAACTTTAGCACCATTAGCGCTGAGCAAGAGAAAGATGAACAGCTAATGCACCTATTAGCTATCCCTCGTTTCAAGCTTCGACGCCTCGAGCTCAACTGATATTCATTGGTTTGCACTGAACACGACAGCACTATCAAGCCTTACTTGCCTGTCTCACTACGCAAACAAGCATTCGACGCAGCTCACAATTTGTCGCATCCGAGTGGTCGTGCTACCGCTAAGCGCATCGCCCTTAGATATTTTTGGCCAAGCCTTCGTAGAGACATACTTCGGTGGGCCAAGCAGTGCATCTCCTGCCAAAAGTCAAAAGTTAATCACCACAACAGAGCGGAACTAGGAAATTTTACAACACCGGATCAAAGATTCGACCACATCCATTTAGGTCTGATCAGAGTGCCACTCGCTGAAAATTTTGAACTCTGTCTAACCATTATAAACCACCACATCCGTAGGCCGTAGGCAATACCAGTACGTGATATGATAGCCGCAACTGTCACCCATGCTCTCGTTGACAATTGGATATCCTGCTTTGGAACGCCGCTTGAAATTACGACCTATTAGGGCACGCGATTCGAGGCTGAGCTTAACCGTGCACTATCTCGCCTCCTAGAAGCTCATCAAGTTCATACGACCTCTTATCGCCCCAAATCGAACAGCATGGTAGAGCGTATGCACCGCACGCTCTCTTAGATGTACATTGTTTGCAGCCTTTGGTAGTGCTTCAGAAATCTCCTGCCCAAAAGTACTTGCGAACGACTTTCAAGGAGGACCTTCAGGCCTCGCCAGCAGAACTAGTCTTTGGGATATCACTTCGCATTCCAGGCGAATTCATTGATCCTCGTCCTGTTCCCGTTTGTACTCTGGCAGGTTTCGTTACCAACTCCCCGTCACCTGTTCAAAGCCATTCGCCCAATCCAAGCTTCCAGACATGTCAACTATCGCCCTTTTGGTTTCAGAGAGTTGGCCACTTGCGTATGCATTTTCCGCCGAATAGACTCAATCACAAAGACACTGGAGCAACCATACTCCGGCCCTCATCGAGCGATAAAGCATATCAATGAGCGCACTTTCGTCGTAGACGTCAATGGCATAGTAAAAATACTATCGACCGATCAGCACAAGCCCACTTACATCCCTGCAGCAGATTTAAGGCATTCAATAATCACAGATTCACAAACGTCCACTCCAATCAATTCACCAGCCTCCATACCAGAGCCTGAGACTTCACAGCCTACGCCACAGCTTAGCAGGTCACCGCCTCATTCGCCAACATCTATCGCTCCTTCATTACCTGCTCAGCTGACATTACTGGCAAATATACCGAAGGCCAAAAAGCGCGTTACATTTTCATTCCCTTCGCACCCCGCGAAGCTCATTGGGAAGGGAGTAGATGTAGCGCCTCCGCTTCCACAGTCTCGGCGTAAACAAAGAATAATACCAAGGGAGATTTTTGCGTGGCTTGGTTGAGATGCAAACACACGCACATGCAGAGTGTGGACACGTCATTTCAGGCATCATACACGTGTTTTCCTTTTGATCGTTATTCGTTCCTTGGCGACGCTTGGATTCTTTGCAGCGAGCGTCAGCGAAAAGGAGAGTTGCGATATATGCGTCGGAGCATGTAGTAGTTTATTGCATGAGCAGCAAGACGCGCCTTACATTCTACATTCATCCTAGCCTAACTTTTATCTTGTGAAATGTAAATTGTAGTTTCTGTTCGCCTATAAATTTATTAGTGTTAATGAAGTACCATATCATTTCCCTAAAGATTAATTCATTAAGTTACCAGTAGTTGCTTTTATTGCTGCTTCTTAATTTGTTTTCCATCTAGCCTAAATCATTGACTATATTCCAATTCTCACGGTGTTGCTGGAATGCGATACATGGTATCAATAAGTCTAAGTTATGCTCTGGCTGCTGGCTACATAGGCGGCACAAAGCTCTTCTATTTACTATTGTATGTTGGCGTCCTTAACATATATTTTTGGCTGATATTTATTATAAAGAATTATTTGTATTATAATTCTCTGTATTTTGGGTGGCAGCTCGATCTACAAGTGTAGTGGTAAGTTATTGGTGCTACCGCTGTATGCATGGCCAGGGAGGGGGAATTTTGAATTCGTTCTATAATTTCGTCATTTATACGGATACGCTGAAAGTTAATAATTAGGCTCCATATGTTGTTCTTGCAGTTAAAAGGATCCAGCCAATGTCCTTCAAGATGTCTTTCTCTCAGATGTTTTTCACAAGAAAGAGATTAAATGAAAAAATGTAGCCTTGGCCGAAAAATTTCCGAAATTGCGCTCGATACTATACCACCTTAGTAATTGAAATCAAGGATTACATTTATCAGTTTTGTTAAGGAATTGTCATGAGAGTAGAGTTAATTTCTTTTTAAAGACAGATATTCCTTAACTTTGTTCAATTTTCATATCTTTCGTGTAAAACTTAATATAAAGTCAATTTATTAATTTGCAAAAAATACTATTCATCTTATCCTCGCTCAAAAATAATATCCAGAGATACATAATAATAGATGCCAAATCAATACAAGTTGCAAATTATAAGCTCTTCTCCTAAAGGAACTCAATTAAAAACATATCTCAGTCATATTAAACAACTTTTATAATTCAGTATCCTTTAGTTCCAAACTTTAACGTATACTAAAGCAATATATATTTCAATAAAGTAACATGATCTCCCCCAACTTTTATGCTATCAGTAACCATTAATTAATCTACCAACATACATCAAACCATAATTTCCAATTGCATTTTATTAAAGTTTCAGCAATTAGATCAATAACTTGCACTCATTAAATACAAACATTTACTGTTCATCGACTCCTCTTCAACGTTATACACTCGGGACCATGTGCAGCAAGGATACCATACAATGCATGCAGATGTCATCAATCTAACGAAAAATAATTATCATAAAATAATATTGACTTGCAATGCTGCTTCTGCATGTTCAATAGGCGTGTAAATAAACTTTAATATTGACTATCTAAACGTTAAACTCGGGCAATTTAAAAACGTTTAAACACAACTTTTAATGGCCGCCAATGCCGTACTCCTACTTGGCCCAGCGAATTTGTGTAGGTGGTGGGAATGGCAACGCCGCGCGCCAGTTTGGTCCGTGATAGTTGGAGTCTGGTATTGGAATTCTCCTTGTCCTCGTTATGATGCCGTTATTAGCAATTAATATAAAATTTCATAGTTGAATAACTGGATGCAGCCAAACGATTAATTATTTGCTGTAATTACAGAGAGTTTATAGCAATTAGGTGAAAACTTATGTCGTGAAATTGGATGACATTGAACGCACTTAGCTACAAACTAATATGTGTGAAATATGTTGTTTAATTTGATGTTGGTTGATTTATTGTCGAATTCCAAATAGTTTAAACTACTTTAAAGGATATCAAAGGGGATGCTCAACCAATTTTAGGAGAGTTTATTTGAATTATGGTTTGGCTTTCATAAATTGATTATTGATCTATAAAGTAGATAGTATGTTTTAATAGAAAACTTCTTGAAAATTTAACAAAGAAGTTGCAAAGACGATGTAGAATTAATTTCAGACCTAGCAAACTTCTATGACAAACTTTATAAACATAGAAAATAGTTAAAATATTATTTCTTTGATCATCTTCAGATGTATCCGTCAATTAAAAGAACTAAGTTAAGGAGATGCCACATAATAATAGTGATTTATTCTACTATTCAGTCAATTTGTACATTATGCTTGCATCAATATCTCAGAATTAATTGTAGTGTTTGAAGTGATGTTATAAATTGTCCTATCGAGACTGCAGCGGCGGACTGTAACCTTAGCGAGCGAGCGTTGTGGTGGGGCGGTTTCGTTCCACCAGGGCAAGGACCCGTTATAAAAAAATTCACTCTTGCCATTTTGCTGCGACGTGGCTATGAAACACATTGACAGGTGTCGAAGGCCGAGGCAACCGACTAAAGGACATTATAATACGGAGGCCCGACGATTTGTCCAAATTATAGAAAAATGTATAATTTCTAACGCATTGTAATGCATTTATACATACATAAGAAAATACCAAATATTTATATTACGGAAATATATTAAATCCACCAAATATTTATATTACGAAAATACATTAAATTTATTATTACAATAATCTACATAAATAAACATGTATGACCTACTTTAAACATGAAACTCTAACAAATGTGCATCTTCGCCATTAAACCCATATGAACCCATGTTCTTACGTATAGACAATTCCTTACACACATGGTTGCATATATACAACATCATCAACATACAACGAGCGAAGACTATCGCGGATTATATTACATGAAAGTGTTGAAGGCACGCGTTGCATAACAAACAATAACAAATCGCCTTGAACACTTTCATTTTCCTCAATGCACTTGAATTTGCTCATGTATGGGGCTTAAGAACTTCTCAAAACACTAAGAGATGCAACCCCCAATTTGACAATACCCCGACCTTGACAAAAAATTCATACTCACTACAGACTCATCTGACTACGCATTATGAGCTGTCTTGTCCCAAGGAACAATAGGAGAAGACCTATCAATAGATTACGCAAGCAAATCCCTAACAAAACACGAAATTAATAAAACAGTAGTAAAGAAAGAACTATTAGCAATTTACTAGGGAATAGACCATTTTCACCCATACCTCTATGGTTAACGATTCACGGTCGTTACAGACCACCGACCTTTACTATCTTTGTCTATAAACCGAAACCCGTCTCCAAAATCAACCAGAATTCGCTTAGACCTCATGGACTATGATTTCCATATCGTGTATAAACAAGGAAAAATAAATACTAACGCAGATGCTCTATCGCGTATAAAAATCAATTCAGAAGATTGCAAAGATATGATACCTCAAACAATAAATGTCATAACACGTTGCAAAACACAAATACTAAAAAGCCCTGTGGCTAAAGAACCCCCCTACATTGAACCTGATCATCTCAATATGTGGGAAGGTACGTCAATTTCCGACATAAGAAATTTGCCGATACTACAATTTGACCTCAATAATAATGAAACAAATAAAAATTCGTGAACTAAAATAATAATAAAAGATAAAAATTCAATAATTGTGAAGTATAGCGATAATCCATCCTAGTCTTAGGTCAGATTTTGGAGAAGCTAATATTAAAGTTATCAACAACTAATATCACGAAGATAGCGCTATCTTAAAAACGATATAATATTTAAATATATAAACAAAAATGATTTAATTAACATTTATAATAAAATGCCTGCAAAAATAATAAAAGAAAAGCAATTTAAAATACAAATTATCTTATAGATATGACCCACGTTCTTATACATATGACACACGTTGAACAAAAAGCCGATCAAATTAGATTAATTAGTGAATATCACAAGTCGTGGCATGGAGCATAAAAAGAACCATTACAAAACTAAAACAAAAGTAAACTTGGAAGAATTTGAACAAAATGGTTAAAACTATAATACAACAATGGAATACCTGCACCAAAAACAAAATAACACAACATACTAAAGAAAAATCAATAATTACCGATACACCATCTACACCATTCGAAATCATAGCCATTAATACAGAAGGACCACTACGAATTTCTAATGGATTCAGATATATACTTACAGCACAATGCGAACTAACTAAATTAGTTGAAGCCATACCAATCCCTATCAAAGAAGTCAACGTAGTAGCAAAAACAATAGTCGAAAACATAATCCTGAGATACAGTCACTTTAAAACAGTTAAAACAGATAGAGGTACCGAATACGTAAATGAGCTATTCAACAACATTTGCAAAACATTTAATATAGAACATAAAAGATCTACCCCATATCACCATGAAACATTAGGTTCCCTAGAACGAAATCATAGAGTACTGAACGAATACCTACTAACTTTCTGTAAGGACAACGCATGGAACAATCATATCCCTTTTTACACCTTTGCATATAACACTACACCGCATAGCGAAACAAATTATTCTCCTTTGAATTAGTTTTTGGAAGGTTAGCTCATTTAACAAGTGACTACGACAGTTCAAAACCCATTTACGACTATGGCAACTACCTAACAGACCTTAAGACAAGACTATATCACGCACAACAAACTGCACATAACGTCTTAATCGAATTAAAATCAAAAAGAGTCAAATCGAATAGCAGTAAAATAAACCCACTAAATATCGTAACTGGTGACTGGGCATATCTGAAAACACAAAAAGCAAATAAATTAGACAGTCCATACGAAGATTCATACCAAGTAATTGAAAACCAAGAAGTAAATACCCTCATAAACAAAAATAACAAAAACATATTAGTCCATAATACAATAGTAGATTAAAAAAGAAACCACAACCAACAGATATAGACCCATAAACAAAAATCGTAATCATCAATAGTAAAACGCTAAAAATAAGAAAAACCAAAATACGAAATGTAAATATCTTAACATATGTATATACTCTTAGGAATAAAATTTATAAATATTTAGTAATAGCAGCACGAAAAAAATTTTTTTTTATAGGACCGAGCCGTAATGCATTTATACATACATAAGAAAAGATCAAATATTTGTATTACTAAAATATATTAAATCTACCACATATTTATATGACAAAAATACATTAAATCTATTATTACAATAATCTACATAAATAAACATGTATGACCCGCTTTAAACATGAAACCCGAATCAAACTCTAACAAATGTGCATCTTTGCGATTAAACCAAAACTGACGATAGATACAAGCCATATGGCAGCAGCGCTTACTACCACACACATGACCATTAGTAGGCCGACTTTGCTGGCTAACTTACATGGCGTTATATGAAGAATTATGGAGGTGCCAACAAAAATTCGAGGTTTTGTACGGTTTAGAGACGGATTTCTACAGTGAAGTCCAGATGATCCGTGGAGAACACAATAGCGCTCCTAGTGAAGTGAAAATTATTTCAGTTCTTATACCCGTTTAGTTTTTATCGCCTTCCAAAGTGAATTTATAGGAGGTTGTTTACATCTCAACGCTGAGCTATCAGTCGGAGGTGCAAAACGTGTGCTTCATTTGCTCGTCTTGGAAAGTTTAGGAGCACAATGGGCTATACAAGGTGAATTTATAGCATGCACGGAATGCGTTCCGCACGTTTTTTATTCGGAAAATAGTATATATGGCGAAATATAAGCATTTGCTAATGCCGCGGTTGGGTGACAGCTACCGGAGGCTTGTCCATAGTAGGCCGACTAATACATATGCAAATTGCTACCATATGGCTTGTATCTATCGTCAGTTTTGGATTAAACCCATATGAACCAAAACTGACGTTAGATGGGAAGCCATATGGCAGCAGCGCTTACTACGACACACATGACCATTAGTAGGCCGACTTTACTGGCTAATTTACATGGCGGTATATGAAGAATTATGGAGGTGCCAACGAAAATCCGAAGTTTTGTACGGTTTTGAGGCGGATTTCAACAGTGAAATCCTGATGGCCCGTGGGGAACACAATAGCGCTCCTAGTGAAGTGAAAATTATTTCAGTTCTTATACCCGTTTAGTTTTTATCGCCTTCCAAAGTGAATTTATAGAATTTGCTAATGCCGCGGTTGGGTGACCGCTACCGGAAGCTTGTCCATAGTAGGTCAACTAATACATATGCAAATTGCTAAAATATGGCTTCCTATTTAACGTCAGTTTTGATATGAACCCATGTTCTTACGTATAAACAATTCCTTACACACATGGTTTCATATATACAACATCATAAACTTACGAGCGAAGACTATCGCGGATTATATTACATGAAAATGTTGAAGGCACGCGTTGCATAACAAACAAATTGCCTTGAACACTTTCGTTTTCCTCAATGCACTTGAGCTTGCTCATATATGGGGTTTAAGAACTTCTCATATGAAGGCAATGTTTTGTTTCTTCTATTTCTTGTAGTAAATTCTATTTCTTGTGGTAAATTAACAAGTAGAATATGAATGCATTTACCTCATGTAGGACAAATATTTTTTTGGAATAATATTTAGTATGCGAAATGCAATGTCTATTGAAAATGTAAGTTTTTTTATGAATAGATTTTGGATGTTGAATATTTAGAATTTTAAGTTAGATATTTTTGCTAGAGTAAACAAAAAAATTTTAAATTAAGCGTGTATTGGTAAGAATGAACTTAAGGGCAGCCCATCTCCCTGCTTTAGTCCGATATTTGTGTCAAAGGCATCGGTGAGTTGGTTATTGATGCGGACTTGGGAGGTCGTCGACGTCATTGTCATTTTGGTAAGATGGACTAATTTACCTGGGATGCCAAAGTAAAACATTATTTGATACAGTACGTTACGATAAATACTGTTGTATGCTTGCTTAAGGTCAACGAAAATTTGGTGTACGTCTAAGTTGAACTCCCAGCATTTCTCAAGTACCTACTTGACTGTGAACAATTGGTCTATTGTCAATCTACCTGCTCTAAAACCACCTTGATACTCCCCAATAATACTGTTGGCATATGATCCCATTTTATTTTCAAAGATTTTAGAAAATATTTTGTACGCCGTACAAAGTAGTGATATGCCTCTAATTTTCGCACTGTAGCTTGTCACCTTTTTGTGGATAGGAAATATAATTGATTGTCTCCACTCTTTTGGCATATGTTCTTGTTGCCAAATGTGCTGGATGGCTTTGTGAATAGCTTTCTGAAGACTACTGCCACCATATTTGATGAGCTCCATTGGAATCTCATCATACCCAGCGCTTTATTATTCTTTTGGGCTTTGATGATGAATCAAACTTTATCCAGAGTTAGTGGGGCTAATGGAAGCTCTCCGGAAACATATATAGGCTCCGATGTTCCGGAGCTGTGTGGAGCATTAAGGAGATTCTTAAAATATGATGCCCATGTTTCCTTAATCTTGGTTTCATCAGGGATGACATTGCCGATGTCATTACGACAGAGCGTAGTTTTGAGCTGATAACCACGTTTCAGGCTTTTCACTACTTTGTATGCTTGTCTCGTGTTGTTGCTCGCTAAACTTACATCTATACTTCTCAACTGGTTGTCATAGTATTTTCTTTTCTTAATCCTAATTATCTTATTCGCTACTCTTCTGAGATATTCATAGTGTTCTCTCTTCGTCCTGGTTTTTCTACCTACGTGTTCTTTGTACGCCTGATTATTTTTATCTAACGCATTCTGGCACTTTTCATCGAACCAATCATTTGTCTTGCGCCGGGCTCGATGTCCGATTGTCTGTTCTGCCATGGTCCTAATAGCCGCTTCCACTTCCATCCAGAGCTCGGTGCACGTCTTTAACGATGCGTCTAATAAGATGGGAGGCAGCTGGTTGTCGAGGGTTTCCGTGAAATTTTTGGCCACAGACGCCATTAAGAGCCTTTCAATGTCAAATTTTTGTAGCGGGCTGGTCTTCACTGAATATGCCTTTGACAAACGACATCGATAAGTTAATTTGATCAAGTAATGATCTGAGTTACAATTGGCTCCTCGGTATGTACGGACGTCAAGTATGCTCGAAGCCCAACGTTGTTGGATCAGAAAATGATCGATCTGGGTTTGTGTGTTACCATCCGGTGATACCCAGGTCATTTCATAAATGCGTCGATGTGGGTAGTAAGTCGAACGTATGACTAGATTTCTGCTACATGCAAAGTCAATCAGGCGCTGGCCGTTGTCATTTGTTTCATCGTGGAGGCTATATCCCCCAGTCGTTCCCCGATGAGACAGCTCAATGCCAACCTTAGCGTTGAAATCACCCAGAATTATTTTTGTGTCGTTTGTAGGCAATGAGTCGAGCAGTCTTTTCAGGTGATTGTAGAGCGTTTCCTTCTGAAATGTTATAAATGTAATAAATTTGAAATGTTATAAATGTTAGAAATTTCTTCTATGTAATGTTATGGCAGGATCGCCATGAAATGTTTTAACATTGTATTGAGTCTCGCTTCTAGGGTAGAAAAATCGATTTATACATTAGCTTCTAACTATTATTACCCAAACCTACGCAAGCGGAGAATTGCTCCGCAGAGAACATGGCGAGGACATTGTCCACTACATCGCAATTTCTATATCCGCAAAAATTACTTCGCGGAGGAAAGACTTGTAATGAGAACGCCTTGACGATTGAATCACAAATTTTAATTTTATTCAATCACACTTCTGTATTTATACACTTTTCTTTTACTTAACCTATGTCTAGCTCAGCTAATTTGTTTTCTGTTCTTTTTTAACAAGTGTAAGCAAAAATTCATTATTTGATACAATTCCACCTATGCTTTCCATTAAATCGATTTTATTGCCCCATGAACAAAAACTCACGCGTCTCAATATTATCAATATGCCAACATATGCTTTTATTTTCTTCTTTGGATAGATATCCATAGTCCATACATTATACATGCACTCATATGTCAATAACCCATAGTCGTATGTATCACTTGGGTATGGTCGCTAACCCTTTGATGAGTGATACAATTAGCGTGCATTGAGTGTGGTCAGGGAATACCTCCACACGTGATGGGTTATGAATTTATTGCAACGTGATATGGGTACACTCGATATTTATAATGAGTGTAGAAGAAATAAAAGAAATTGCATTGTATGATTATGCAACTGGTATGTTTACATGTAGCCTTGCGATAGGATTGATATTTCATGGTTGTCTTTTTTGTTTGCTTATGTTGGACTTTTGTTGGTCAACAAATGAATTTTGTTAGTAAGCAAATGAATTGAATGATTTACAATTGAACATGTGTTTATATGTTTGCTTATGATATGTACGTATGAATGTTATTACGATTGTTGTTTTTGTTCATGATATGTGAATTGAATCTACTATAATAGTAAGTGAATGAATGTGTACATATGTTTGCTTAAGATGTGTACGTATATATATTATTATGATTGTTGTGTTTTGATATGTGAATTCGATCTATTACACTTCGTTTTTTCGTCCTTTTCTTCGGTTGGGCATGTACATTAATCGGCCAGATTTTGAAGAATTTTGCTTTTATACGGATCGCACATAACCGTTCATTGCCTTACAATCAATAACGTGCGATTTGATCTCCCTATCTACAAGGAAGGCCACTCCGAATTCTCGTTTTCCAGCAGGCTTCCCACTTTTGAATATTGTAAAAGGTCCTTAACAGCACCAGGGTGATTGAGTGATTTGACATTCCAGGGTCGAATGCCATAGTCTTTTTTTCGTTTTCGAGGTCGTTGCCGTGAGTCCAATCCATTCCAAGGCCCACCTGCAGTTTTTGAAACATTTTAAGGTTTTCCAGGGTCGGGGAGTTAGTCCGTCGCCCAACCTCCATTCCGGTAGCATGGTTACTACGTCGAACCCGTTATCAGGTGCGGAAGATTCACCCTCACCCTGTAAGTAGGATTTAGTAGCAGAGCTGTAGATGTATTTACAGTTATTAGCATTTCTCGGCATTTAATGTCACATTATTGGGGAACCAGTAAACCCAATGTGCGACTCCGAGAGCATTTACTACCATTTAATTGGGGGGATTGGGATGAGTAATCATGGAAACTATGGGTTGGGGAAGCAAGAGGTTCCCTTCTCCTACATGTATTAGAGCGCAGCATTTGCTGGAGTTCATCACTATAACTAGCCTCCAATTTATTTTTAAATGAAGCGTAGTGGCGTTAAGACTACGGATTGCAAATATTTATATTTCAGGAAATTCTGTAAACTCACCCACATCACCGGCGGGCGTTCGGCGAGGATGTAGATAAGTACACCGTTTGTCTTCATTTTATTAATGTTTTTCATATTTATTTTTCAAATTATATTCTTTTTTTTAAATTATAATTGAACGATGATGACATGAACATATCAAAGACAGTAAACTCTGCATGTTAAACGGAGTAAACAATATATTTCTTACCTTTTCGTTGATCAAATTTATTTAATTTTTCCGATCATTGCACATGTGTTAATTTATCCTGCGAAATGAAAAAGTAATAAGAATAGAATTAAACGGGAAAATATTAAAGAAAAATAGAGTAAAAAGCGATTGGATGCAAATTAAGTTTTGATTGGGATTGGAAAATAGATTTGATATATAAAATGATAGAGATGGAAATAATAATGTTTGGCTGGTTAAATTTGAGCTTCGGTCTTTTCATTTCGTTTTACTGGACCGGGTATAGGACCCGCATCGATGGCAGGCTTCTCGTATAACATGGGCTAGCCACCGGGCGCATTTTTTGTTGTTTAACAGGGGCTCTTGCCGGGTAGAGTGGCCTTCCGCTCGCATGCCCTTTTATGGTATAGAATTATGTGTATCGATCACATAATTCTATAACATAAATTGGCCACGTCTATATTTCTCATTTGATGGGAACATTCATGCAAATTAAATTTGTATAAGTTTTCCTCTCAAATGGGAAATATATGGTCGAGTTGACGTTTGGATCTTTATCCGGTTGCGAGGGTGCGAGGGGGCACCACCTCCATCTGGATGCCCCACTCTTATTTATGGGCCATAAGAATCGTCGGTAACAACGTAGTCCTCTGAAGCCCATCCATCTTCACCAAGTCCAGTTTTTCCCTTGAGTCAGCAATTTCCTTTGACCCTTAGTTGGTTACCTCGTTTTCGACTTCGGCCGACATTTCTTTGACCCCGGAATTCGTGGATGCGAAATTCTTTTGTAGTGGGTCTTGTGCTGGGGGATTGAACCCGCCCCACGACATCGTAACGCTAGCCTGCCAGCGCATTCACGCGTTCCCAGACAAGGCCAGTCTCGGCGGATCTTAACATCCTCTTCCGCTGAGAGAGCAGACCATCGCTGCAGTCCTTTGCGGACATTTGATCAACCAAAAAGAGTGTTTTCCTGCGCTCGGGGAACTTGAACCCAGGAGCCCAGTGGACCCCGGTCGAGAACCCACGAGGCTACCAACGGAGCCACCTTCAGTTAATTTCCCATTCATCGTATTAGCAACTTCAACTATGCTAGTTTCTTAGTGGGCATTGAGATGAAATTTGTTATTAGGAAAACGTGAATGAGTTTTTGTTAGTATGAAAAATCAAATTTGTTAGTGGGAGCTAATGAATAAAGTTAGTAAGTATGAAGGAAGGAATTAGGTTTTGTTAGGGAAAATGCATGAATTAGGTTTTGTTAGGGAAAATGGAGTGTGGCTAGTTGGAAAATTAAAATTATTATTATATTACTATTTTTTTTTTTTTTTTATTAAAAATGGGGTAAGAGGGTACTATTGAGATGATGGAGAAATAAAAATTATAGGGAAATTGGTAAAATGTTAATAAAAATAAATAATTATACAGAAGAAAAGGTATAAGTGCCCAAAGGAAGGTGGAGATGTTACGGCGGCGATTTGAAATTGCGAATGGAAGAACGCCGGTACGCCGGAATCCGCATCAAACTTCATGGAAAGGTCAGAAGTGATGACTTCTTGAATATTTTGGCTGACAAAATCTTTCAGAAAATGTCAAGGTGTGGGGCATATGAAAACTTTAGAAAACTAGCGAATCAGATACTTAGAACTAAGAGAAAGAAAATATTAGGGCGCCCAACTGAGGAGCATTGATGTAAATCAAGCGAGCCACAAGACAAGCCCAAGACCACGCTCTGCCCTGATGATATCAGCAACGTCATCGCTAATCAAAACAAAATTAATGAAAGATGGGCATCATATTTCAAAAACCTCTTAAATCTGCGGACAGCTCCAGAGTATCGGAGCCTATAGATATTCCCGGCGAGCTTCCATTGGCTCCACCTACTGGGGATGAACTTTTTTTAACCATCAAAGCCCAAAAGAATAATAAAGCGCCGGACATCGATGAGATTTCAGTGGAGCTCATCAAATATGCTGTTAGCAGTGTTCATAAAGTCATCCAGCTCATTTGGCAACAAGAACATATGTCGAATGAGTCGAACCAATCACAGTGCGAAAACTACTATGTAAAGCAATACCACTACTTTGTACGGTATACAAAATATTTTCAAAGATCTTAGAAAATTAAGTCAGATCATACAATAGCAGTATTATTGGGGAGTATCAAGGTGCCTTTAGAGCAGGTAGATCGACAACAGACCAACTGTTCACAGTCAAGCAAGTACATGAAAAATGCTGGGGCTTCAACATAAACTTACACCAAATATTCGATGACTTTAAGCAAACATACGACAGTATTGATTGTAACGTACTGTACCAAATAATGCTTTGCTTTGGCATTCCAGCCAAATTAGTCCATCTTACAAAAATGACAATGACTCACCGACGCCTTTGACACAAATATCGGACAAAAACAGGGAGATGGGCTGGCCCCATTGCTATTCAATTTGGCTCTGGAATATGTCATTAGAAAGCTACCTGTCGATACTAGAGGTACGCTATTGTAATAGTCAAGCCAAATGGTAGACAATACGGACATCAACATTTTGGCACTGTTGCTAACAACCGCCAAAGAATTTTTCCTGAAACTCAACAGCAAAGCAAAACTAGGAGGGCTGCAAATCAATGAGAATTAAACAAAACTCATGACGCAGTCGAGGAAAAGTACCTCAAACGCCCAAAATATCACACGTGGCGCATACAGTACCAAAAATGTGGGCAAATTTGTGTATTAAGGTGCCAAAATAACGAGAACCAGCTATGAAAGAGACGAAATACGCCAAAGAATACAGCTCACAAAAGAAACTACATATTTATTCGGTATTGACGATTTTGAAAAACAGCTGCATACACAGGAAAACTAAGCTCCAAGCATAAAAATCTCTGATAGACCTGTGTTATGCTATGGGTGTGAAACATGGACCCTAACCCAAGCATCCGCAAACATACTGAGCCCCTTTGGGCGACGGGTCCTGAGGCGGATAATAGGAGCGCAGCTAGACGGGGACCAATGATGAATTCGATAAAACCATGAGCTGTATGAAATGTTTGACGAGCCAGAGGTATCAACGATTGTAAGACTGCGGGAGCTGCAATGGGCTGGCCATGTGAATCGTATGGACGAGCAACGGATACCCAAAAAGATATTCGTTGGGAGAACTGAAGGGCGGAAACCAGTGGGGTAACTGAGGAAACGCTAACCTGACGCAGTCAACAAAGACCCTCAATGAAAGCCCGAGAGGGGCTGTAGTTCTACGAAGAAAAAGAAAATAAACATTATTCCTTATTTCTTTAAAATATCCTGCATGTCTTTAACTATTAGTCCGTACCTATAGTAAACCAGAATACCTACGACGAAAACTCAAGGCGATTATAAATTTATCCCTATCCCTTATCCCTATTCCTTTCATTCATTTCGTTTACAACAAAATACCAATGTATTGTAAAAAACACTCTAAACGTGACACGTATAAACCATTCCCAAGTACATTTTCACCAACACGTGCGCGAACAACATCTTAGTTTTTCTTGCTGGTGTTGACCATGGTCACTTAATACGTACTGCTTATGAACATGAAAAGCTGAAATTCTCTTGTTTACAACACAAATTTCGGATATTTTTGAAACAGTTCACCTCTTGATCGCCAAACAACCACTTACACGTATATCAACATTGTAACTTCGACAGAGAAATCCTGCTCAACCCTCAGCTAATACCAACTCCCTAAACGAACGACCAACAAACAATTTAGCTTGGTGGAATGGATGGGAATCTACAAGTAAACTCTTAGGCGGATCATAGCTATTAATAAAATATTTCAACTTTGATTGTGCGGACAGACATACCACTAACTATATGCGTGCTAGAAAGTATAGAGACATAGACCGAAACGATTTTCCATATATCCTTGAAAAGCTGTAAGAGTCCAAGAGAGAAAATGGGTGTGTTGAAACAATATGGAGGCGGACAGTGGTGCTATAATTGTGGTTGTCGTACAAAAATCCTTGATATGCATTTGATAAATTTATTCAAGCTGAGTATGTTGTTTTTGGGAGGATTCTATAAATGGAGAGTTAATCAAGGAAATAATTTACGGCATAATTCATTCATTTGTTGAAGAGTGAACTAATGTGACGTATTGCCCTCAAAACTGGGAAAGAATATCAAATTCAGGCATGATGAAGTAGTTAATGAATTTATAGACAGAGACTTGCTTCTTATACTGTAATGATCACAAGTTTAAAGTTTAGTTTTAGATTAAATAAAAATATGTTTTGATCGAAGCAACTATTTTTCTGAAAGCCTATTTCGATTTCTTAAATAACAAATCTTAAATTGATACTTCTATGAGTCAGTTTGTAAGGTTACAAATCAGTGCTTGTTGTGGTTTGTTGCTGATGATAATTACGTCATGTTGAACATGATTATTCATAATGATTGCTGCAATTGTTTTGATTTATTGCCAAGTGTTGGTGTCGTTTGTTTGGAATCATGAAGTTCATTTTAACTTGAACAATGGTAACTTGAAAAATTGCTTGAAAAAACAACCCTACCCCGCCTAAGTCTTTTTCGCCCCTTTAAAGATGCCTCACCAGCCGTACCCACCTCTTTCTGGGGTATGGACATGGGGCATGACCGTACAGGTGCACAACTTTCATTTTTGCTCTTGGCTTGCGGCGTCCCTATATGCGAAATATAACACTGCAACATGATCTGTTGAGCTATGGTAGTTACTTTCTGATTTAGAGTGGGGTAAACTTTGGGCCATTTATTAAAATAATTGTCTTGAACCAGTGCATATCAACGTCCTCATGCAGATTCCGCAAAGGTTCCTATGATGTTGATGGCAATTATGACAAGACAATAGATCTTTCATGGCAATGTAGTGGTTCCTTTCATTCTTTCAAAGAGCTCAATTCTTGTATGATGATTTTGATGATTTGCTGCCAACATATTGCAGGAGTACAGCTCCAATCTCACTGTTGCTCGCATAGGTGTCTCCTGCAAACATTTTTTTGGTTTTAGAGTAATGTGGTTAGGACCTTTTCTTTCAAAATCTCAAAAGCTGTGTAACGAAATGGGTAGATATTATGTCCGTATAGGACTGCAGCGATGGTCTACTGCCTCAGCGAAAGAGGATGGTAGGATCCGCCGAGATTGACCTTGTCTGAGGACGCGTGAATACGCTGGCAGGCTAGCGTTGCGGTGTCGTGTTCTTTTCCCCCAGCACAAGACCCACTACAAAAGAATTTCGCACCCACGAATTTCATGGGTCAAAGGAATATCGACCGATGTCGAGAAACAGACGGGCTTAAAAGGACTTCGTGGTTACCGACGATATTTATGGATTACAAATATGAGTGGGGCATCCATGTGGAAGTAGTGCCCCCTTGCACCTTCGCAACCGGATCAAGATCCAAATGTAGACGTGGCCATATATTTCCCATTCAAGTGAAAAACTCATACAAACATAATTTGTATGAATTTTTCCCTTAAATGAAAAATATTAACGTGGCCAATATATGTTATAGTATTATGCAATGGAATCACATAACACTATACCATAAAAGGGCACGCGAGCGGAAGGCCACTCTACCCGGGCAAGAGCCCCTGTAACACATAAAAAGGGAGGAGTTCGCCCGACGGCTAGCTCAGTATAGTAGAGGGGCCAGCCATCGTTGCGGGCCCCACACCCGGTCAGGTTCAGCGAAATAGAAAGACCGAATGTACCTCTCTACTTACACATTTTCTTTATTATTCTTAAGTAATTTCTGTTCATACAGACTGACATGTGTATTGTCAATTCATTGAGGAAGAATTCTTCGAAGCTGTTGCGAAAATATTTGAAAAAAGTAAACAAGTACGAACAACCGTTCCAAGTCCTAAGTAAATCTTAATTAATTCAATCGTGTCTATTTACAGCAATTCGTCTAACTACTACCTCCTTGCTAAATTTTCCAGTTCAACCTTTACACAATATTATGTTGTATATTATATTATTTCTCATTATATTCAATGATGCATGCAATCGGATAAATAATAAACAATATTTTTAATAAGCAAATTAAACAAAGTAAAGCAAACAGATGAACCCGCCTATATCCTCACCGGGCACCCGCTGTGATGCGGGTGAAATGAAAAAAAAAAATAAAAACTTCACGGACACATAATGATACATTTTACGTTAATAATTATATGCACTTTAATTTATACTATATCGAATCGTGATAGAACGTTAAATAACTCCGATCAGGGCAATACCAATGTACTCAAGGATGCAATCCACAACGCAAATTTGATGAAATTCGCTGACCGATTATTTGTAGCCCGCACTTTAATTAAATCAACGGAAAAACTTGCCTATCTACTTGTGCTATGCTACGTGGTACGTTTAACAAAGCCGGTATGGCTCGTATGGACAATGAAAGGGATAAGAAAAAAAACCTCTAAGCACAACAATTGAGCAATGCATTCATAAGCATGTTCAAAAGCTGAAGGTCGACACCAGTAATAAATTAAAATCTCGATGATATGCAACAATAAAATACACAATTAGCACTCAATCAGAATATCCAATCGTAACAAAGTGTAAAATTCTTGGTTTTAGAGCAATATTTGCTAACATCCCTTTTTCCTCGCTAACCATGAAGGAATGAAGAAACCGCGTCTTTTCTACATTCAAAATTGGATTCACTCTCATCGTTGTTTACTCTTAAAATGTCGTCCGTAGCAACCGCAACGCAAACAAAACTTTTCGTCGCAAAACACCACTTAAAATGCTGGCTGCCGGTGAATGGGGAATCCGAAATTTTAACAGTTGCACTAGCAACTGGTCGTTTCACTCCACCCGATCTTGGGCCAATCGCATATTGGGAAAAAGGTTCAATTCGACAAAAATGGAGCCTCAAAATTTTCGTCGAAAATCCTGAGAACTTGTAGCAGCAACTCCTGTTGGACGGAAATTCGTAGATGGTTCACTGCTGAGACTTTTCCACTCCGACGCTGCCATTTGCACAGGGGAAACCAGATTCCGGTCACGAACTGAAATTTTTCGGCGTGCCGTTATCATGAATCGCTAATGTACCCAGAGTTTGCGGGTTTCTAGAAGATTCGACACGAGTTCGTGGTAAAAAGCGACAGATTGAGCACTTCACAACTTTTTTTTGTTGGGTAATATTCAGGGTAATTATCAAATCGAAATACTCTGAGAAACTCAAAAGGTTCCTCAAGAAACGAAATGCAGCCACTTTCCACTAACTCTTTTTCCGTGCCGTGTGGCGATCTCAAGCAGACTACCCGCGAGTGAATCAACACACAATTTGCATTAACGATTTGCCCGCTTTTTCCTCCATCTGAAATCCTTGCGTAAGCATCCGCAGTTATAAGACGCTTTTTGATTTCCCATTTACAAAAGCAGCAGGAATCCGAACTCCACTTGCGCAAGAAATTTCCTCAGACCAACGCTGGACCAACTTATCGTGGTCGTTGTGCAACTAGCAATTTCACAAACGGCGGCGCTTGCACACTCAGTTCCTATTAAAATTGTTAATTCAAGTATTTGCAACTTGCAGTTGACCTTCTCCCCAACTATGCACATTATTCACCCACACACGAACCGCTCTCGCTCCGTTTGCGTCACTATAAACTTTCCATCCTTGCAAGCAAGCAAATTACAAAGGAAACTCCAAATTCTAGGCAGACGATGAATCGCGAATTCCGTAAAAAGCGTTTTTTCGACTTCCAACCAAAATATCCGCACTTGTATCCTATGCACGACTCATCGTCTCCCCACGGAGGAGGACTGCTCGTAGCGGTTTTCCTACTTGGGCATCGCGACGTGTTCACGGTGACGATTCATCACAGACTCCTTTGTTATCCGTCGTCATCTTGCGGGAATCGTCACACCAGCAGTTGACGAGCCTTGCATCCACTTTCAATTGCATTGCGGAAGTGTAATTCGTGGATAAGCTCCATTATAACGGGGGTTGGCGTGTCCAGATTTCAATTGCAAATTTAAACGATTATTATTATTTTTTAATTTACAGTTGAAATTTGGATCAGAAACAGTTTGCTAGGCGGCTGCTCGATTACTGCAGCTCCTGACATTGTTCGTTCTAGACGAAAAACAATTCTTCTTGGTTAGATTATAGAGATACTTGGCTATTTTTGACTTATCTACGACAATAGATCGCTAGACGAGAATGCTTTATAGTCTGCGTTTTTTGTTTGGTTTTTGCCTACACTTTACGTTTTTGAATTTCTCAAGATTTGTTTGACGTCTTCCGCTGTGTCGCAGATATTTTATTTCAGCTGCAAAGAGGGTACACTTACTGGAATTATGTTTCAGATTCACTTATTGTAACCTCAATTGGTTCCCATCGCGTAAATTAATTGGTGTTGCACCAATTGATTATCAGCCACAGCAATACTGTGCCTCAACATCGAATTCACCGACGGCCGATTCAGCACATGCAATCAATTAGTGTTGTACTGCTTGATTTAGTGTCGCGGGTTTGTCCTCTCCTGATTAGCTAGTGACATCATCCCTAAGCACGCCATTCTCTTTCTCCAAAAAAATTCACTAATATCCACCCCGGAAGAATAAATGAACAAAATCGCGACATTCCCGAGGAGAGATTCGAACACCGAAATTACGTAGAACTTTTGGATAAATAACACGCACGACACACCACACGTTGGTACGGCGATACAACTATCGGCGGAGATGAGAAAAAGTAAGAAATGCAAATAAACATTACTGACACTTCGAACTGTCAGTTACATGCATTCTGCGCGTAATGCACTTTATTACGAGTACATTATATTCATTTTCAGCTTGTGTAAAGTTTGGCTCGGGGATTCTTTTCCCGGGACGGTGACCAGGCAGAAAGACAAGGGAAACTAATTAAGGTGGTAGTGTTCGGCGGGTGGAGTGAACGATAGTGTGGTTTTAATCTCTTGTTGTCGACATTCAGAGATAAGGGGGGCGTTAATTTTGGTCACCCTGGTGTGGAAAACTGCTAGTTTTGTGTGACGGTGATAATATTTTAAATCGTACTGCGTGGTAGGGTGTTGGGAAGATGACCTCGATGACTACGTGGCGACGAGCGCCAAAACGTTTTCAGGTGAAAATTGGTGTGGGAAACTACGTGTTATGTCTGATGGTGGTAATATTTTAACTCGTATGCGTGTAGGGTGTTTGGAAAGTGACCTTCGCGGCTAGGTGGTGAGCAGCACCAAAATGTTTTCAGATGATAATTTTGCTCCGGTCGGTCGTTTTCTCGTTTGGACGACTTTTTGGAGGCTCGGTGAATCGAACAAATGGCGTCCATTCCCGTCTTCGGGTGAGTTCGTTGGGTCGGTGGAGCCTCAGCCGGACTAGCCCCAATATGTCGGTGGGGCAGCAACGGAGATTGGTAATAAAACCCAACACAACTCTAATTTAAGACCCTATTCTGTTAGCGTCTCGACCCAGGGCGACTCATAATTGCTTATTGTTGTTATTTGTTGTTGATGACGATGATGTTATGATTAGTTCAAGACATATCGTAATTATTACTGATCATGATGGTTCATAATGTGTCCTTTGGATAAACTAATTGTTTTGATTTTTGCAAGTCAACTGCTTCCGTTGGTCTGGATGATATAATTCATATTAACGTGGAAAATAACGACAGTAACTCTTAAGATTGCGTAGACATGTAATAGTATGTTGGCTCATAGTCCAAAAAAACAACCACTAATTATTAAACGAGCTCGTTACTACTAACGAATTTTAAACTAAGGAGCTAATAAGAGATAAGTAATCTAAGCACTATACTATGTGGAATATCTTTACAAGAAGTATTGATTGGTACCAGCAACCAATTATTGTTGCACTTTGCATTTATTGACTGATTTTCGACAAACTATCCTAAATGAATTTCAATAGGATGCTATAAATGAGCTGAATCTATTTATAAGGGTTGCACATAAATAACACCAAAAGAATTTTCAGAACGGGAAAAGTACAGTTAAAGCTTCATTAAATAATGAAAAATATTTTTTTGACTTTGCTTGTTGATTCTGCTTTGTTAAAAAAGGACATTTTTTTGTGACGGAACTTCATTACCTGGAAAAATTAATCTTTTTCACTGAGATTGCCATAAGCAATGCAAAATTCGAAACATTCCAAAGTTTCATTTATTTCAACTTAACTTTGAAACAGACCAACGGCTATAGTTTCCCTACCACTGCTCTGGTCAATTCTAATTTACT
This sequence comes from Odontomyia ornata, assembly GCA_963969285.1. Lineage (NCBI taxonomy): Eukaryota > Metazoa > Arthropoda > Insecta > Diptera > Stratiomyidae > Odontomyia > Odontomyia ornata. The sequence goes on along the minus strand of OZ017739.1, from coordinate 422,317,347 downwards.
TTCGACCAAAGTATTTTAGCACGCACCCGTTTTCCACCGTAGTAGAGCGAAAACTTTTTCTATCGCACAGTATTCGGACAAATTCTTGTATTTACTTTTCCCAAAAACAACAAAACGCCCGCTTAACGTGAAACTCACTAAAAAGCCCAAGGGTAGTTGGAATGAATGGTAAACGAACAAGAAAACACTTAAGTTTTCGACAAGGCTCTACGTTAAGGCATGAGACTTATAAATAGCTTAACGCCAACCTTAAGGGCATTTGACTTTGAAAGTGAATACTACGAATATCCTGCGAGAAGATGTCTGAAATTCGGTGTTTTTTGTCTGCTGTTTTCCTTCCTTTTGAAGTTGCTCGCTTCCTTTGGCTACCTCGACAAATTGTCTCAGAACTTGACTACAAAAAAAAAACGGTGTGTCGAAAACATGAAAATCCGGGGGAAGCAAAAAAGTTGAATTATCCCTGTGCCATTTGATTGCAACGATTTATTCAACAACTATCTGATAGCCTAGTCATACTTTATATCGTTTGATAAATTAGGAGACAAGACAAGGAGCGATGGTGGTGATCGATTTATTTATGAATAATAACGTCGAAATGTCAAGACATTAATCGAGTTGTTACTGTTAAATCAGCAGAAAATCGACGAGGCTGCCAAACAGACATCTGTCTGCTACTTTCATTTGATGGTACTTTCATTAAATTAATTACTCGTAATATGTTCGTGCATTGGGCGATTTCCATGAACGGACTGAGGTTTTTCGTATTTCATAATTTGCTTGATGTCCAACATTAGTTATATGTATTTCCATTTGCGTAGGCTTCTATTTTTGGAGAAAATAGGCTAAGAATCATTTAGAAATAAATTTTTTGTGCATCATTAAGGACAAATGAGAGCTATATAATAGAGGATTCATGTAGGATTCATTTGAAATGAGGAAATTTATGAAAGGAATGAAAATAATGCTGAGAAAGGATCTGTGTTAAAGTTATAAGTTAGTTTGTAAGATTTTTATCATATTCTAGTGCAATAGAGTCACAGTGTAATGCAATAAAGCTCTAGTCACCGTTATGGTAAATTTTGTTTGTTGAGGTCAGGACTCTTTTGTCCTGGCTGTTTTTTGGCGAGAAAAAGCAAAAGAGCTGTGCAGCGAATACGGATTTATTTAAATTAATGGTTAAATATTTTGTATCATTCAAAAGTAAAACTAAAAATATTTAAATTTTTTGGAGAGTATATGTGAGTATATGTGAGCAACTATTGTGGTCGCAGCATCAACAGATACTTCAACAATGTTGTTTCAATGTTTGTATACGGTTCTTTATACTAAGAATGAAAATATTTTGTTTCCTTTACCGCACAATAATTTTTATTTTATTTGTTTATACGTATTTCGAAGCTTACTTAGCTTCTTCTTCAGTACAACAGATACTGCCGGCTCATTGAGGTGTCAATTGAGACTACTCAAAATACACCGCAATCAGTGTCAATCTTGCTGACTCATATTGCCCCTAACGCCATTCAAGTTGCCGATATTGCACTTGCCAACCTGCGCGTCTTGCTCCCATTATACGTGCGTAACCAAATCTTTCCCTTAAACAAACAAAGATTTAATTACGCTTGCCCGTGAATGAACCCACAAGCTGGCAAGCGCAATTTCGTACATCAGCAGAACCATTATATTATAAAGTCTCCGAGATACCTGGGTAGGCAAAAACAAGTCTATATGGAGCATATGAAGGAACAAGTTTGAGCTCCCAGACAAAACAATCTTTTTCTTCTTCTTCTTAGCACTACAGCCCCTCTTGGGCCATCGCTTCCTGCAAATAGCGCCTCCAACCGTCTCGGTCGATTGACCGCGTCCTCCAATTCCTAAATCCGAGCAGCGATGAACTGCCTTCGTCGACCGAGTCGGACCAGCGTTTCCTCGGTTTCCCCACTGGTCTCCGGCCTTCAGTTCTCCCAACGAATACCTTTTTGGGTATCCGTTGTTCGTCCATACGATTCATGTGGCAAGCCCATCGTAGCTTCTGCAGCCCAGACAAATCAATATCGAAACTTAATGACCAAGCGCTTTGTCTTAGAACCCAAGCCCTGGCGCTTGATAGATAGTATCTACGTACATAATTGTAAAGTATTGTGAATGAGACTTCTAAAAAAATCGTCGTTGCACAAGTCACTGCATGGGTCAAGTGCTTCTAATGCCAAACATTGGTGATATACATACTTAAACTGACAATAGACTCTAAAGGATATCAGTAATTTGATAAGTCTGCTGATGGTGCCAAAGCAATTTTAGGACAGAATTTTATTTATTAAACAACTACCAAAGGAGAGAAGGTTATCAGCTTCATCCATCTATTTTTTTTTTTAACTTTTTCGATAAATTTCTCGAGAAAAATTTACATATTATCTTTCTCCAAAAAAATTCACTAATATCCACCCCGGAAGAATAAATGAACAAAATCGCGACATTCCCGAGGAGAGATTCGACCACAGAAATTACGTGGAACTTTTGGATAAATAACACGCACGACACACCACACGTTGGTACGGCGATACAACTATCGGCGGCGATGAGAAAAAGTAAGAAATGCAAATAAACATTACTGACACTTCGAACTGTCAGTTACATGCATTCTGCGCGTAATGCACTTTATTCCCACTCGAATCGCCATCGAGTGGAACTCATTGTGAGTGAAATCGAAGCCAGGGGAACTACTCTCACGAACGGAAAAAACCACTCCTGAAGAGTGGTGAACCCTGAAACATGATTTTCCCGGTTGACGGGAGGAAAACGTTAACCGCTTTTACTTTTGGAGTTTTCCATCAACCGGCGGAGGAATGAAATGGAGCGGTATACAGCGAGAGCATTTTTTCGAATTGGAAAATAACCTGGAATTTGATCAAGGAATTAGTACAAGACGACTGAGACCCGGCGGAAGTTCTAGCAAGAAGCGGAAGAAAGGGGCCCCTGGCTAGAGTAGGAAATAAACATATGTAAGTAGCTTGAATTTTTATCAGAAGAAATTTGTTTTCGAACAGATTGTTGGAAACAAAGAAATACAATAGATTACGCAGAATTCGAGGAACGTCAAATTAGATTTTCTTTTCTTGCTATCATATACGAGTACATCATATTCATTTTCAGCTTGTGTAAAGTTTGGCTCGGGGATTTTTTTCCCGGGACGGTGACCAGGCAGAAAGACCAAGGAAACTAATTAAGGTGGTAGTGTTCGGCGGGTGGAGTGAACGATAGTGTGGTTTTAATCTCGTGTTGTCGACATTCAGAGATAAGGGGGGCGTTAATTTTGGTCACCCTGGTGTGGAAAACTGCTAGTTTTGTGTGACGGTGATAATATTTTAAATCATACTGCGTGGTAGGGTGTTGGGAAGGTGACCTCGATGACTTCTGCAGCCCAGACAAATCAATATCGAAACTTAATGACCAAGCGCTTTGTCTGAGAACCCAAAACCTGGCGCTTGATAGATAGTATCTACATACATAATTGTAAAGTATTGTGAATGAGACTTCTAAAAAAATCGTCGTTGCACAAGTCACTGCATGGGTCAAGTGCTTCTAATGCCAAACATTGGTGATATACATACTAAAACTGACAATAGACTCTAAAGGATATCAGTAATTTGATAAGTCTGCTGATGATGCCAAAGCAATTTTAGGAAAGAATTTTATTTATTAAACAACTACCAAAAGAGAGAAGGTTATCAGCTTCATCCATCTATAATTTTTTTTTAACTTTTTCGATAAATTTCTCGAGAAAAATTTACATATTACGGAGAGCATTCCAGAAATCAACGCAAAGCCAGTAACGGATGATAAGCCAAGTCGTGGCAGTTATCGGAAAAATATTGGTTACGCACTTTTCAAATTTTAAGTTTCAAAAAATAAATTGAAAAACTGACACCCTGTGATGATTTTTCAAGTCCTCCAAAGTCAAAGTCAATAGCGCTTTATTCAATACTAATCGTCATAAATTTTAAAAAAATATAATGCACATTCCAAACAATAACAATACAAAAACTTAATAGCCCAAATGGCTCTCTAAATTTATACGTTATCAGTTAAACATATTTTATCAAAAAAACTATAGCAAATTCAAATTAATTAAGATTATTTTATATTTTATGATTTGATTGAAAAATGGAGAAAAAACCAACTAACATTGTTCCAAAATTATTTATAATTTTAACACAACAGTGAACTTTGATCATATAACTTAATTCTAATAAAATTCAATCAAAAACTTTATCTTATACTAAAAAATTCTATCACAATGTTCCTATTCTATGCGTTTAACCTTATCTCTAACCTAATAAAATAAACATAACATATACCTATCCCTAATTTTTAACACAAATAAACAACAACATTAAATTTAGCAATAATGAGCTGAAACTCAAAAACTAAGTAACGAAAAGCATAAAAACTGAAAATAAACACGAATAATTTAGACATTCTCATTCAGCCACTAATACCTAGATTGCCCCGTCTCTGCTCGATCAGCGTCAACGAATCTAGCAAATGAGTATCTCTATTGGAATCGTTGGTCTCGTGAACTCAAATTTGGGGGATATTTTATCTTCTTATCGGTGGCCCGTCGATATATGTGATATATGATTGGGACGCCGGCAGAATCAAAATCATATCGATTCATGTCCAAATACATGAATACTTCTGGAAGAACGAAGCCAGTAGCGAGGCAAGTCGCAATATACCCGTCTGTAGGGTGGAACGGTTGTGAAATCCAAAGGTTTTCACTCACATTTAGAGATCTGGCGATCTGATTCCGAAGAAGTTTCAATATGAAGATATTGACTCTTGTCAATTGAGCAGTTTAATAAATTCTTCTATTCGATATATGATGTTTCCAATCCGTGTCAGGCTTTCTGTACAAACCAGTACATGCACGAAACATTTCCTTTCGAAAACTCTTAATGTTTCCATAATACTAGCACTATAGTTGTACCAGATCTGACATCCATTTGTCAAAACTGGTCTAACCAGGGTCTTGTAACAGATAATTTTGACCTTTTGATAAATGTATCTGGAATGAAAGAGTCTTCGTAGGGTCATGACTGCTGTTTGTGCCTTACTTAGCATGATTTTGATATGTTCAGTATAGTACAGATACTGATCGAGATGAACACCGAGGTATCGAACACAGGATTTATGTGGAAGCCATTCTTAACTGCCCTCGCCAACCATGATGTAGAAATCCTTCCAATTACGTCTCAGGTCTTGACTGACCTCCTGCAGCGTTGTCCGAAACAAGATCGTTTCGCACTTCAGCGCATTGATTTTCGTTCGCCAATTGTCAGTGTACAGCTGCAGCTTTTCGGTCTCCATATAGATGATCAGATTATCAGCAAACGCTACCAATGATCGCGTTGGCGAGACGTTAAAATCAAAGCCATTCAATAGCTTGCGAATGAATATGGAGAAGAGCAGAGGCGCAATAACTGTTCCCTGCTGCAGACCATTCAAGACCTTGAATTCGCTTAATTTTGTCAGATTTCCGTCAGTTACAACGAACGATTTCCCGTATAATATATTGCACATTATGGCGACAAGGTGTCTGGGGAACCTTTCCTGAAGGAGTTTAAAAACTAGTCCATCGAACCACATCGTATCGAAGGCTTTCTCCATATCAATGAGACACGCTTCAACACATTTTCTTTTATTTAGTTTCCAACAGATGTCTGAGGTTACTTTCGTTATTGCATGTATGGTCGAATGCCTGGCACGAAAACCAAATTGGCAATTCTACATCACCTAGCTGATGTTAGGCAGCAAGCTGATTGGTCGATAGCTTTTAGGGCATGAAGATTCTTTTCCTTTCTTCAAGATCGGAAATACCTTAGCCTTTCTCCACTCATTTGGGAAATATGAATTGCTCAACATGTTGTTAAACAATATGCAATAATTCCTAATAGCAACCTCAGGCAACATTTGGAATACCATCAGTACCACATGATTCCTTGTTATTTACCCTGCGAAATATGAAACACAAGTCTTCATACCTGACAAAATAATCAATAAGATTCAAGCTCGATATGACTTTAGATGTTAATGTTTCATTGAAATGAAGAATTGATTGGCCGTTCAGGCTTGATTTGAAGTCGGAAACTTTCGCTTCAACGACCTCTGAAAATATTTGATTCCCTCTCTCAGGGCTTGGTGGATGAACCAATTCAAAATGTGTTCCAATCAGGGTAAGTTTATGCAATCCCTCACATATAATCCTGTTTCCATTTCTATCCGGAGTCGTACTATCAATTTCGATACCAGCCCTATCGAGAAGATTTATCTCATCACTAGTGACTTCAAGATTCGATACCTTCACTCGAGACTTCTTACGGAATATGCTATTCACTTTCGTGAAAACGCCATCTGAGTCCTGTGGGCTAATACCCCTCAATTTTCCCACCCATTGATTGCTGATCTCACTCCTGAAGTATGAACGGACTAAGTTCCGGACATTCCTCAGGTGTCATTTCAACAAAGCCAACGCGGGATGGTTGTAGTCCAAAAATCGCTGATAAATATTGTTGATACGTGTGAGAAGAAGGCTTTTCAATCTTTTCAACCTTGCGATTGTTGGCGTTTCATATCCTTCCATATTGTTTCGATGTTTAATCTTGGGAACTACTTTCTCCATCGTTTCCAACGTCAGCTTCTCTAACTTCGACAAATAATCATCTATTTCATCGTTAGTTAGATTCCTGTCATTAGGAACCATTGAGCAAGAGTTGCCATCATCAGAAAGGGGACATTGCTTCTGGTACTCCCGATTAAACTTCTTTCTTTCCCCATTCTGTTTTTTTGAAATTCAACCGATGATTTTCATGTTGAACTGAAATGAAGAAGAAATCATCCCTTTGATGATTGATTTCCATTACTATTGCGTTATGGTCGCTATCGTAAGGAAACACCTGCAGTTTCCTTTGAGGACTATTAAAGCTGAATTCAAGTCTTGCGTCTGCAATGCAGAGGTCAAAATATGAATTTTCCCTAGGGTGTGTTGGAAACTCCAACCCATAAAGATTGCACCTGTATTCAATTTGGTTCTCTGTTATCCACGATTTCAGGAATACATCTCTGGGATTATTAGTGGCGTTCAGCCATGATTTATGCTTGGCGTTCAGGTCACCAGCAAGAATATAATAACTATGCAGCCTGTTCAATTCGAGTATTTCAAACAAGAAATTGAGCTCCTGCTTAAGCTTGAGAACATTCCCACCAGTTGCATAGGCAGAGATAACGAAGAGGTTATCCCCACCTGGCAGTGAGATTTTGATAACGGACACTTCAAGAGATTCAAAGCTTTGGAATTCGACTTTTTCAATATTTTGGAAACAATAAGGTCTTCGAACCAGTATCCATATCCCCATCACCATTTACCCTATCGTTACGAATTCAAAATTCTTGAATGTCATGGAGTGCCATGGATTGAGGTGGGTTTCGGTAAGAAGCATGATGTCTGGCTTTTGCTTAACAATGAATTCAAGGAGATAATCACGCCGATGTATAGTAACAATGGAGTTGACGTTGATCGAGATGAGACGAATCCTATCCATGGGAATGTGACTGAATGACAAATTATTTTGAGGTATTTGAAACCCCTAAACGATGAAAAACAAGATTAATTTTCATATCTTGTTTATCAATTCTTTCCGACAAAGAATTTAGTTGCTGGTAAATCTTGAGAAGCAGCTCATTATTGCCACTTACATTATTTACATTATTTCCCGCATTTTCTGCTGGTCCTCTAGCGGCTTGTGCAAATGATACTCCGGGCTTGACGAAGTTCGGAGCTAAGATACTGCGGTGTAGTTGTGTTTGCTTTGGGACAAATTTTACTCTCGCATCTTGATATCGGGTGCATCCTCGATATGATGCCGCGTGATCAAAAACACCACAGTTAACATAGTATTTCTCTTTTGGCTCCGTCTGAGCCAATTCGCACTCACCGGGAGCATGCACATCCTTGCATTTGACGCATTGGTAATGCATGGCGCAGTTGGCAGCCGAATGCCCAAATCGTTGACAGCGGTAAGACTGATTGATTTCTCTTTTTTGGAGGCGTTGATATCTGCACTAAATAAAGTGGTACATTTTTTTTCTACCCTCGACGTTCTTGTCGCGAACGTTTTAACGGAGATAAATCCAATTTCTGGTGCTGCTTCCTTGAGTACCTGAAGAAGATCGACGGTTTCTTCTCCCGCAGTCCAAGCCCTTCAACAAGAAGGTCTAATTCTTCTCACTTTTAGGGGTATATGTGAAGTGCGGAACCTCCATAGAATTTAAAGCATTTTTGCTGATTTAAAATCAACCAGTGATTTCGTTCTGATAGTCAACTTTTCGGCATTCATTCTTTTAATTTCGAAATTTGTTAATTTATTTTCGGCTGCCAATAGCCGAACCATGTCCTTTCCGGTTTGACCGAACACATTAATTGGCGGAACTTTCTCTGTATTCTTAGCAACTTTTTGAGGAGGACCAGCAGAACTACGGGCTGGTTTCTTCTCCTTATTTTTATTTTTAAATAAAGGATAAAATTATCATTATTTTGACTAACATTACCTTCAGTGTTTTCATCAACCTCCATTTCTTGTTGGAGTCCGTCCAGCGCTGCATAGTAGTTCTGGCTGTCGTTAGCACCTCCAGCTATTAGTACTTCTTCTGGGATGACTTGTTTGACAGCTTTCTTCTGCTTAGCTTCCATATTTATTTGTCGTACCGGTTCTGTATCTTGAACTTTCTTCGCTCTCTCGAATATATCTTCGTACGTTTTCAGTCTTATTTTCAATTCTTGAATTTCAGCTTATCTTCGACTACTTGAGTCTTACGCCCACCATCTGCGGAGTCCTGGGTGCTCTTGTGCCTTCGCTTATTGACGCTTGCCGCTAATTTCGCATTGTTGTTCTCCCCGGGACCCCCCAACGGAGGGAAGCCGTCGGGCTCCTCCATACAGCAGCCCCGAGTTAGTCTTCGGTTTATTTGCTTTTGTCGATTTATTGATTCCGTGGGTCAATGCCTTCGACGATAAATGCTTTCCCAATAAAATAAAAATTTGCTTTTGACTGGGTCGTAAAAAATTAATTCAATTTTTTGAAACTGACTTGTGCAAAATTAATTGATTTTTAAAATTAATGACAGGAGCGATTAAAAACACGTCTACACGCAACGAGTGCTAGACGTAGAATTCATCCTTACTGTAGTTACGTTGATCGTGGTCACTGTTTCAGTATAATATTGTATGGACTGGACAATTGATGCGTAACGCCAAATGCAAGCAATTCGAATGGTTTTATTTTTTAGCTTTGACTAAAATCATTCACAGCTCTCACTGGTATCAATACTTTTCAAACTTTTATTAAGTTAGAAAAGGCTCTCAAGCGCGAGGCCCCTATAGCGCGAGGCCCCTATAGCGCGAGGCCGTAGGCGGTCGCCCACGTCGCGCCCGCCTTGCGCCGCCACTGTTTAGAAGCCTTTTCTTTTTTAAAATAACGGTTGCATTTAGGAGTGCTGTGCTGTGATTTATGTCATCAAAACGAAATCCGCAAGGGAGTCCATTGATTGTAGCGCATCTAATCGAAAAATTGCTACTTTCTGTTTTCCTGTCACAAAAGTTTCCATAATATAGACGGACTTTCCAATCACCAACCTTATAAGGAAGTGGCAATCGTCTCTATTTTGAGGCAGCATGGAATTGTGCGGTTCAGGGAAACACTTGTAAGCAGATAGCATATTTTAGAGAAATGTTGATAATGCTTGTAGCAATTTCTGTTCAGTAAGAGTCAACAAATTAAAAACAGTTTTCTTTTCTATAAATTTTATTTAAATTAAAAGAAAAAAATAAAGCTAACAATAAAATATCTTTTAATCTTTTTTAAATAATGACAACAATCAATCTGGAAACATTAAAATATATCATTTCAAATATCTGATCCTTCCGTTTCTACTGGAATAAAATAATTTATCTGGGCTTTACTATCGCATAAAGAAAATTCAAACAGTTTTCTCTTTTTTACTGCTCCAGGAAAAAAGAAATCCAAGTGAATTCAATTTAGCAATTCAGCGAAGAAAAAAAAACTCACTCTGACTCGCACATGTTCAAAATAATATTACAATAAATATCAAATGTTCATTTCAATACATTTATGTGTATATATGCAATAAAATACATCTTTTCGTTTCTAATCGCAACGAAAGATATAGATTTAATCATAATATATCATCACTAGAGATTCATGAGAATTATTGAATTTTTTGGATTGTTTTGATTGCGCATAAATTGGTATTTGTGTGTATTTTAAAGTAATACTTCTTTTCTACGTGGCATTTCGTATTTGTAACTTTATGATTTCAGTTAAATTCTAATTAACGCTGTCCGACTCGCATCGCTTCCTTTGTTGTGGTGGGGTTTGGTGTTGCGATTGTTGTTGATCGGGTGAGCGTTCCTTCTCCAATTGCTTATTTTTCTCCACTTTTTCTTTACACTTTTCTTGTTGTAGGAAATATTGATCTTGTGACGGGCATTCAAAGTGAACGCAATGGAAAATCTAAGTGAAATATGGATGTTGAGTTTGATGCGATTTCAATCGAGTCTATATAAAGCCTTACTTCATTTGCAGTATTGTGTGTGCCAACAATTTTGATGAAAGTAATGAGCCGGGGAGGAAATGAGAAATTTTGCCATGATCGAACTGGATCACTCCGTTTGTCCACTACTAAATCCCAATCCTTTCGATTGTTCGATGTTTCAATATAGAAGCAATATGTTCGCTCGTCACAATCCCAAAGCAAAAGTCGAAGCGAACCAATGTAGTATGGTTGACCTGCAAATTGTAGTTGATGACGTTAATATCAAAGAACAAAGAAAATAATGCCGCTACAAAGCGTAAACACAGAATTCGCAAAACCATTCATTTTCACAATCCTTTACCTACCAAGACGAATCAATATAACGCCACTACCCAACTGATGACAAGTGTACCCGTAGTCCCAATCATAATTCGTATAGTCGCCATTCAAAAGAGCATTTCGGGTACGACTAACGCCTTCCATTACGGTAGCACTCATAGCAACTGTGGCTACATTATGCGTGGGTGCCACAAAGCCTTCAACTAATTTTGGTACGTTTCCTGTGTACATAGCCTCCAGGGCGACTGCATGGAATACCTAAACAAAAAGCCAAAGCACGTTACCGACATCCTTCATCAGACTACAAAGTTAATTTCAATGCCCCTACCTTATTAACAGTATTATATGTACCCACTAGCTTAATATAACGGACAGCACGGGCTGGAAAATAGAGGAATTGCCAAGAACGGCAATAGTAATTCGAAAAGTCCACAACACGCTCCCATTGTTTCTGGTTGACGGAAACTTCAACGTAGTACGAATACGAACGAGTATCTTTGTCCCAAAGTAAAATCTTAATGTGATTTATAATGCTGATTGTCCCTAATTCCACAATTATTCCATTGTCCAAACTATCAATTGCATGCCGAGTATATCCTGGGTGGTTGAAAATTGGTCAAAGTTAAGTAATGAAAATGAATTACGCTATCTAAAACGCTATTTGAATAACGAATATCCTAGCTCAATGGTGTTTAATGATATGAATTGGGAATACACAGAACTGATTGTCTTATGGGACTTTGATTTTGAAATTTGTTTCCAAACTACAGAAAGACTGTTTTCCAATTTATCAAGGGTTAGTTATTATCAATATAACATCTAATAGAATGAAATTAATTTAACTCCCGTATAAATAATTGTTTTGAGTTAGTATTGCTTCAATTGCTGCTAAGGGCACTTTGCCTACGACGAGCTAATTAACATTTCAACAGTGAAACAATTACCTTTTTCCATATCATACGATTCGGTATCTCCATCCAGTAGAGCCGAACCCCATTCACCCTGTATCGTCCTCGAATTGAATTTCAACGAAGCAACATTCTCCTCAGGCCCTGCAAATGAATCCAATGAAAATTACAAGTAACTCCAATCAAGCAGCCTCAAAAGCCAAATATTTACATAATGCACCACGATACGGCAAGCACTTTGATGTGGTCTTCTCTTCGATAGCATCCAAAAGCTTTTCGGGATCTAAAATGCCTGACTGTCGTACTACAGTTAGAAGATGCTCGAGATTCATTAACGGTAGCCGAACGTACGACACGACTGATTCGATGTCAACATTAGAATTATGTTTACACCACTCACTCACAGCTACGAATATTTGAACCTCCGGCGCAAAAAAAGAATCCCGACGAAGTACCTCTTCAAGCGATTCCTGAAACAGACATATCGATTACTTCAAAGGTAAATACTAACATACTTGTTCAAATGTTTACTACTACCACCCCCTTGTCTTTGCTTACCTTTGATAAATGTTTGAATGTCGAATGTGCCAGTATTTCAGATGCATTGCGATCCATGAACGTGTAGCAGACATTTGTCAGTGTCTCCAAGTTATAAAGTCTGTGGAAAGGACGAAATGGGTTTCTATTTAATATCGACAAATTTATTAGGTTAACGAATTATGTAAACTTCGACTTGGTGACAGGGAATTTAATTAGAATAATCTCTGAAAATAGCTCATACCTGAGGGATCAGAACACACGTGACACAAATTTCTCATCAAAGTGATAGCAAATTGAAGGTTATCTAATAGAAATGGCAAATGTTTTCAAGGATATATTAATTTCTCAACGGGTTCAAGACGACACGATTTAAGTTTATGTAACTGAGAAACTATATGCAATTTATATTCAAAAGGATTTTACGATTGCCGAAACGTAGGATGCATTGAATGCTGGGAGTCTAGATAGAAAGGATGTAAATGTACAAGCATTTGAAGCTTTTAAAATTTAGACGAAATGATATGAGATTCTCAGATGAGTAGAACACATACTCTTAAGAGTCTACAGTACATTTATTAAGGAGATTTATACAAAGTAATTTGATGATAAAAATTAGGTTAAAAATCAACAATTCTGAAAACATCTTTTATGTATTTCAAGCCTTTTTTCGATGGCTAACTTCGTACTAGGCAAGCGTGAAATATGTTTATCATTTAGAAATTTTTCATCTTCCATCAAACCAAAATAATGGAGCAAAATGGACAATTCACCAATATGTAGAGTAAAAGTAAAGTTAGGAAAATATTTCATTGAGATATATTGCAGGCTCTTCCGAAAATATATTTCAAAGAATATATTTTTTCGACATGGAAAAGAGAAGGGTTTACACAGAAATTCCGATTCGCAAAATTAAACTCGAGTGGTAGCAACACAGTACTAGTACAAATTATATTTGACCGAAAACTTTTCCACATGTGACTTTGATGATTGAAATCGAAGTTAGAATATGGTTTGAAGTAGCCATTTGATAACATATGAAGATTGCATTTAGTTTCACATCCAATAGCGGCTTTATTATGGGAAATTCATGCCTTTTATTAGAATCAGGCAGTTTAAAAGTTTGACTCGACATACGTTGCTGCAGTTTGCATTTGCTTGAATCGATTTGTTTATAGTAAACGAGTCGCACAAATTAATGTTCGATTGCAATATCGTCAATGCTTACCATGCTTACTATACTTTTCACCATGATCAATTTGTTTGATTGATTGCTGAGCTCTCAAGTTGAAAAGTTACCCGTATAGCCCAGGTGAAATTTCATCACTTCAAAACCATCTCAGAGATTCTTGCTCCAACGTTAAAAAAAAACAACTTGAGGTAGCACTGATCCGGAAAAAATGGAATATGGGAAGCCAAATCCAAAGAATGAACACGAGACTCTATAGTGTTTTGAGTAGGTTCCTCCAATAAAAATGCAAAGGCTGGTTGAACATCGTGAGAAGACCATTATGTCAAGTCTAGTTTGTATGTAACAATTATGAGGTAGCATTGATATAATTAATAAAAGGAAGTATCTATTGGGTTGTTCGATTGTAGATGACGTAAACTGCATAATAGGACCACCTTACTGAACGCAGGTGTAAGCGCTTTCGATATTTTAATGTTCAACATGAACCACATACTGGTCGTCCAACCACTACTGATGACGACAAAATAAAGGCGTTAATCGAAGCTAACCGGCGTATCACAACTCGAGAGATAGCAGAGAAGCTCGTCATATCGAATCCAACCGTTTACTTCCACTTACAACACCTTGGTTACGTAAACAAACTGCATATTTGGATTCCTTACGAATTAAAGGAAATCCACCTCACCAAACGCATTACAATATGTGACTCTTTGCTAAATCGTAACCAAAACGACCCATTTCTAAAAAGAATCATAACGGGTGATGAAAAATTTAGTGTTTACGATAACGTAGTCCGAAAACGAACATGGTCCAGGCATGATGAGCCCCCAGAATCGACATCTAAAGCCAATATTTACCAAAAAAAGATTATGCTTTCTGTGGGGTGTAGTTCGAGCTGCTTTCAAAAACCAAAACTATTGATTCGAATGTCTACTGTCGTCAACTACCGAAAATAAATGAAGAAAGCAAGAAAAAACGCCCTGAACTGACCAATCGCAAAGGCGTGATATTCCATCATGATAACGCCAGACCCCACACCTCTTTGATAATCCGTCAAAAATTAATGGAGCTCAATTGGGAACTGGAGCTCTGACTTAGCACCAACAGACTACATTTGTTTCGCTCCCTTCAAAAGCATTTGAATGGTAAAACTAAAGATTTTTCAATTTACCGAAAGACGGCAAAAGGTCATCCAACAAAATGGTTAGTATGTTGTATCCTTGACTAATGTTTGTTGTTGTTGTTCTTCGTCGAAGCACTACAGCCCCTTTCGCGCCTTCGCTTCCTGCAACAAGCGCCTCCAACTGTCTCGGTCCATTGACCGCGTCCTTCAATTTTGAAATTTGAGCAGCGATGAACTGTCTTCGTCGACCGAGTCAGACCAGCGTTTCCTCGGTTTCCTCACTGGTCTCCGGCCTTTTTTGGTATCAGTTGTCCGGCCATACGATTCATGCGACCAGCCCATTGCAGCTTCCGCAGTCTGACAAATGTTGAGACATCCGGCTCGTCAAAAATATCATGAGAGAATGAGAATCTCCATTGGAATTTTTGGTCTCGTGAACTCAAATTCGGAGGATATTTAATCTTCTTATCGGTGGCCCGTCTATACTCGTATATGTCATTATGACTGGGACACCGTCAGAATCAAAAACTTATTGATTCATGTCCAAATACACGAATGCTTCTGGAGGAACGAAGCCAGTAGCGAGGCAAGTCACAATATACCCGTCTTTAGGGTGGAACGGCTATGAAATCTAAGGGTTTTCATTCACTGTTACAGATCTTGCAATATAATTTCGAAGAAGCTTCAATATGAAGATATCAACCCTTGTCACTTGAGCATTTTGATAAATTCTTCTATTCGATATATAATGTTTCCAATCCGTCTCAGGCTTTCTGTACAAACCAGTACATGCACGAACACATTTCCTTTCGAAAACTCTTAATTTTTCCATAGTACTAGCACTCTGGTTGTACCAGATCTGACATCTATATGTCAAAACTGGTCTAACCAGGGTCTTGTAGCAGATAATTTTGACCTTTTGATCAATGTATTTGGAATGAAAGAGTCTTCGTAGGGCCATGACTACTTTTAGTGCCTTGCTGAGCATGATTTTGACATATTCAGTATAGTACAGATACTGATCGAAATGAACACCGAGGTATCGAACACAGTATTTATGTGGAACTCGTTCTGAACTACCCTCCCCTGCCATGATGTGGAAATCCTTCCAATTACGTTTCAGGTCTTGACTGACCCCCTGCAGCGTTGTCCGAAACAGAATTGTTTCGCATTTCTGCGCATTAATTTTCATTCGACAGTTGGCAGTGTACAGCTGTACATCATTTAACATTTTTTGAAGATTGCTCTGAACTATTGTAGCTTTTCGATCTGCCGTATGATGATCAGATCATCAGCAAACGCTACCAATGATCGCAGTGGCGAGACGTTCAAATCAGAGCCGTTCAATAGCTTGCGAATGAATATTGAGAAGAGCAGAGGCACAGCAACTGTTCCCTGCTGTAGACTATTCAAGACCTTGAATTCGCGCATTGTTGTCAGATTTCCGTCAGTTACAACAAACGATTTCCCGTATAATATATTGCACATTATGGCGACAAGGTGTCTGGGGAACTTGTCCTGAAGGAGTTTAAAAACTAGTCCATCTAACCACACCGTATCGAAGGCTTTCTTCATATCAATGAGACATGCTCCAACACATTCTCTATCCTTTAGTTTCCAACAGATGTCTGAGGTTACTTTCGTTATTGCATGTATGGTCGAATGATTGGCACGAAACCCAAATTGGCAATTCGGCATCAACTCATATTTTTCTATGTGGGCGTTTAATGCTCTGTTGAGTATCACTTCAAACACCTTGCTGATGTTAGGCAGCAAGCTGATTGGGCGATAGCTTTTAGGGCATGAAGATTCTTTTCCTTTCTTCAAGATCGGAAATACCTTAGCCTTTTTCCACTCATTTGGGAAATATGAATTGCTCAACATGTTGTTGAACAATATGCAATAATTCCTAATAGCAACCTCAGGCAAATGTCGGAGAACTACATTTGGAATACCATCAGTACCACATGCTTCTTTGTTGTTTATCCTGCGAAATATGAAATACAAGACATCATAGCTGACAAAATAATCAATAATATTCAAGCTCGGTATGAGGTCAGATGTTAATGTTTCATTGAAATGAAGAATTGATTGGCCGTTCAGGCTTGATTTGAAGTCGGAAACTTTTGCTTCAACGACCTCTGAAGGATTTGGTAGATGAACCAATTCAAAATATGTTCCCATCACTGCAAGTTTATACAATCTCTCACATATTATCCTGTTTCCATATCTATCCGGAGTCGTACTATCAATTTCAATACCAGCTCTATCGAGAAGATTTATCTCATCACTAGTGACTTCAAGATTCAATACCTTCACTCGAGACTTCTTACGGAATATGCTATTCACTTTCGCGAAAACTCCATCTGAGTCCTGTGGGCTAATACCCTCAATTTTTCCGCCCATTGATTGCTGACCTCACCCCTGAAGTATTAACGGATTAAGTTCCGGACATTCTTCAGGTGTAATTTCAACAAAGCCAGCGAGGGATGGTTGTAGTCCAAAAATCGTCGATAAATATTGTTGACGCATGTGAGAAGAAGGCTTTTCAATCTTTTCAATCTTGCAATGGTCCTTCCATATTGTTTCAATGTTTAATTTTGGGAACTACTTTCTCAATCGTTTCCAACGTCAGCTTCAAAAAATAGAGATCTATTTCATCGTTACTTAGTGCTGTCATTAGGAAGCATTGAGCAAGAGTTGCCATCATCAGAAGGGGGACATTGCTTCTGGTACTCCCGATTAAACTTCTTTTGAAACTTTCCCCTTCCATGGTTGATTCTCTCCTCGACCTGGGGAAACTTCTCCTCGACCTGGTAAACCTTTTGCTCAATTTGGTTGTTCAGACAACCGGGCTCCGCTTTTATTTCGGTTGACTGTTTTTGCAAGTCTGCCTTGATTTCGATTGCCTGTTGGTCTAGCTTCGTAGATTGCCCCTCCAGCTTCTGTGTGATGTCTGCCTTGATTTCGAATACTTGTTGGTCTAGCTTCGTTGATTGCTCCTCCAGCTTCTGTGTGATGTCTGCCTTGATTTCGAATGCTTGTTGGTCCAGCTTCGCAGTTAAACTGGATGACTGTTGTCGCTGCTCTTGCTGCATCAGCATCAACATTTGCATCAGCGCATTTTCTGGTTCCATTGATTTTGGTGCTTCTGCTTCTCCGCCTTCCGCGCCTTTTTTCGCATCTGAGGGCTCACCTGAATCCAGTTACACACCTTCCGACTCAATCGCGTCACGGAAGCGTACAATCAGTACCTTGCGTAGCTAGATTTCGCTGTTCCAATTCCTTCTTAAGCTCCGATATGATCAGTTCATTAATTTTTCAATTTAAGCTTCGTGGCATTTTTATTGTTTCGGCTATTTTTTCACCAGTTTCCACGTTAAATTTCGCTATTGTGCACTTTAAAAATGTTTAAAAGTTTTCACTTCCAAAATTTTCTTTCTCACTTCTTGGCACCACTGTCGCATGTTTCGGTTCGCGGCCAATAATTTTAATGTTCCGGGAAAGGGAAAATGCAATGTCTTTTGAATTAAGTTAAAAGAGTTTATTTACTAAAAATGCAGAATAATTTATTTCACTATTTTACAAATAATTAAAATGTTATTCATTTGTCTATAAATTTATATTCCATCTGTCTGTATCACGGAAATCACTTCACTATTCTCTGGCGATAACTACCTGGAATATTCGAGCAATTCTGAATACCCCGCAGTGCCGTCACTGTCAGATATTGATCATGCTTGGTCGATTCTTGTGCTTTCGACTACATTCGCTTATTGATCATGATGTTATTAATTCATAGTTGCAACAACAATTGCGACAGTAGCTCACAGAATTGTTTGGACATGTAGCAATATATTGTCGCGTGTTATGGTTCGCGGCCAATAATTTTAATGTTCCGGGAAAGTGAAAACGCAATGTCTTTTAATTTAAGTTAAAAGAGTTTATTTAATTACAAAAATGCACAATAATCAATTTAACACTTTCACTAATTTTAATTTTCACTATTAAAAGTCTAACACGTCCATAAATTTCTTATCGCAATTGTCTTCTAAATCACTTCACTATTACGAAAATCACTTTTCTATTACTCGAACAATATCGCTTCCCACACACTATCGCAGTTCTTATCGCGGTCGAATGAATGATTTCCCCCATTCGTTCAGCTCGTCTTTATATAGGGTCTGTAGTCATTCAACCCAGTTCTCGTACATTGGCGAATTAGCGGGAACTTTCGTGAATGAATGGAGCAGTGACTCACTTTCAGATGTTGATGCTTGGTGGGTTCTCGTGAATTCGAGTAAATTCATTTTTTTGATGTTCTTAATTGTTGTGAAAACAATTGCGACAGTAGCTAACAGAATTATTTGTACATGTAACAATATATACTCGTATGTATGTATGTATGGGTGCATATATAGGATATAGCGAAATTTGTGCCTGGAGGTATTAAACTCTCCATCCTCAACATACAAATGCTCACTAGCTCCACACTATAAAAGAAATTTCGTTCAAGAATGCTTGAACGCCCATAGACCAGACTTCTTGTTTATGTCGGAACAAGAAGTCTGGTGGAAAGAAAGACACAGAGTGCATCTGGGAAAATACAAGATCAGGCGTGATGATCCATGATGATTGCTATGGCCCACAAAGATCACTTGAAAGTCCAAAGGAAATAAGCTCCATGTGGGAGGGTGCACCTTTGTGTTTCTGGGGATCTATGCTCGACATGGATACTCGGTGAGGGAACTCATTGACGACTTGGAAACAGTGCTTAGTCTGTGCAAAAAATTCAATTTCTATGCCATGGGAGGTGATTTTAATGCGAAGCATCCCTCATGGAGAAATATTGCATCTAATGGCTATGGAGCAGCTATATGGATCTCATACTGATTGCCCCGAAAGAGCCCACCTTCCGCCAACGCTCGTCTATTATTGACTTCTTCATTGTGTCTGCCTATCTGGTAAATCTCTCCCACAGTTGGAGGAATTTCGAGTGTGGAGTTCTTGACGCCGAGTCTGACCACCTTTTGGTTGAGCTGACCTTAAAAGTGAAAAAGGGTGTGAAACTTGAGTTTGCAGATCCCCAACTTTTCATTCCATACAAGCAAATCGATTGGCCAGCAGTAAGTGCTGACCTTAACGGAAAATCGAAGGGAATTTCGATCAATAGATCGAAAAATCTTTCTATTCCTGAAACCGATGAGGGAGTTGCTTGTATAAATTCAACCCTGGATACGGTCATCTCGAAGGTCTCCATTAAGAAATCCTCAACGAATTACCTTTATCGAGATTTACCAGAAGAAATCTTGGAGATTCATCGTAGACGTAGTCGGCTTAGAAAGCTACTCGCAAGAATCTACTACCGCAATTTAAATATGGTCGACTGGTCATCTAGTGATTACGTCTCTAAACCGAATGATCTCGAGAAGAACAGGCCCGGGAAAGTATCAAACCAAATCCCTCTATGTTTCCTCATATCAATAGGATAACTGGCAGAAAAAGGCCGCTCGGGGTCCTCACTTATGATGGATCCATGCTTATGGATGACAAAGCCATCGCTGACTATCGCAAAACATTTTGCGAAAGTTCTTCAAGGAGAGAAAGCAAGTGACGACTCTTCCGTTACTTCGTTAGTGAGCAGCATCACAACGAATTTCGACAGGAACAATGAGCAATTGTGCTTGACCCGGTTCTCTGTTTCAAATCCCTCTGACACACCTACTGACCATGGTCTGTTTGTCAGTCCTGAGAGACTCACTTTGTTGGCACTGGAACAAAATTCCAAAAAAATCAGCAGGGGCTGATGATCTCTACAATTATATGCTTAAAAGACTTCCTCATGTTTTCTTTGTTCTCTTCGCGATCATTCTGAATAACTCCCTCCCTCAGCAATGGAAATGTGCAAATATATTCGCAATACCCAAGAAGTCGGACAGTACTGACGTAGTCGATACTCGTCCGATTTTGCTGCTTTCAAATATTGGTAAACTACTTGAAAGGGTAATACTTAAAGGCATCATACAATTCTCTGCGGGGCAAGAATTGTGCCGGAAAGACAATTTGGCATCAAAAAAGCTCACTCCATGCGGTGGATGCTATAGCCTTGTTCCAAGCCGATATAATGAGAAGCCGGCGCGACAATAAGCTTATTGTAGCTTGCCTGATCGATGTGGAAAAAGCTTCTCTACAAAATGATAAATTTTGGCTGTCCGGCCCATATTGTAAAAATTATAGACAGCTTCATGAGGAGACGAACTGCCTTTGCGGTGGCTGATGGAGCTAGGTCAGACCCATTTTGTATTCACTCGGGGGGTCCCACAGGGATCTATATTAGGCCCATTTCTTTTCAACATATTCATTTCTGACGTTCCGGGCGTAAGAGATGAATATAAGCCCGCAATCCAGGTGAACCTCTTCGCTAATGACTTGTTAGTGTGGTCATCTGAGCACAATTTGCGCTTTGCTGGGATGCGGCTTCAAAGATATTTGGAATCTCTTACTCCATATTATCGGAAAAGGGGAATCAAGGTAAATGCAAAGAAAAGTGAATTACTTGTATTCAAGGACCCCCACAATAACTTCGGTCGTCGTGTAAGAGGCATCTGTGTCTCCAGGATTAAGTTGAATGGGCAGATGGTGCACTGCTCTAGGCAAACGAAGTACTCGGGGGTAGTTTTCGACATGAAAGCTTCCTTTAGTGCTCGCGTTGATAATATTTTGAAAAAAGTGACTTATGCGTATCATCTTCTTATAACTCTTTTCAGGAAACATTCGACAGCGAGCAAGCGAGTCAAGGTTTTGGCCTATAAAACCTTCATCCGCCCGATCATCAGATATGCGGTGATGATATGGAACGGAGCTCCGAAAGCAAAATGGGACAGGATAGGATTAGTGGAGCGAAAAATCCTTCGGGCTTGCACAGGCCTATACAGACGGGAGGACGGACGGTCTTACCCCAACGAGGTGCTATACTAGGAGACAGGAATGGAGCCAATAAAATCGTATGCAGAAAAGTTGGAGGAATCGCAAATCAGGAGAGCCAAAGAGCACAAAGCGGGAGTAGTCAGGAGAGCAACGGACAACCGCTCAATGGACGCAGCAAATGCGTAGTTTTAAGGTTATCTTAAGGAAATAATGTCCTTAATTTTAAAGAAATCAATTTTTAAAACTGTAGTTGTTAGAGCAAATGATTTTTACAAACTTCTTTTTATAATCTATTAATGTTTGATAATGTTGGGGGTGTCAACATTTTAAAGTTTTGTTTAACCGAAAAAATAATATTGTAATCTAATTAAAGTAAATTATTGAACCACGGGAAACGCCCTAAGGCACAACCCACATGAATATTGTTAGGTTAACTTATTAATGAATTTTATAGATGTAAAAAATTAGAAATCACCAAGTAAAGTTCTTGAATCTTGAATCTTGTTCTTCGTTATCTCGGTTTTTTTGCGCCATTTAAAAAATCCCCAAATAAATGTTCCTCCAACTTTTCCAAAAAAACGCAAATATTGTAAATTTAATGCTAAACAGTGTTTTTTTTGTTAACAAAACGTACATGATTAAAACAATCATGTACGATTTTTCTACTACAAGGGCTTTCCATCGAACCAGACACTACACTTTTGATTGGCTCAAAATTTTCAGATAAGATGAATAACAAAAATACATTAAGGATTCCGTGGTTCGGAATGTTGGCTGACTGAAATAGAGTTCTTTTAAAGCAAGAATATATATTTTGTGCATTTCATGAAGTACAAAACCCTTCTGACATGAGCGTAGTTCTGTCTACCCAACTTTTTTATCCTTGCAGAACGGGAGAGTCCCAATCTGCAACAGTTTCTACATTGCCTTGACCTGTATTTAAATAAAGTGTACTAAGTGCGAAAAAACTTGATGTATTAGTCAATAATGTTTGGACATTTTTCATACATAAGTGCCCACTGCACTATAAAAAGTTGTTTGAAAAAAAAAACCTTTGTATTTTTTTTTACCAAAAAACGCATAAATAAATACGAGTAATAACAGAAATATCGCTGGTTTTGATTTGGGTGTTAATGGGTTAACGTGACCCAAAAACTGAAACCAAAGTTTCAATAAAAATGTGGTCAATCTTTAAATAATTATTATTTTATCACAAATAATAACTGTTTTTCAACCACCTTTTCTTTTTTTCCATAGTTTCAATCATTTTGAGCAGGCGGAAAGTGAAATTATCGCCAGATTACCAATTGGAAGTGCTTTTTAGAATTTTCAACACTTTGGCTTGCCTATTACAGCAGATGATGAAACAGGAATCATCTCTTTTAAATATATTGAAGCTACTTTTAAGCAGCTTCATTTCCATTCTACTTCTTTCCAACAGCCCCTCTAGGGCCTTCGCTTCCTGCAACGAGCGCCTCCAGCGGTCTCGGCTCTTTGCCCACGTCTTCCAATTTTGAAATCCGATCAGCGATGAACTGTCTTCGTCGATCGAGTCAGACCAGCGTTTGCTCGGCTACTCCACTGGTCTCTGCCCTTCAGTTCTCCCAACGAATACTTTTTTGGGAATCCACTATTCGATACATACAATTCACATAGCCAGCCCATTGCAGCTAACGCAGTCTTACAAGCATTGACCTCCGGCTCGAAAAATTTGTCATACAACTCATGGTTGTATCGAATTTGCCATTGCACCCCATCTAGTTTCGCCCCAATTATCTGCCTCAGGACCCGTCGTTCAAATGCGTTCAATATATTTGCGGACACTTGGATTATGGTTCATGTTTCACACCCATAGCATAACACAGGTCTTATCCCCCTTACTTCAAAGAATATTAATAAATTACCTATTTCTTGGATTTAAAGCATTGTCTTGACCTTGCTCATAATTCAAAATCACAAATTATTTAAAAATAAAATCTTATCATTTTTTTGTGAATGAGTATTATTCAACACCAGTCCGAAAACCCTATTGAAATCATACCATTCAACCATGATTGCACAGAAATGTATTGAATATAATGCATTCACACAGCTACGCGGAATGAGCACACTAAAATAAAATCTTATCAACGCTTGCTATCACTGCACTATCAGAATCATGGCAGCAGCTCAATCAGATATGCTGAAGGCCACCACTATTACGTACAAGAGCATTCAACCTATTATTCATTATCATCTGGGAGAATAGATAAATAGAGCGCATAGCGCAATAGTCACCTGGCTGCATCCAGAATTGCGCAAACATTGTCCAACGAGAGCACATGACGCAGATAATCAGAAATCGCTATTTCAAGTTCAGTGAAACCATACTGGTTGGCCAGTCCAAGCGTGTCCAAAATATTTTCCTCTTTCATCTGTGACAATGACATGTGACCTAGGAAAGCGTTCGTGAATTATTTACATTATCAAATGGGAAAATTACTCAGTGGCTTCACGCAAGGACGTTTAGCTCATCTCTATTTATAGAGAGCGTTGAACTATGTGTTCTGCGTTCGCATTTGGTATGCTCACCTGAATAAATATATCGGAGTAAGGCTTTGAAGGCCTCCAGTGGAATCTTCAATTGGATCTCGGACTGGTTGGTTTCAGACAAGCCGCCATAGAGCAGTGCCCGGAAATATTCGCTGCGCGCGGCCAAGATGACTCGATGTGCCGGAAGCCTCTGGTTTTCGACAATGAAGGTAACGTCCGAGTAGTCGTCATTATTGCAAAGCTTGGCCATTTGGTCGGAAAAGCGTTCTGGAATGGATCACAACATTAGACACAAACACCAAACTAACATAGGCGGTGAATAATCTGCCGCCGATTTCGGTGATTTGTTCCCGAACTTACCTGTCAATTCGATTTCACCTGTGCGAATTTTAGAACCGACTCCCGACATTTTGTGACTTTGACTGCTCATCACCGTCCAGCGATTGCAGTTGCAGAATCTTTGCAACTGTGTGGCGAGTTATTCAATTCCAAATTTTACTATTCGAGCAATTTTAGAGATTTTGCACTTTTGGTTTAGGCACTCGACGAGCATATTTTTCTTAGGCACTGGTCCAAGCCCAGTTCTCGGATTGGCAGGAGCTTTTCTTGAGGGCTCCCGCCGGGAATTGAAGGAATGTTTTCGAAGTTTGGTAGTCACGTGAATGTGAAGCACGCAAAACTGCTACACTAACTACTGTTCACCGCACGAAAGTTCTTTTTACGCGTTAAAATCACTTCGCGATGCCAAACGACAGGTATGCGGCAATAGGTACTTTTCACAATTTTGTTTTGACTGCTTGTGAATGGAATGCCAGGGTTGACCAAACGGGTAGTTGCTGACATCTAGTGAGCACTGGCATCTTTTATGTTTATTACTTTGAGGGGTGTAATAATTTGAAAAACATCGATACAATACAAATTAATTCCATATTAATTCTCATAAGTTTTTGTATGCTAGTTAAAGTAGCGCAACGAGTTTAATTGATTTGTAAATACGTTTTTCGTAATGTTTCAGTTAATGTTTGAAGACAAATTTTGTGGTAACAATATGATATAGGACGTGGAACACAATTTTGAAAACGTTCAATCCAGTGTTGTACCATCGAATTTTTACGACTGGACCGATTGGGCAGAAATTTTATATTCCGCAGCACGTTTTGGGTTGGTGAAAATAAAGCTTAAAGATTATAACTTTTCCTCAAAGACACTTCCTTACACAAGTAGATCTTGATTTAATAACTTGGGGGAGCCACTCATTCCGCCCGGCGTCTGCATTTCCCTACTATTTTGGTTTTCTATTGAATCAATGACAGGTTAACATACGAAACATGTGAAATGGCTATTGCCACTACAGCTCTCAAATCATATGGTGACTTCGGAAACAACATTTTAAATGAAAATTTTGTCATGAAAACTAATTATTTTTTTTCTTTATTTACTCTGCAAGAAAGACGTTCCCTTCACCAAACTTGATTAAAGTCACAAAATTACACCTCACTTCCCAAATCATATTCGTACTAATTTTGATATTATATGTTGGGTTAATAATTGAAAATCATTCCGTAATTATTTCAATAGTGAAGTCGAAACAAAGAAAAATGGAATGTAGGTCTAGAGTGATATGCCGAATGTCTGGCACAAGTATTAGTGAGCTATAAACATGCCCAAGCTTAGTTGACTAGCTTCGCTTAACGACCACGTACGCTATTTGCGGGATCATATGAGGCGGATTCTTGTCAAGCCACGAAACTACATTTCAAAATATTTATCACTCGTGCTCTATTCTACAAGACATACCGATCAATTTCTATTATCTTTATCAATTAGACTACTCTACAGTAATTCCAAAGTTTTTTCTCTCATTAAAGTTAGCGGACCCGGAGACTTAAGACAAATGCAAACATTGATTAAAAAGCAACCACTACGTCGGTGCATTACAAGGGGAATGTCAAAATTAAATATGTTAAAGTGGCTGAAGTGAGCCACTCATCTCTACCTAAAGGATGGAAACTTGACGGATGTAGTTAACTTTAATCCAGTAAAACAACAAATTAAGCAGTTTCGATGGGATGGCCTCCTTCTCTCTTCACGCATTGGAATTTGGCATTGTAGTGCTGGGCCGCGACGCTTTGTCTAAAGTTGAATCTATATATCTCATTACCTGCCCTGAAACCATAAGGGTGAGATTGCAGGTTGTAGCGCTCCTCCCCGGCACATCTGCTATCTTCAATCTTATCTGGGAGTTGGTCTCGTAATACTCGGAGTTTCTCGTGAGGCTCAAGAGCCATTATTGGGTCTTCTAAACAATTTAATTTCCACAACAATCGGTACAATTTACCGTGGCAAATCATGTACTGACCGAACACGGCAAAGTAAGGTGAGACCCCAATGGCGGTGTGGTATGAAGAGCGCAGAGCACAGGTGATGGCGGAAATCCTACGGTCACAATCCTTCTGATCCGGATTGATATAGGCGCGTAAAGTGGCTAGAAGCGTACGGTTTAGTTGCTCGGAAGCATTGGCTTGAGGAGAGTAAACTGCAGTTCGCTGGTGTGCAATGCCATACTCATTTACAGCTCACGAAATAGATAGACGAATAGATGAGAACTGGACTCTGTTGTTAGAGACGACATACCTCGGTACCCTAAATACATGGAAGCTTAGGATCGGTGCCATATGCATGTTCCGAATCGGTTCAATGATTGGGAACTTTGACAATTGGTCCAGAATCACGACGGCTCCGGACGATGAAATCGACATACAAGCACTGGAACACACGCTCGGGTAGTTCAAATTTACCCATCGGTGGCCAGAGGACAGCGTTTGGTGCTTTGGTACATTACACGTCTCACAGGTGGCTACATACGCTTTTATTTGTTGTGTCATTTTTGGCCAAAAGAAATAAGTTTTCAGCTACCGTAGCGTACAATCGCATCCGTGATGTGCACTCAGTGGGTAGTCATGGGCCCGTCTGATAAGATCGATGGCCAATTCTTCGGCAACCCATAGCTTCCTCTATTCCTCTTCTTGTATGGGGATGCATGTACCGTCCGCTTTTATACAAATTCGTCCTTTACCCACAGATCTGGCAGCTGTGGCAGCTGGCTCCGGATAGTGTGCATCAGCTGGGTGTAGCCTACCGACTTGAAGGTGGGGTGGTCCAGTTTGATCAATAGAGAGCTGTCATCCTCCTGGGCCAACTTGGCTCCTTCCGGGGTGAACATCCTCAATAAGGTATTCGGTACCACATGATGGCTTCCTTTCCGGTGTCGAATTGTAAAGTCAAACGCCTGCAATTTAAAGGACCGTCTTGCCAAGTGGCCCTGAAGGGCAGTTTGGCTTATCAGCCATTTCAGAAACGCATGATCCGTAACGATTTCAAAGGTGTGTCCTTCGATATAGGCGTGAAAACGCTTCACCGGCAACACCGCTGCCAAACATTCCTGCTCAGAGGCAGTGTAGTTCCCCTGGGCCGGGCTCAGCTTGGGGGCATAAAGGCTTCAGGTATTTTTTCGCCATCTTCCGTAACTTGGATTAAGTCTGCTCCCACTCCATGTTGACTAGCATCACAATGGATTGAGAACGGTTTGTTTAAATCCGGGCTATATAGTACGGGAGCTTTTATCTGGCTCTTGTTTAGCTCTTCAAAGCCCCCACAAGCCAGGCTCTTCCCAAATGAACTTTTATCATATCCATCAAGGGTGTGATGGTGATCTCATAGTCATGTACAAATCGTTGGTATCAACCGCATAAGCCTAGAAATCGGCGTAACTGCATGGTGGTCTTAGGCAGAGGAAAGGCATCGATCGCCTTTGTCTTATCCAGGTCGGTTTTGATGTTACCGTAACCAATAATGTGGCCCAAATACTTAATCTCCGTCATAACGAACTGGCTCCTTTAAATGTTGATGGTTGACTCTGCCATCTGGATATGCAAAGCCACTTCCTGAAGCAGAACGAAAAGGTCTCAGTTATTAGTAATAAATCATCCAGGTATACGAAGACTTTGTATCGTAGGTGCTGTGGTATTACTTTATCCATAAGGTGTGTCACTGTCTGTGGTGCATTACACAGTCCAAAAGGCATGGTCACAAATTGGTACAATGGCCGACCTGGGACCGTGAAGGCGATCTTCTTCTTTGAACTAGGATCTAATGGTAACAAAGTGTGTTTGAGGTAACTGACTTAAGAAACCCTTGACCAATGGTAGGGGGTATGCCTCTTTAACAGTGACGGCATTTAAGCGCCTGGCACTTTAACATAGTTGGACCTTATTCGGTTTAACCACTACGGTGACTGGTGAAGCCTATGCACTTTACCATTCTTCAATCGCGCCTAGTGCCAACATCCGATCTACTTTGCCTAATAGTGACTTTTCCTTCGCCGAAGATATGGCAAAATGTCTCTGTTTGATGGGTCCAGCTTCACCCAAATCTATAATGTGAGACACCAAGGTTCTCCGTTCGAGACCTTCCTTCTCATGTAACGGGAAAATCGCTATAGCCACGTCTAATCGTAGTTGTTGATTGGTATCTGGCGCATGTCAAAGTGAGTGAGAAATTAGTGTCCCATCATTGATGGTGGTGACTGATTCAACTGAGGTTTTGGAACAATCGGACGAAGTCAACCCCTTATTATAGATTCTGTGGCAGTTGGGGTATAATGTTAAAATTCAGAGACTTGGTTGCACCTTTAAAGATGCCATAAATTGTGAGTTTCCCTACTATGGAGTGACGATTTCCATCCACCCATCCACCGTGCTTAACCAGGTAGTAAAGTGCTGGATTTTAACCACATGGTTTTTCAGGACTTCTCTTGCGAAATTGGCTGCTATGAAGCTGACGCTGGCTCCAGTGTTGATTAAACCTACCATCCAATTTTGCAAGATCTGTACTGATGCGTATGTGCGACTGTCGCCCTTCAATAATTCGTTTCACTTGATCACACGTAACATCTTCCTTGAGTGCCGCACTTTTCTCCAGAAGCTCCGCATCTGATGGGTGGCTCGCTTCCTTCTCAAAGAACTGGTAGGAGCAATCTCAATTAGAAACCGACATAATGAACGTAGGTTCAGTGTTGAAATCCAGGCATTATACCCGAGTTTTTCTTATAATTTGAGCAGGTAAGATACTTTTGAACAGCACAAAACGATAAAGATAACTATAAGGGAACTAATCGTTGGAGTTTATCGTTTATTAGAACTAAAATATCACTGTGGATTGGTCGTAAACAAGCAACACAACCATTGTCGTTTCCTGACAAGCATTAACAATCCCTCATTTGTCGTGGCGGAAAAATACGGAGTTCATACAATTTGCAGTGTAAGTCACATAAATAATATTCTCTGTAATCCAAACGTAAACTGCCACAAATCTCGCCCTCACTCCGTTCACCCTTTCTTCTAACCAGTTGAACGAGCCTTCCGTTTCTAATATATTTCCATTTGTTTAATGTGGACTGTTGATTTGTACTGGACTCCCATCCAACCACTACGCTCCGAAATATAAATTGCTATCCGCTTCATAACAATCCTCATCATCATTCAAATGATTTGAGAATCTACGCCATCCTATAATAAGTTTATCGTCATTTTTGTCTTAAGGACTCGAAAGTTGGGATGAATGACTGGAGATCGATGAATGACTTAAATTGTGTCGAGCTGATTTGACAAGCATACTATCGCTATCATTATTGCTCTCAACACCCCCAATACCCATACTTGTGCTACTGCACTCGTTTTCTTCATTGTTGTAGCACGCTGGTAGTGAACATATTTATCTATTCTACAAGACATACAGATCAATTTTTATTATCTTTAGAAATGTTCTATTATGTGACAACTAAGCTACTCTACAGTCATTCACAATTTTCTTGTATCGTTAACGGACATGGAAACTTGTGACAAACGCAAACATTCTACAAAAAGCGACCGTTACTTTCATCGAAAAAGGTCGTTGCATTACAAGGGGAATGTCAAACCTAAAGATGTTCAAGTGGTGAAGTGAACCACTCATCTCTGCCTAAAGGATGGAAACTTGACGGATATAGTTAATTTTAATCTCGCAAAACAACAAACTAAGCAGTTTCACCGAGGCTGCTCGACTGCTTATGTTTATTACACTTTTGCTGCCTCTTCCCCAGCGTTCATCAATGCAACTGCCTGAGAATAGTTATAATGTGATAGCAATTGAGGTTGAGCTGAGGAATATAGGTAACGAAAAGTTCGCGATTGGGTCTGCAACGAAAAGGATGACATTGGAGTGTCAAAGTGTTTGAATATTGCAGATGATGAGCGTTGGACATGCATCCATGATGTCGAGGACTATTATCGTAGGCCACTTATTACAATATAATCTCAATAACGTACCGTCACATACACCCTTGAAAGCGATAGCCAAATTGGACCAATTACAATGCCAAATCGTTGCTCACCCACCATATTTTCTAGATTTGACTTCCAGTGACTGTAATCTGTTCCCGAGCCTCAAGTGGTGGCTCCAGGGAATGAGGTCCAGATCAAATGAGGAAGTCATCGCGAATACCGAGGTGTTTTTCCAAGGTTTGGACGTTACGTACTACAGAAAGGGCTTTGAAATGCTAAAAAAATCCATAATGTAAAATACATCATTTCCCACCGTCTAGTAGCCTAAGATAGAGTTTGTAATTTTCCATAGTCCAACGCGGTAAGATTACACCGTCATACTGAACAAAAGTTCTATACAGTACAATTCCATGATGTAGCATAAACAAATGTTGTATACGGTGCAATCCTATGATTCAGCATAGCATTTGAAACCATAATAAATAGAATTTGCTTTGATGGGAATTCCATCGTCACGTTGGATGATGGCAGAAACATTTGTTAAAATCTACTTATATTTAACTAGTATCTGTATAAATCAAATATAATGAATAAAATACCCCTATCGTCTCTTATCACTCGAGTGTCAAGTTCAAACATTGGCAATCGTGACAGGCCAGCTCGACAAACCAGGATGTTGGACTTAACACCGGAACAGCAATCATTGGGAGACAAAATAGAGCACATTCCACACTAGGAATAACTCGAAGTATTCTACAACTAGGAAGGCTCAGGAGTATATGTAGTGATGTTGGTATGATAAAAATGTCCATAAAAGACTGCAGCGATTGTCCGTAAAGGACTGCAACGGAAGAGGATGGTAGCATCATATTTCGCATTCACAAATTAAAGGGTCGAATGTCGATCGACTGGTGTCGAGACTGAAGTAACCTACTAAGGGTTGCTATGTTTGTTCAAGAAACAAATTGTGCCGAGCAAAACCGGGCGGACTTACAAAGACTTCGTCATGACTGACGATTCTTATGGCCCACAAATAAGAGAGGGGCATCCAGATGGAGGTGGTGCCCCCTCGCACCCTCCCAACCGGATCAAGATCCAAACGTAGACGTGGCCATGTATTTCCATTTGAGTGGAAACTCATACAAACATAATTTGCATGAACTTCCCATCAAATGAGAAATATAGACATGACCAATTTATGTTATAGAATTATGTGATCGAATTACATAACTCCATACCATAAAAGGGCACGCGTGCAGAAGGGCACTCTACCCGGCAAGAGCCCCTGTTAAACAACAAAAAGCCCATGGTGTAGGAGGAGCCTGCCATCGTTGCAAGTCCTATACCCGGTCTGGTCACACGAAATGGAAAGACAGAAAGGTTACGGTTTAACGATTCATGGTTTATTTAATTCTTCCTATGTACTCTATACACTCTTGCCTTAAGTTAGTTAATTTATCTTTGCTTTCAACGGAATCATACGAGTATACGCAATTTATAATTTGTTTGCAATTAGCATTCTAGTTGGATGAGAATGGCCATGTTTTGAAGTTAGCTGATTGTTTCATAGTTAACTTGATATTACAATGCACATCAATCGAATAAATTTTAATTACTACGCTTAAAATTCATTTATCTCTAAATCCTTCATCTTCAAATCACAATACTTAGGCTAAAATTTCGTTTAAAGGTGTGACAAAAAAAAATTTAAAATCATAAAATAACTGAACGCAAACTGCATTAGAAAGTTGTCGATGCTACAATTCTACATTTATCTTAATATATAAAGGAACATAAGAACATTTATAAAAATAGTTTAATTTGAAGGAAAAAGGATACACAGAAACATTGGTTCTAATGATGGGTTGCTTTTAAATCAAAGTCATAAAATCAGGACCTCAGCTAAAATAATTGTTGCTACATCTTTTCATTCTATCTAATCATAAGCTTGAGAAACATTATACAAATCATTGAGATAGACTATTTATTATAAATACATTTTCATAAGTCAGGTCAAATAAATCTACAAGCCTTTGTTTCTTCTACAAATCAATAGTAGGAAATTGTGATTTGAAGAATCTTGAAATTTGCTTCTATGTAAGAAGCCATATATAGCGTGCGATATGTTTAGTTATATCTTTGATTTTGCCATTTAACAATTATATATTTTTTCATTATTGAAAGAATTTAAGTACTTATTTCTTCTGTAATTTCTAAAGTTTCTGAGCATACAATCTTGAATTAAGTTATATTTAATTATATATATAGTTTTCTCTTATTGCCTAAAGTATTATATGTATTTCATTGAATTTGATTAATAATATGACAAAATTAATACAGAGAGATAGATGCAATCACGGCGAGAACCAAACAATGAATTTCGTTTTATGCCACTATAATCATGCAAACCAAAAGCAAATTTATCAAAACGACACGAGTGAATAAAAATATCAACAATCATACTTAAGAACAGAGAATCCTTTGGATTTATTTGATGTACATTGATCTTGGTTGTGTGCATTCATGCAAAGCTAGATTTAAACCAAGTAAAATTTAAAAGATGGCCAAGTATTGACTAGGGAACTCTAATGGCCAAATATGATACTAAAATTGTGCTAAATTTTTCTAAATGATATGCAATCTCATCTTGCATTGAATAGTCCACAAAAAGATACGTAAGCTATAACTCAATTCGCACTCGCCGTAATTCTCGAGTCTCGAGCACCTATAATTCGTAATATCAAAGTGAGGAACAACCGCGCAATTGCTCAAATCAGTTTTATCAATAAACTCGTCTCGAAATATAACATTGAACAATAAGTCATGCGTGACGAAAGTCAACTTGAAATGAAAAGGCCGAGTTATTGGCTAGGGGAGACGTTATAACCAACGGCGATGATTGATCCTCATAAATGTTCGGAAATCCGAAAAGCACATTTGAATTTCACTTAAAAGTGAGTTTTGCGAGTTTATATTTCTTTGTTTAAATACCTTCCAATAATCCGCAAAGCTCTTCAGGACTTTGGTGTGGGATTGGCACTGATGATATATTTGGTAGGGCAATCACGTGGACGAGAGCTCGCCAGTAGCAGAGATAGCTGTTGCATTCGCTGGTGTTTGTGTTAACGTTTCTGGGTCTCGGCCAACTTTTCTTCGCCGGGAAATGCGCCCCAAACTTGGACAAATCGATTCGCGATCAATCGATACAACACCCCACCCAAGCAAAAATTGTACTTAAAATATCGCTTACAGCTTCTTCGCTCGCTCTACATATATTGACCATGAAATAATGGAAATCCATCCAAATCAAAATACATAAGTTTGCCAACTAATGCAAGTGGATTATATCGAATTGATACTTGTGAATGATGGTAATGTTAACGATCCTTCCAAAATGCCACTTCAGTTTACAAGCCATCCACTCTCCCCAACACTCTGCACTTCACTTGATTTATTGATGACGGCACATGATACAACATCTTTATCATCAGTCATAGCAGCTGCATTAATTCAAAATCCTTACGTTCATGTATTGATCTTGCAACCGATATTTTTTTTTAGCTAGCCAAAATTGAATTCCATGTATAGCAATGAACTTCCTGAATGCAATCACAGATTAGGTTTCGAACCGATCTCTTTTTTTGACTGCCGATGAAACAGACGAAAATTGAAGTGTGGATCGCATGGCGTTTTCCGACAAAGGAAAAGTGTGGAGAGTGATGGAAAATGGAAATATTTTTGAAAAATGCTAAATTTTTTGCTTCGTGATCTCGAACAGTAACTTAGCTCAAACATCAAGAGAACATTAGAACTCGAATCTTTTAAAACTAGCTGGAAGATGCAGGCTAATTAGACGAGAGATATAAGTAGAATTAGAATAATTTACTTGAGCATGATGAAAATGCGTGAAGATCACGTAAATTAGAAGTGCCTTAATCCGTGGTCAACATTGCATGCAAATTATGTTGACTTTTCAAGACGCTTCCGATATTAATGCATTATAATTTCCTTCACGCACTCATTTACCGCGATAATGTATCCAATTTGAACAATGCGCAGATTTTGTAGCCACAGAAGGTGAAAAGAAGCGTAGACAATATCTTGCAATGCTCCTGCTTCTGTTTCCGTTGAAAAATCAAAGCTACTTGTACCACAAAGTTGAAAGAAATGCTATACAGGACACCATTAGATTTGAATTTATGCGCAACAAGTTGTATTTATCTGCAACTCCGTTAATTAGTGGGAGCTCGATCACTTCGAAATATAACCTCTATCCTTGCAATTTGATATAGTCCATTACGATGCACTTCACTGGACATTTATCTCCGTGATCGACTAGCGGTCACAATACGAACTCCACGAATAATAATGACGTGCTTTCTCAGATGTATTCACAAACAGTAACGCTTAAATAACCGAGAAATCCACTTTGCGGACACAAAATCGTTTACATTTACAGACCACCGACTTTCTAATCTTTCACACTCCTCCACCCCGTTTCAATTCCATTTCATTCCCAATTTAGTACACCGGTAAGGTGTACCAGATCGACGTTCCTACACTGTAAATTTTATCTGGCAGGTTTGAAGAATTTAAAAGAAAACTAAATTTGACCGAAGTAACGAAAAATGAATAGGAATAGGTTAAATCTCAAAACGAATATAATTAGCGGGAAACATTTAAATTTAATATAAAGGAAAATTGATATAAAATTACATTTAATAATAATAAGAAGAAAAAATATTTTACAAATTACGATTATAATGGAAATAATTACATATTTTTTTCTTAATCTGCCACATAAAATTTTGAGTAGAGGATAGGAAGGTTTTCAATCAGTTTGCTTGTGTGACTGCTCGATTAATACATATATGCAGCAACGAAAACAATAGCTGAATCAACTATGGCTGGAGTTGAATCAAAATCACGATTTCATCAAGGCAGTCATAGAGAGCTACAAGGACTTGGAATACATTCTAAACGACTGCTTCAATCAAGTAAAGAAGCTGACGATTGGCCTAACTTTTTGTAACATCGTCATAGGAGCACATCACTAAAACGACAAAAGAAAGGTATTGTCCATGTTGAACACCTGGCAAATCTTAATGAAAGCGTTAAGGCAAGTAATTGACTGTCTTAATAGCAGCAACCAATTCAGTTTTCGGAGTTACAGCAAGTTACCATGCAGAAATATTAGAAAGCCATTCAAGAAAAGCACTTCAATATTTTCAAACCAGATGATGTTCTTAGTGACTACAAAGCCGACACATACATGAAGATCGAAGAAGAGGTGGAAGTTCTTCAAATGAGGTTGGTGCAAGGTGTATCCTCACTGAATCGCTATACCAAGTGTGTTGCACTCGAAGGCAACTGTGTTGAGGAATAAATATACCTCTGCCCAAAAAACGCTTGTTTTCATTAAAAATCCCGAGACTTATCAGCCCATGTTTTGTAGTTACTCGTATATTGTGCGTGAGAGAAAAAAGCTTTTCAATTTTTTCAACCTTAATATGGTTGGTGTCTTATATCCTTCCATATTTTTTCTATATTTAATTTTGGGAACCACTTTCTCAATCGTTTCTAATGTAATCTTTTCTAATCATGTGTAAAATATGCGCACCTTAAACCATATTTTCAATATCTAAATGGAGAAAACGGAGTACTTGTTAGCTTTTAAGGTATTACTGAACCGGCAAGGTTTTTTCAAAAACACACACACTTTATATGAAATTCGAATTTAAATGCATGGTAAAACTGCACAAACAACTCTAAGAAAATGTTATTTTCTAATTTTATGGGAAAAATGACAACCGGTAATAATGTTAGCCTCTGAAAAGGGGCAGTTGATATCTCCCATATTTTCCAAGCAAATATATCATAAAAAAGCTAAATATTAAATGTAAGTATGTATATAAGACGTGCTCATGTACTCCTTTCTTACACACAAAAAAACTCATGCGAATCATTAAAGTAATCATAGAACGAAATCTATTTCATTCCTTAAGCAATCGAAAATATTATAAGGGGACTCTAATCTAAATGTCTTTTAAACAGTTGCCCGTACGTATACTTTCAATTATAAGTATTATACCATGCTTGCAACACTCTTCATGCATACCTGTTGCTGGTAGGCACAGATCAAATCGCTTTGCGCATTTCTCGCAACATGAGGAACATACTTTATCAACATGAATTTGTATCTCCTAAGAAAACTGACAGTTGTTTTTAGTTGAGTGGGTGGATCGGGTGTTGAGATAGACTTGTCGTGTACGCTTATCAATTGAGAAGTAACTACTTGAATTTCGTGTCAATTTCATTCATCGATTATCACTTCTATTTCGTTTATCTTTCAATTATCATAAGATCCGCGTAATAGACATTTTGCCGAGGTGCTAAATCGTCGAATTAGCAAGCTTTTGTGGATTTTTATCGGCAATGTGAAGTTAAATAGCAAGTGCAGTGAAGTGATCGTGGCCTCATGTAGGATCAAACCACAAATCGATTAAAATAGAATTGCAATGGTTGCATGGCAATGAGACAGAAGAAAAGTTGATAAAGTGATTAGCAAGTGATCAGTGCATTGTGTGGGATTCGAAGGGTTCGCGAATGCAGCGAAGAAAGCAGTGAAATTTGACCTCGCAGTAGTTGGAGCATGCAATGACCATGACTTATTTATCAAAGGTTGGTGACTTTCAGCTGTCTTCTATTTGTACCTCCTCCCGGCAAACGAAAATTAATTATTTCTATTTTTAATGAAAATGTGCGACACGATTTACACAATTGAAAATATTGTCTTCGTACATTTGGCAACTAGACAATATTGAGCGAAACACTTGTTGCCTACTAATAGTGGCATATTTATCATGAAAATTGTTATTCCGTTTGCTAATTAGCATATGCCTAACAAAGTCTTGTATGCACGCAATCACTTAGGTACTCGTTACGCTCAACCAGCTATTGTAAATTCCTGAATATTTCTCTTTATTCCATCGATTGCTTTCCAGAGATAAGATAAGACTTTGGCCGCTGTTTGTTTTGTTTAGCTTCGAAAGCGTCAATTTTACTATTTTTAAACCATACGCACGCTCTTTTAGCTGGGTGTGTGTGGAAAAGAATATTCTGCTAGAATTTCACATTTTTGACATCCAAAGATCATGCCTTTGATCAGTTATTTTCTCACATATTAATCTTTATATTTTTTACTTTTTGGTAAAATTAATTAAGAAGGATTTTTTGTACATTTTGCCACCCCTTAATGCATAAAATAACCTTTTTCGTTCAGATTCTTATAGATCTAATTAAGACCTTTCATTTGATACTCAACTCGACTACCTTTGATCAAAAAAAAAATTTTCTAAGGGCTCTTTCGTTATTAGAGGGACCCCCTTAAAAAAATTTTAAATTTTTGAGAAGCCCTAAACTTTTGCGAGACCATCATTTCTGACCTTCCCACAAAGCTTGAGCAATTTAAGTTTTATAGTTTCTGAGGCAATTCAACAACCACCACTCAAAATCTTCCTATATATTTTACTAACATTCTCCTAAAGCCACAATAATCCCCCAGCTACATCTACCTATCCTAACTTCTCCCATCCAACTTTCCGATCTTCTCTCGCTGCATGTGCCTCTGAAAACGACACAGTAATGAACAGTCTAAATGACAGCCGTGGTTCTGCCTGTATTCCGTTCCCCTTCGTCAAGTCTCTTTCATTTGCACCGACCTTTCCTCTTTCCGTTGAATCATAGCTTATACGCAGGCAAAATTCTGGAATGCTAAGCAGCTTCACACAAATTTTTAAGTCCGGTGATCCATGTGATACCTCTAATTATCGACTAATATCGACAGTTTCAGGCTTTATTAAAATTCTTAAAAGTATCTTACATCTTAACTTTGTCTTCCTTACTCCTAAGTGAGCAAAATGGTTTCATTCTATGAAAATTGACTACTTCTAGCTTACTGGAGCTCACTGACTTTTTTGCCCAAGCGTTTGACACCAATTAACAAGTTGACACAATTTATACTGATTTTGGGAAAGTTTTTGATGCAGTTCCACATAATGTACTACTAATTAAGCGCTAATATTATGATTTTCCTGAAATCTTGCTTTCCTGGTTCCACCCATACCTATCTTCTCGTAACTGTTGTGTACGTTTGCATAAAATTAACTCAGCCTTATCTACAGAGTACTCTAGGGTCAATCAAGTTTTTTCCGTGTCCGTCCACACAGCTGCCATACGTTCTGATTTTAAACCAATACGCGTCACAACTGAACGTCCGTCCGAAGAACCACTAGAAACAAATCTCGTTGCCACCAACAGTATTCGAACCAGGGACCTTCGGCCTACGCAGCAAGGACTCTAGCCACTACACTGCGCTCTTGTTTTATTGTTCATAAATGAGCTTCATCCTACTTTAAATTCATCAGCCTTACTGTTTGCTGATCATCTAAAACTCTTGAAGTGAATTGTGAATGTTGATGATTTTAGGGTTCTGGATAATGACTTGATTACTTTAAATAACTTCCCTTCTCCTATCAAGGCGCGGAAGTATCGAAGTCATAGACACTGCAATTTTAATTGAATCTTGGCTGCCTTTGTTTTCTGTTACAAACTATCTAGTCTTACTTACCTTCACTTTTAAGTAGGAACAGAAACAATCAAAACATTCTTCCTTAATTTAACAAACCTTAGAAACTTTAAAGTGAGTGTACGATGTCCGCACACGGGAGATTCGATTCTCTCGCCTGACCGGATCCCAGAAAGAGATCTGTCATTCAGACGCTTGTAAGTTGCGCACATGTGTTTTCGTTAGCTCTATGTGAACATAAAGTAAATTGATTTTAACAGTAGATTGAAGGTAAACGGTGGTGGAGAAAATTTGCGATTGAAAGTTTTAAATACGCAAGAATTTGTCTTACATTTAAAGATGGACGTCATACGCAACTTGGCTGAACATTACCAGTTGTCAATTTGCGATTTG
Organism: Odontomyia ornata; assembly: GCA_963969285.1. Taxonomy (NCBI): domain Eukaryota; kingdom Metazoa; phylum Arthropoda; class Insecta; order Diptera; family Stratiomyidae; genus Odontomyia; species Odontomyia ornata. The sequence continues at coordinate 422,277,881 of OZ017739.1, read as the reverse complement.
TTCATTTCTGCGGTGTTGAGTTTTCTGACATCTAATTTCTAAAATTTTTTGCTGGTTTGTAGTAGCAGGCTTTTGCTAAGGAGAGATTACGGAAAGCATAGCCATAGGCTTCCACCCAACATACGTTGTGGCACTGACAGCCAAGTATACAAATCTGTGATAAGACCTGTGTTAATGCTATGGGTGTGAAACATGGACCCTAACCCAAGCATCCGCAAATATATTGAACGCCTTTTGAGCGACGAGACCTGAGGCGAATAACCGGAGCGAAGTTAGACGATGACCATTGGCGAATTCGATTCAACAATGAGCTGTATGAAATTTTTGACAAACCGGAGGTCTCAACGATTGTAAGACTGCAGAAACTGCAATGGGCTGGCCACATGACTCGTATGGACGAACAACGGATACCCAAAAAGGTATTCTTTGGGAGAACTGAAGGCCGAAGACCAGTGGGGAAACCGAGGAAACGCTGGTCTGGCTCGCTCGACGAAGACAGTTCATCGCTGCTCGGATTTCGAAATTGGAGGACGCGGTCAATGAGCGGAGTTAGGTAGAGGTGCTATTTGCAGGAAGCGAAAGCCCGAGAGGGGCTGTAGTGCTAAGAAGAAGAAGTAGAGGGTAAGTCGGAAAAATCGTCGCGTCTCCCTACTGTAATGTTCTTCGGTTGGTTACCTCGGCCTTCGACGCCACGTCACAAAAAAAGTAAATGTGAAATTTTTTGTAGTGGGTCCTGGCGCTCGTAAAAAGAGCCCGCCCCACGACACCGCAACGTTAGCTACCAGCACGCTTATGCGTCGCCAAGCAAGGCCATTCCTGTTGAGCACTAATTTTTTTCGCTCGCTGAGGCAGCAGTCCACCGCTGCAGTCCTGAACGGACATTATAACATCACCTTAAACACTACAGAATACGGTACACGTGTCCTGGGATGTGTTATGAAATGCGAATTTTTTTCAAAGACTCTTGTGAATTAAGAGCGATTAGCAAATGTGAACACTTTATTTAATTGATGTGAAATGTCGACGTGAGATGTGAAAACTACCTGCAGAATACTAGCTATTGAACGTTAGAATATGTAAGAAAGGTTAAAAGATTTTTAGGCACCAAAGTTAGCCGGCACGGTAAGACGTGCTCTGCCAATTTAATCTAAAGTCCACACTTCCTTTAAAGAGCGGTAGTTTCTATTCAGGGAATCATCCAAACATCGTTCTCCTTTAATCAAAGCCTTGATAATAAGAATCTAAACGATTTGAATCTGACTTGAATTTTGAAGGCATGCAATCAGCTCTCGTTTACAGAGCTGGTGCGAAATAAAAAATGACGGCGGACTGTAAGTTATCAATAATCTAGAGTTTTTGTCTTACTTGAACCTGGAAGATTATACAGAGCTTAGCAGGGACTTGTATCAGGAAATAAAATAATAAACGAAAATCGGATAATATGTTAAAGTTGGAAATCCATGCCAAGTATATCCCTTTGCAGGAAAATTTGTCGGATGAACAATTTCGAGTGAATGAGATCCTTGTTGGACTTACCATTATCAAATAATCACACTTAAATATGGGATCGCGAGAGTATTGTGCAACTTTCAATTTCACGTAAGTTGCCAAAAGATTACTACTTGACACCTTTGATCAGTTTCTTGAAATATATCCCTTTTTTACTTTTTTTGCTTTAGTCCTACAGTCCCTTTCGGGCCTTCGCTTAGAGATGGTTAGAGTATCTCATTATCTTGATTGAATGTATTGGCACTCGAGAAAGTAATGTGATAAGTGCCATGCTTTGGCCGTATGTCCGTCCACCCAGCTGCAGCTAATTGAGCGGGCTCACTCACCAACGGGATTCGAACCAGGGACCTTCGGCTTACGCAGCGATTTGTTAATTACTCTTCATAAAATCTTTTTTTAGTAAAAAAGAGCTACAACTAAGCAAATAGACAAACAAAAGCAGCATTTACCCCACGTTCCGCGAGCGCTCGAGGATGTGTAATCCAATAAACATCCGCAAATTAATTTATTTATATTACTCTATGCTGTCGTAGTATTTTCTAGGAAATAATCGGGACTTTTGTTTTGTGAAAATTCTTTTTAAAAATGCGATTGCGAAATACTAGCATCCCTTTGAAATAAGACTAGTAATCTCGAGTAGTATAATCTTTAATCAGTTGGCACAAAAATAATATACGTTTGATTATCAAATCCTGTGAGTAAGCCTGTTCTGCTACATATATTTAGCGATTCTGGAGATCTCTCGTGCAAATAAAACCCCGTAAAAATCATGCAAAAGTAGAAATACGGCCGACCGCGTTTGAGTAGGTTGCACTCGCGGTTCGCGACGTTCTTCCATTGACTTTTTTTGTACCGCGTCATTTTTCGCTTCTAATCTGAGGCCACAATAATTCCCTTTTTTTACTCGCTAATAAACAGCGTCACCGACTTGCAATGATAAGCACAATTCGTCGGAGCCCGTGTCTGAGGCGTAGATTACAAAATATTTTAAAAAATCCCGAATGGGTAGTTCACCTCCGTAGAAATCTCTGGAAAATATCCTTTGTCTAGCACTAGTGAATCGAGCACACGCCATGCCTTACAAAAATACCCAAGAATATTCCGCTCTGGTATGAATTTTATGCCGTCGACCGACCAGTTCCGCTTAGCAACCAACCTCGTAGCAGTTAGTGGATTACAGAGGTTCGAAACAGGGTACGGATGAGTATATTTACATAGGCGCCTAAACTTTTCCTTTGTTTCCTCATATAACCAACGCAACGATATATGCGTCACGCTTGCAATTATACATCAAGTAAATCCACTATGCTGATCATAGAGTTCATAGTCACTAAAAGGAAACAATAATCGTAACATAAGAAAATTTTGAATGCATCAACTGAGTAAAAATTCCGATCGTGACACTTATCCAGGCTTGAACTCGCTTCTTACGGATGAGAAGCATCAAGACATCCCCAATTGCATATACATTTGTACACAATAAACAAACTTCTTCAAAGAGCTAGCTTTGCTAGAATTCTTTTTTTTTTTGCTTTAGCTCCACAACCCCCTTCGGGCCTTCGCTTACAGATAGTTAGAGTATCTCCTTTTTCTTGCCCGGAATGTATCAGCACTCAACAAGGTAATATGGTCAGTACTACGCTTTTTACATATAACTGAACGGGCTTATAGTCTGTTCGAAGAATCACTCGAAACAAATGTCGTTGTCACCAACGAAACTCGAACCAGGAACTTTCGGCTTACGCGGAGAGTACTCTAACCACTACAACACGTGGACTACTTTGCTTGAATATGCACGATTAATTTTTGTTCGGTTTAATAGGGTTTTAATGATCAAAAACATTTTGTGTAGATTTAGAGAAAACTTATCAAGATGGGTAGAAAAAAGTGGCTCAGTGATGAAGAAAATGGAAAAATAAGTGCGTTTCATGAAGTAGTAAACACAGTAAACACGTTATAAGAAATTTCTACAGGATACCAAAAGCTACGGCTCCAGAAGGTCAAAAGATCATCCAAAGGCGACCTCCATGAAGGACGGAAGGGTTTTTTGTGGATCGCGTTAAATTTTGCAGCTACTGCGAAAGAAATCTTAGCCAAGGTAGCTGTACAAGCCCAAGTGTGAACTTTTCAAATAATCTTGAAAGGTTACAGGACTCCAACATATGAAGATGAAACGTAAATCGTCGTCGTCGTTTTCCGACGAAAAGAAGTTGCTATCCAGACGACAAATGGGCGGTGAATCCTTAATGATCTGGGCAGCTATATCATACAACTGAAGAAACCATTTGTATTTCATGCCTTCCGGAATAAATGCAAGCGTTTGTGTTGATTTGTTGGAAGAAGAATTTTTATGCTTTGACCACATTTATGAAGATCACTTGATTGTTCAACTAGACAACTCTCCAGTTCACATGGCGATAAGTAATGTCGTTTTTTTCATATTTGTCAAAGTAAATTTATTTATATTAACAATAAACATCAATCAATGATATATTGACCATTTTATTGGATGACAATTTGCCATCTTTCGGTAAGTTGAAAATTCCACGCTCGAAGAAGCCTTGGTTTTTAGAAGCGAAGAACTGATCCAACTCATTTTACAGCCTGGTCGTTTGGTGAGGTGGGTTTCCTTTAATTCGTGAGGAACCCAAACATCCAGTTTTTTTACGTAACCAAGCTGTTGTAAGTGCCAGTAAACCGTTGAATTCGATATGTCGAGCTTGTCTGCTATCGCTCGAGCTGTCATACGCCGGTTCGTTTCGATTAACCCATTTATTTTGTCGTCATCAGTAGTGGTTGGACGGCCAGTATGTGGTGCGTCTTGCACATTAAAATTTCCAGAACTAAAGCGAGCAAACCAACGCTGACACTGGCTTTCAGTGAGGCAGTCCTCACCATAAATTTCACATAATATCTTTCGGGCTTGCATCTCATTTTTGTTCTTTTGGAAGTAAAATAATAAAATATGCCGATAATCCTCTCTTTGATTGTCCATTTCAAGATTATTTTTAACTACTTTGTTGTTTACTAATGACGCTCAGTTTTTGAGTTAAGATAATCTAAAGCTTAATCTTTAAAATAGTAAATAAAAAAATAAGGCACGCTATGACTACTACATGAAATATGCAGTTCACGTCATCATATCATGACATGAATTATCGAACAAGCCAATAGTAAAAGAATGGTTTCCTTCAAAGAAAATAGCTGTGCTCATATGGTCTGCACTTCTCCGACCTCAATATTATTGAGAATGCATGAAGTGTTTTATCCAGGAAAATTTACAGAGCATTGCAATCAACAAATGAACTTCAGCTGCGTGGGAAAGAATTCGACAGAATTCTAAGTGAAATCAATATCATAAGTTTAGTGAATTGTACAAATAAAAAGCAGCGGTGACCTGCTACCTCAGAGAGTCAAATATAGGTGCTCACTGAAATCGACTTGGTTGAGGGATGCGTTTATGTGTTAGTAGGCTAGCGTCTGCGGTGTCAACTAAATATCCTATTATTCCACTACCTACCTGTCCCTGCACGCTATCAGCGGTGCGACCTCGTCCTTGCCTAGAAAAATGATAATCCACGATAAGAATTGGGGCATTCTGATACCGTCGCACCCCTCCCAGCCGGACCTAGATCCCAATGACCGAATTCGCATACCAAGAATCTCCATCTCGGCGAGAGTCCCTTCAACAAAGAAAAACCACAGTCCGATGGTTGGGTGAGTGAAGGTGCCTCATTATCGATGCGGGTCTCATACTGACGGTGAAAGAAGAAAACTGATTCGGGGATTTTAGTTAAACATTATTATTATCATTATTATTATTTGCCTTCGCATTAAGAATATACACTTCGATTATCCTACACAATGATAAATCTTTTTCCTTTTCTAAATAAGCATACTTCATGGACAAATTACGAATAAGTTCTGAAATATAAATATATATATATAATCAAGAATGATCATTCTTCTCGAATTGTGAGCCGTCTAAAATTTAGGCCAATTGAAAAAAAAAACTTACAATTTGTTTTTACTTCGACTGAATTATATCTTGTATCCTAATTGAATTCCTATATGTAAACCCATTACATGCTTTGGTGCCCCCTCGCACCGGCCTAACCGGTTGCCCCATTCTTATTTGTGGACCATAAGAATTGTCGGGTAACGACGAAGTCTCCACAAGTCCGTCTGTTTTGGCTCGTTTCGACTTGTTCTCTGAACAAGCAATTTCCTCCTTCAGTTAGTTACCTATTTTTTTCTACTTCGGTCGACATTTTCTGAGACCCAAGAATTCGTGAATGTGAAATTCTTTTGTAGTGGGTCCTTGTGCTGGGGGAATGAACCCGCCCCGCGACACCGCAACGCTAGCCAGCCAGCGCATTCATGCGTCCTCAGACAAGGCCAATCTCGGCAGATATTACCATCCTCTTCCGCCGAGGCAGCAGAATATCGCTGCAGTCCTTTACAGACATTTTTATACCTACTTTCGCTACAAATAAGCGCGATTTTGTAGAGAAAGTAGGTATGAATGTCCGTAAAGGACTGCAGCAATGGTCTGCTGCCTCGGCGGATCTTAACATCTTCTTCCGCCGAGGCAGCAGACCATCGCTGCAGTCCTTAACGGACATTCATACCTACTTTCACTACACTTGCTTTATTTAAATTACGCCAAATATGTTGAGAAGACTCGATTACTTCAGTCTCATTAATTTCAAATATATTAGAAGATAGTTAACACATAAATCTACACTCTCCTCCCTTATGAAGTGTCTTTCAATCTTCAGTTACTCTATTCTACCTATTTTACTCAGATGTACGATCGTATAAAAATAAATTGCTTAAATATATTGGAAACTCAAAAAGGCAGTCAACAATGCAAAACAAAAACCGTCAATTACTTTACTACATTGAACCTGTACTTTCTTCTCGTTTGCGATCGCTACCACACACGTCAGTAAAATGTCTCCTTTGAACTCGACATCGTTCGGCACGACGCCCTGGATAATTCATTGCTTGCGTGGATTTGGTTTAGGATTATGTTATTTTTGGGATGTAAAACACTCGCTGGGTCAAGCACTTTGGGTGTGGTACGAGCACTGTGTTGCATCAGCGAAAGCTGACTTACCTTGCTCAGTTGTTCGTCGATTTGTTTCTTCATGTGTTCATCGTACTGGTTGTCCACATATGACAATGTGCTGAAAGTTGATAAGTTTTGCGTCAAATAGTCGCAATTCGGGTCATAGCTGGCACTATAATTCGAGCTATTCGGTGAATAGTTGCCCGGAATCGAGATCGACTGTCTTCCTTGCCTCGTTTCATTAGGAATCCCTCCATGTGGCCTGATATATAATTTGGATGACCATTTTGAGAAAAGTCCAATCTTTCATATCCATTGTTTGCCTTGAGTAAGAAGCAGCGCCACAACGCAAAAGCGAAAAATGATTCGTTCCTTCCTCCACATATTACCAGCAATCGCCTGTTCGGAAGTACAGTTATTTAAAAATATAATCAAATAGGGTTGCACTTACTGTACACGCGACTAAACTGGGAAAAGATATGCGAACACACAAGTCTTGGCCACATGGAACCGGCCTACAATAGATTCACCGAACCAATTTATCGAAGCACACAAACGAACACTGAAGCTGGTAAACTTTCGTTCGGAAAGCGGTGGCGCATTCAAAACCCGGCAGAGGCACTTCAATAAAACTAAATTAAAGATGGGAAACTCGAGAACAACTTCCCTACCTCTCTACTCCTTATTTGCAACACCATGAGCAAACTCCTTTTACTCAACCGCCAGAATCGCGGCTCCAAAATATGACGGTGGATTTCCAGGCTCAACAGAAACCACCACGTATTTACTTTCTCGCCCTTTTTTAGGGTATTGTAAAATCATTTTACAATACCCTACTAGTTTCGCGTCCTGTCTGTCCGTCCGTCCGTCCGTGAGTCACACCACTTTTTCTCGCAAACTACATAAGCTAGAAACATAAGATTTTGTAGGTAGGTGCGAAGTGATGCCCTCTTCAAACTTTCACCACGAAAAGAAATTCATAAGGTCTTTAAGGGGGGTCTCCCCATATAGGGGAGTTGCCCCTGAAAAAAAAGTTTTCATCGCATGTAGGCAATATGGGTATCAAATGAAAGGTCTTAATGAGAACTTTTCAAAACAGGTCTTAAAATGGCTTAAAATGCTTTGAGGGGTGCAGGGGGAAATTTTTTGTCCCTCCCTTTCACCCGAAAAATCTGAAAAAAAATCACAGAGGTGGAACTTTACGAATACAAGGGCAACAAATACCTTTGAAGTCGAAATTCGATCAACTTTGTTAATAATCGTATATTTTATAAGTTTTACGTTTTTGCCTATAAAATCAAAATGGGACCCTAAAATTTCCCAAAAACTACAATTTGAGTTTTTTGAAAGCATTTGTATGTGTTCTGAAAATTTCACAATAATCGAACAATAAACAGCTAAGTTATAGCCGATTGAATATTTAACAATTCCAATAACATTAACACGTGCTACTAGGGAGATACATGTTTGCAACGCACCTAGCCGCTATAAATATGTAGGAATTTTGATAAAAATTTAAGAAAGGGTTTGTAATATTGATGTGTTATCATGACTAATTAAACGGCGGGGTCAAAACACTTGAAACAAAATGGCGGCGAATATAAAAATATAATAATCATAATAGTTCTTCGAACTCAATTTATGGAATCTCTATGTTAGTCAAGTTTTGATATGCAGAATATATTGTTTGATTTACTAATTGTTTTACAATACCCTTCTGGCAGGAGCACTCTCCTGTTTACTCAACTTGTTTTTTATTTTCCACGAACTACCTATGGGGATGCGGTTTTACAATCTATTCTGTAACACCGCCTAATATATTCAAGGCGTTTCCGATAGTGGAATTTCAACAAAATTCGAGACGGCGCGAACTGTTCTGTGACGCAAACAGAATTACGTGACACTCCCGGACAAAACTGACGTAGGATGGGAAGTCATACGGTGGCACATTGCAATGTATTAGTCGCCTACTAATGGTCATGTGTGCGGTAGTGACGTCTGCTGCCATCTGGCTTCTCATCCAACGTCAAGTTTCCGATTTCGTTGACGTCGATAACGACGGACTAATAATCGGCAGTGGCATAGGGCCGATTCATTACAACATCCCTGTGATTTTATTCAGATTTTTTGGCTCGAAGGTGTCCAATCGCGAGGGAGGGGGGGACACAAAATTTTCGTAGGTTTCCGCTTCCCCTGCACCCCTCAAAGCAAAACTTGTTGGTTTAAGACCTGTTTTGAAAAGTTCTCATTAAGAACTTTCATTTGATACCCACGTTCCCTACATGCGTTGAAAACCTTTTTTCAGGGGCAACTCCCCTCTATGGGGAGACCCCCCTTAAAGACCTTACAAATTCCTTTTTCGTGGTGAAGCTTTGAAGAAGATGTCACTTAAAAATTATGATATACTCCAACTTTCAAAAGGGCTACTCACCAAATTTTATTTTTCTAGCTTATGTGGTTTGCGGGAAAACTTACTGTGACACACGGACGGACAGACAGGTTGCGATTTTAGTAGGGTATTGTAAAAAAAGTTATTTTATTATACCCTAAAAAGGACAACGCAATATAATAAAATTTTGCTTGAAGTCCTTTTCCACATCGATTTCAAAATTAAAAAATAAAAGCAAAATTAATATGTTAACGCATTTCCAGTGCCACACAATGCAGTGGTAAAGTATTTAATACAATATTTATCTCCAATCCACTCTCTAATCCAAACTAACATTGAACATCCGCTTTGCACCTGAAAACCATGCATTTCCATAAATTATCGTACACACCCACCAATTATTAAGGCGCTTAGATATATATATTTGCATTAAGTATCATTTTAGTCTTAAGCAGTATCTAACCTTTCGTGTAAATATAAACTTTCCAAGTTATTTAGAAGAATACGCGATGTAATGGTGCGGTTATCGCTAATGATCCAATTTTGAGCTCTAATTTACTAGGCAAATATTTGTCCACAGTAAACATTTACAGAAGTGTATTGTATCTTAATGGTTCGTTTTATGTTGATGAAAAACAAAGTAGAGCGAAGGTAACGATTGTTTTCTTTCATTTCACTTCAGGGAACTACTTGTAGTAGAAGACGTAAGCGCCAAGAATGGGAAATAAATCGAAGCATTTGGTTGCCTGTGTTACTATTATTTTTTGTAAAACTTAATCAATCTGAAGAATCAGTTCCAACTCTGTCACCACTATTGCCAGAATCATCAACTGAAAAGATACCGGTTATCAGTCCGTGTCTCTACGCCGAAGAGGAACTTTGTCGGATAATATCTCCAAATTTGGATCCTCAAGCGCCATGTCAGTGCCAAGCCCATCCAACAATTCCAAATTTCCTAGTTTGTTGCAATATAACCGACGTGTCCAGGGTAATGGCATGTGCTTCGAATCCATCCAAAGATAGTAATAGTACATCATGGCACAACATTCACATACGTAATGCAACGTTCAATGAGCTCGATGTATCGCATAATGCATGGAAACTTTTAAGATCTCTATCAATTACGGATGGAAACATTAGAAAGATAACAAACGAGTTCACGAAGTTTTCTATGCCAAAATGTCTGAATGTATCGAATAACAATTTAACTGAAATTTATCCACGAGCTTTCACGAATTTAACACAACTACTGATTTTGGATTTATCTTATAACAATTTATCGCGAATACCGAATTTAAGCGTACAAACGAATTTAACTGTTAACATTAAGTGAGTATATTTGAACATAATATCTAGGTAAATATAAATATTTTTCTTAAATTTGCTCAAACTAATTTTTTCTTTGCATTTTGGTGTTTAAATTGCGATTATTTTGTTTAATGCAAAATAATACAGTATATTTTAAGTGGACAAGTTTTGTATCACCAGACTTATAATGACTCATTTTTATTAAGGGGCAACACGGGTGTATTATGTGCTTCAGTTCTGGAATCTATTGAGCGCAGTGCATTGAAATATATCGAAACTGACTCAACGTCTTGTTTAATGAATCAATCCTTTATTTGGTTTAACACAACCGAGAGTGTGCCATTGACGCAACTTCTGAATATGAAGCAATTAAATTCAGAATGTCCTGTAATTCCTGGTCATGGGAGTTGCATTTGCGAGAAGGAGCAAATGGCCTTTGAAGTAAACAAACATGTTTAAGGATTTTGAATACTAAAAATTTTTCTGAAATTTCAGCTTAAAGGTGGCGAAGGACATTTAATGTTTCGTGCGAAAGTAGATTGTTCTGGATTAGGATTGATAGAGCTTCCCCGTCAGTTGCCTGCTAATACGAACACACTCAACGTATCAAATAATAATGTAAGTAACTTAACATTAAAAATTACTAAAAATTTCAATAACATGATAAAAACATCGTGATTTTTCGTTACTCTAGAAATTATTATTAATTATTATTCTCATAATCGGCTAATTTTTGTTTTTTGTTTTTTTCAATTTTTCCCGCCAAACATAGTCAGATTCGTTTGATGCTCTTATTTGGCCACGATCAAACTTTTAATGCGAAACACTTTTTCTTTTTTGGTTAGGAGTTGAATCCCATGTACGCACTGAGTGTGGGGCTCCCATGTTCGCGAGCGACTAGACTACCCACTAAACACCTCCCCTGTCAACCTGAGAACCTAGCCTGGAACCATTTGTCACATTTCTTCGGGCCAGGTCTCGTTTTGCTACGCTGTGAAACGCCTTAAAGCTGGGGGATCTTTCCTCCAGCGGAAAGTGAGCGCGAGAGAAATTGCAATTGCTAGATAAATGATCCCCCAGCCTCGGCTGCTGTGAGCCCTTTTATCTTTTAGGGCTACACGAACATAATGTGCCACATGGTTCCATTTGTCAACCGATCGAAGCATCACCGCGACTATACTATCCGGGATGAGCTCTCCTGTTTCCTGGTAGAAATCCTATCATAGCCTGTTCCATTTTTTGCATGCAAAAAATGTGTTGCTGGCATCTTCTTCCTTTCCTGGGCAAAATCTAAAGTCGGAGAACTGAAAATACCCATGTCCGCTCAAAAGCTGGGTCAGATAGAAGTCAGTCTCACTATGCCTTCGATTTAGCCACGGTTTCAGATTCGGGACCTGCCACGCAGTTCACAATCCAAAAATGTTTGGCAAGCATCGTCTTCCTTTTCTGGGCAAAATCTACAGTTGGGGGATCGAGACTTACCAATCTTGTATAGGTATGGCTGAAAATACCTATGCCAGCTCAAAAGTTGGGTTAGATAAAGACAGTCTCAGCATGCCTTCGATTCAGCCACGTTCTCAAATCCGGGATGAGCCGTACAGTCTACGGCAGCATTTCACCCAAGACTGCTACCAATCGTTGAGTGAGCGCTATCTCTTCTTGTGGGAATTTATCTCTCGTGTCCTCGTTTCTATGCAGGTAAATAGCGTAGCAAGTATCCCGCCTGCAATTACTCAATCCGCCGGATATGAAGACGCAATCCTCAGTGCTCCTCTTCTCTGTACCTGTGCCAAGCGTTTTCGGCACGCCTCCTTACTGAGGGTGTCGCCCCATATATCTGCTCCCGTACAGTAGCACTGACCCTACGGTACTCATCAAAAGGCGTCTTCTTGATATGTTGGGTCCCCCTACGTTCGCCATAAGTCGACTCAGAGCCGTCATCGAGTCTCTCACTGGGCGCATTAGCATACCTAGCCTAAGTTGCATTTGTTCAAACGTGCGTCCAGCGACTAGAACGTCAACATCATCCGCATAGCCGATCGATTGCTATGACACACATTAGACCCATGCAAAATGCACTCGCATAATGCCCCTATAAACATGTCGGTGTGCCTGAAACGGGTTCTACGTGAAGCGCATGGTGGAGTTTTTCTCGTTCGGGGGCCGTGGATAGATGTGTTTTGTGAGCTGAAAAATGGCAAGCGGCTCGCGCATTTACTGGAAATTGTAGACATTTTTAATTTCAAATTACTTAACATCAAGTGTCTGGTGATATGAAAAGTCGTTTGAGAATATCGAGTACTGTGATATCTTAAAGTTGTGGATGAAAATTGACATGGCCACCATCTAAATTATTGGCGTTTTAAAGAAAATTGCGAAAAATGTGTAAAAAGCATTGTGGAAAAAGATGATGAGAATACGTGAATTGATTTGAGGTTGTTGCTATTTAGATAAAAGGCGATTTCAACAGCAAGTGAGGACTTATCAGATGTATGCGTGAAAATAAATCGACCATCCTCATGCTGTAATTAAGCAGATTCGAGTACAACATACCTAGCAAAGCATCATCATACTGATTCGAAAGTGGGAAAGTGCTGTTGGATTGAAACCATCATTTTTTGTTGTTGATTTAGCTTCCTTATATTCTCCCCACTATAATTTCAATCAAAACAATGGTTATCTAAATGTCTGTGTAGTATGTGGGTACAAATCAGCCACCAATTGAAAGAAATTAGACTCGGATGAAAATTCCAGTGAAAGTCCTAATAAAAATTACAGCGAGGATTTTAACGAAGACTCCAACGGAGACAATGAGATAATGTCATAAACGCCCGCAAAATCTCCTTGAAGGAGTTGGACTTCGTTGATAAATTGATCGGTGGGAAAAGTGACCAAATGCCGGACGGTGCTTCGAAATAAAGAAGACTACGTACAGTAACCTGGCAGACATTTCTCAGAATCCTTCGCATCCGTTGCTCGTTTAAGCTCGGTACGACTCCTGATTGCACTTGTAAAATTTGATCTCAGAATCACGCAACATGATATTGAAACAGTGTACTTAAATGTCGAAATAGACAGTCTCGCTCATATGGAATAACCCGATCTTTTGGAGAAAATGCTTGAGAAGATGACTCGCAAAGAAGACATGCTGAAGAAATTTGACGGAACCCCTAAAGTATGTAATTTGAACTAGGCAATATACGTTTGCGCCGGGCCGGAAGACAATGGCACGCGAGACTGTGCTTCGTAGCATTAACCTGGCTCCGATCCCCCACGTTTATGTGGATGACACAAAAACGACGATAGTCCTGATCTGCGTGAATGACATCCTAATTGTATCAAACAATCGAGCAAGGGAGAACTTCATCTCGGAGAAGGAAATTCATGCTAAGACTAGAGATCGCTTGTGATCAAACTGATTTAACTTTATCTCAGACCACTAATAACCGTGATGCTCTACGAAATTCCGGATTAAAGACTGCAAGCCTGTTGGAACTCCGCTTGCTGCTGATCAGAAACTAACAAGACCTTCAAGCGACCAATCACGTACCGAGGCCATCCATACAGAGAATTAGTTGGAGCACTGTCTTACGCCGCTTTTGGAATGCGACTGGACATCGCCTAAGCGGTCAGCATGTTAAGTCAATTCGGCAGTAATTTCCAACAAGAACATTGGACGGCATGTTCTCCGATATCTTAAGGGAATTCAGCAAGGATGACAATTTTTTAAAGTGCTTTCTCAATGCTGATTGGCCAATTGTTCAATTAATAAGCGTTCATATACTGGCCCAGTTTTTGTGTTAATTGAAACTGCGGAAGCAACGGCCGGTTGCATTCTCGGTCTAGTTTTCAATGACTCTGAGACATAATTGAGGTTCAATATCGTTAATGTGCTGAATTATCTCATCCTTTAGCTCTTGAATTGTTCTTTTCCTTTTAAATATCCCCAAAGAAAGAACTCCAACGGTGTCAAATTACATGATCGTGGCGGCCAATTAACATCGCCACAACGTGAGATAACACGGCCATTGAATTTCTCGCGCAAAAGAGCCATTGTTTCGTTGGCTGTGTGGCAAGAGGCACCATCCTCCATAACCTAAATTTCTGGCCACAAGATGTCCGTTATCATGTAATAGTGAACACCGTTCACGGTAACTGCTTGGCCGTCCTCGTTTTCGATGAAGTACGGCCCGATGACGCCGCCAGCCCATTAACCGCACCAAACAGTCACTCTTTGTGGATGCATCGGCTTTTCAACAGTCACTCATGGATTCTCATATGCCCAAATGCGCCAATTCTGCTTGTTAACGAATCCACTGAGGTGAAAGTGTCCCTCGTCGCTGAAGATGATTTTCTTTGTGAAGTCACCATTCCCTTCTGTTTGTTCAACCAACCATTCGGCGTATTGCCGACGCTTGAAATGGTCAGCAGGCTTCAGCTCTTGAGTCAATTGAACCTTGTAAGCGTGTAAATTCAAATCTTTATTCAAAATTCGCATCAGTGATGTTCGTGAGATCTTCAATTGTTGGGCACGACGACAAGTCGAGATTGATGGCTCTTCTGCCACACAATCGCGAACAACAGCAATGTTTTCCGCAGAACGAACTGGGCGATCATGCACAGGTGATTTCGCATTTCCTACAGACCCGATTTGCTGAAATTTGCACACAATTCTCCCGATCGCGGACACATTTGAATTTGTCAAACACTGAAACAAAGAAATGTCAATTAAGGTGTGACTCACAATTAGCATCGTGGTCTTTGGACCACCCTTTACTATCCAGTTGATCTTGTCTATTTGCCAACCGGGAAAGTGTAAGCCGGTATATTGACCAAGGCGCTACCAGGACCGAAACATCTTGATCGCATCAGTGATCTTCGGGTATCATCAATCAAGTCATTCAGAGGCTCAACTTGAGGAAGGGTGTTCGCAATTGACAATTCGCACCTTTCAGTTATTTCCATTTTATCAAACGTATGGCACACTTAACTCACCTCTTATTCACACACAATCTAAAGAAAGATTTATATCGAGTCAGTCATAAAATGTCCTCTCGTCATTAGAGATCAATCAATGTAATAATCAATTCGATTGAAAATAAAAGTTCGCTTCATTTATTACTCTAAATTATCGTTATTCATCATCCCAAAGTCACTAACTTAACAGAGCCTTTGAACATTTCTGTGATACCCAAAATTTTCAAGAGACAATCAATGGTTGGTGTTTGTAGCTTCTATAGTTTCAGAAAAAAGCTGCTATGACACCCAGACGGACAGATAGGCTTCGATTTCAATAGCTTTTTGTGAGTACAAAATCCTAAAAAAAATCTTTACGCCTATTCACTCTAATTCAGTTTTTCTGGGCATGTGCAATTCTGTGTGCCCTGGAAGAGCCAGCGAGCTGCAAAAAATTTTATTCCTTACAAATGGTGGCGTCATATTATCTATTGAATACTAAAGACTATATGATCCAATTCATAGTCTTTTCTTTTCATGCTCACAATAGCGCTATCTGTTTTTAGAAACAACCTTAGTAAAGAACACGCAAAAGAATCATAAATATATCTTGAATGGCATTGAAAATGTTTACTATAATTCGCTCTAGGGGTCTTGAATGACTTTAAGCAAATAAATGTAGAAAACGTGAAATGATTATCTCACTAATTTCAACATCTTATCATTTCTTCTAAGCTAAAGAATGATAACTAGTTATAGTCTCTTTCCATCAAATATTTAATAAACGTGATCCGTATAGCAAATAGTTTCAAAATGCCTTCATTCATTCATAAAACCATATGATTACAAGTGTATCGCAATGAAAAAATATCCACATATCAGAAAAATTTGCTAATTTCGTTCTTTAAAATATATTCCCCACACTTCACCTGATTACCTGATCATTGCTTAGCTGTTACCTTGCTGTGTTACCGCGCTGAATGAACGATGCTTCATGCCATATGATTTTTCATAAAGAACTCTGAATCTTCTATAAAAAAGATCATAGTTGTATTACAAACAATAATTCTTGCAGTCAATTATTTCCTTTTTTCCGCAGGCCGATTCGATTAGATTTTTTATTCCCGTCAGGCCTTGCATCGTTTTAATTGATCTTCAGTTCTGAGGAGTCTACTTGAGGTGAGTGGTTATGTGGAGCTAGTGCGATTTAAAATGCTGGGAGTTCAACATAGACGTACACCTAATTTTCGTTGACTTAAAGCAAGCATACGACAGTATTGATCGTAACGTGTTGTACCAAATAATACTTTGCTTTGGCATCCCAACCAAATTAGTCAGTCTTACCAAAATGACAATGACGTCGACGACCTCCCAAGTCCGCATCAATAACCAACTTACCGATGCCTTTGACACAAATATCGGACTAAAGCTGGGAGTTGGGCTGCCCCATTGCTATTCAATTTGGCTCTGGAGTCCGTCATAAGGAAGCTACCTTTGATACGAGAGGTACATTACTATACAAGTCGAGCCAAGTAGTGGCCTATGCGGACGACATCAACATTTCGTTACGGGCATTAACAACTGCCAAATAAATCTTCCTGAAACTCGACAGCGAAGCAAAACTAATAGGGCTACAAATCAATGAAAATAAAACAAAGCTCATGACCCAGTCGAGGAAAAATACCTCAAATACGCAAAATATCACACTTGGCGAATACAATATCGAAAATGTTAGCGAATTTGTGTATTTAGGTGCCAAAATAACTAAAACGGGCAATGAAAGAGAGGAAATACGCCGAAGAATACAGCTCGCAAATAAAATATTTTATTCAGTTTTGACGATCTTGACGACCAGCTGCATACACAGGAAAACAAAGCTCCAAATTTACAAATATATGATAAGACCTGTGTTATGCTATGGTCGTGAAACATGGACCCTAACCCAAGCATCTGCAAATATACTGAACGCCTTCAAAAGACGGGCTCTGAGGCGAATAATTGGGGCGAAGCTAGCCATTAATTTTAAACCTCCTTTTACGAGTCTTTCTCTCATGTTACAACTATGATGTTTAGCGTATGCCTGAATTCTTCTCATGGGAATATATTATATACTAAGCCGTTCTTTATTCTTGACTGAGTCTTAACCAACGTAATCCAGTAAAACAGTTACTGCTCACTAAAGTTTGCTCTGGTGCTAAACAATCGTGTGTGGAAAAACAATACTGTATTATATGCATACGAGTATTAATTAATAGCAAAGACAATTATCAAGGAAGGATAGCAAACTACCATTCTTTTTGCTGGCATATTAATAATCATTCATCGAAAAAAAACGCAAACATTCATCGATGCCCGTTTAGGGGCCGCTAGAATATTCACTCGAAAACAATCAATTGCCGCAACTGGCCACAGAACTGAACTTCCGAAACGCCCAAAATATCGAATTGATGAGCTTTCTAGTCCGCTCAATTGCTGATAGCATCTCTAAATTATAATAGGCGTTAATGAAGTCCGTTATTTTTTGTGTGTTGTAGTGAATTGATGGAAGGTAAATGTGCGTAAAGGATCGCAGCGATGGTCTGCTGCCTCGGCGAGCCAGGATGTTGGTGCTCGCCGGAATTGGCCTTGTCTGAGGACGCGTGAATGCGCTGGCAGGCTAGCATTGCGGTGTCAGGGGGCGGGTTCTTTTCCCCAGTACAAGGGCTCACTGCAAAAAAAAATTCGCATTTGCGAATTAGGAGACAAACCGACTCGGTTCGACGGTGTAGAGGCCAAGGTAACCTACTAAAGGGATAGATTGCCAAAGCAAAACGACAGACTGGGCTTGGTGAAAGCAAGCGAGACTCGAGAAGAACTCGTCTTTACCATGTATACTTACGGTTCCCAAATAAGAGTGGGGCATCCAGGTGGAAGCGGTGCCCCCTTGCAACCCCCCATCATTGTAAACGTCGTCAGATATTTTCCATTTAAATGAAAAACTCATACCAACAGCATTCGCATGAATTTCTCCTTTAAATGAGAAATATCAACGTTTCAAATTTATTTTATGGTCTTATATGATGGAATCACATAATACTATAACATAAATAAGAAACTCAAGCGGAAGGCCACTCTACCTACGAGAGCACCTGCAACGCAAAGAGAAGGGGTGAGCTCACCCGATGGCCAGCCAACGTGGCAGGTCCCATACCCGGTCAGGGTTTCAAATAAAGGAAAGGACCGAGTTTTTCTTCAATTTTATCTTTTAATTTTAATCAGATTTGCACAAATATAAATTTTTCTTAATAAATTCCATAAATTAAATTCTTGATAAATCAGCAAAAATCTAATCATCACTAAATTATTCCATTAACATCCCTATCAATGACTTTCTGAGATATATATATATATATATATATATATATATATATATATATATATATATATATATATATATATATATATATATATATATATACATGCCAATTCCAGGAAACATCAAGACCGAATCAAACGACATCAAATATGAAAAATTCCGTTTTGCGATTATTGCAAATCAAATAAACATGATACCCCAAATTGCGATATCTATGGAAACGATTCTAAATTTTCAATTTCCAATCGTAAATAATAGTTCAATCCATTAAACTAAATTCGCACTGCAAATTAAACCAGTCGAGACAAAATTTCTAAAAGTAATGGCACTCAAGATGAAATTTGATATGGATAAACAAATGATCTGCATAGAGATAGGGAGCTTCCATATTCATAAGTTCATATAGACAAATTGATAGTATAAAAGAGATTTGCGAATTCTAATACATTCATTACCGTCGTGGTAAGATACATTATCGTATTTCAATCTATATCAAAAAGAAAAGGGTACTCACCCAATCCTCCTCCGAGGAGTGCTCGTTGGCGGGGTAGGTAAGGCCTGCGGACACTAAATTTTTTTTTCATTTTTTTTTAGTTTTTGTCATTTAACCTTAGCATTTATTATTTACATCGATTCACATTTCACATATAACAAAGTTTACTAATTAGTATTAATCTGATGTTATTTTAACAGGTTATGAACACTTTTCAGGGTTTGAATCTCATTTCTCTTACTATACCGAACAGCAGGTATTGATTGTGGAAAAGATAATCCGATCATCACAAAAATATTATACAAATGCGGATAGAAATAAATTGGATTCCTTCAACAGAAACGCGTCTTGGTCTTCGCGACTCTTCATCTACGCCCAACATGGTTCAGATTTTCAAAAGAGTTGAAGTATTTGATGTTGCTGTGAAATTCCCTTCGAAAAATGCTGAGGCTCAGTTCCAGGTTTCAGCAGTGTCGATCGCCCGTTCATGCATTGGCGGGCAGCAAACGGGTCCGAAGATCGCAATGGCGTCGGCAACGAGCCTACGGAAAATTCAGTTCCAAATTCGATGAATACTTCTCGACTAAAATATTCGAGGCATGACGGCAAAAAATACAAAATGACGACTAAACGCCAAGAATACGGTGACGTCGGAGTGTGAGAGGTTTATATTTGGCCAAATCTCAACCAGCGAGCTCCATTGAGGTTCTACCGGTTCAAGCTGTAGAGCAACCGCGCTGAAATGTGGAGCTTACGAGCGCGCAACACGAAAAATATTAGCCCCGCGGGCTTAGCACAATTTGCGGAACAAATTTCCAAGCATCACAGATCACCTTTTAAATTGTCATAAACTGAACCGAACTAACGAGCCGCGATCTCGGAGAATTTTCCACAGCATCCGATCGCAAGGCACCAAGGTACATGTCCGAACCACAGGTCGCGCATATAAAACATGGAACATCCACGCAACCGGCACACAGAAGTCACAAGCCCGTTCTTGGACCTAAAATACACTTTTGACCCAATTGTCGCGAGGTAAACAAAATCCACGAAGAAGTTTTCGCGTCTTAGCGGCAATTTCACAAAAATCACGAAACATCCAAATTTAACCAGACTAGGTCATGCAAAACAAACAGCTAATTCTGCTTTTTTCACGCCCGACGACCCTCGCTTGGCCTTTTTCCGTCGACCTTCCAAATGCGAGTCCCCGTGCATGCCGTCAACGATAGTTACCTCGGCGAGCCCTCTACTTGCCGGCACCGGTGGTTTCTCACCGTCGAGATAACGCAATTCAGTTTCTAAATTGCGTTGCAAAGGGGGTTGCCGTCATCGATTTTTGTCGCGATTTTTTATTTAATATTTTTATGTTAATTTTTTTTATCTTTTTGTTTTTAAATTACAAATAAAATTAGATATATAAGGATTTTTTTTTTGTTTTTCGAGCAGTTTGCCCAGGCGACTGCTCGATTACTACAGAGTAGTCTTGTTTTGAGGATTACAGTTGTGCTTTCTTTGTCAGTTTTGGTCACGGCTTGTTGGTTTTCGGTTAGTTTTTTCAGAATGTGTCTTTAGACTTCGTTATGAAAGAATGCGTGACCGATTCTGATGCAATCTTTACTGTACTAAACCACGCCCTCCAAAGAAAACGAAATGACAGCACAGACGGTTAACCAAACAAATAAAAGACAATGGACTTAATATCCCCCAACCCTACTTAGCTACCTCTAAACCCTTCCCATTTCTATAAAAACAAGCTTCCCTCCATCCACTCTTCAGAAGTGTCGAAAAGCGCTTTCAATCAAAACGATGCAAGGCCTGATGGGAATAAAAAATCAAATAATTTTTGTAATTGATTCCATCTTCGCAAATTTATTTCGTTCAAATATAAAGGAAAAATGTTCTATTTAATTTTAAGTGCTTAATTTTATTTTCTTTTCAACCGATGAACCACGGTCGATTATGAAAAATAAAATTTAACACGAAACACTAATATTATATTTGAACGAATAATCCTTAATATTCTCCTTACGTTAGATATAGTCTAATTCTTCTGCTTCTTTAAATTTTGAATGTTCCTGTCTTTACTTCAGATCACTAGCATATCAAACTATTTCCAAGATGTTCCAAGTTACTTTGGTGTTCGAAGATTCTACGCAGACAATAATCAAATTTCGAAAATGGATGAATTTGAAGGATCAACATTTATCGGAGCCTTTGAAGCATTACACCTACGCAAAAACAATATCGACAAAGTAATTTATCCATTCAAATTCTAGAACTTATTAAACAAATTTTGCAACTAGATTCCAGACTATTTACTGTCTAATTACATAGTGGACAACAACCCAGACGGGAGGGTGTTGTATTTAGGTGGTAACAAATTGATATGCGATTGCAATTCTGCAAAAGTGTTACGGGTAAAATTGCACAAAATCTTCCAGTTACTATAAAATCATTAAAATTAATTATTTCAGATGTGGTTATTGGCGCGACATAACAATATACCAGATTACGATCAAATTTTATGCCGTAACATGCCACAAAAAGTCTACGAACTATCCGAATTAAAGCTTTGTCAATCGCAGCACGATTGGACTGACTATATTTACTATTTAATCGCTTCGGAAGTTCTCCTTCTGATGGCTTTAGTTTTAAAAGTATCTTATGATTATTGGGTATTCAAAACAGCTGGCTATCTACCCTGGCCTGCAAGTAAGATGCCTAAATTGCCTTGCGACTGGTTATGTGAATCGTAAATAAGTTTTTCTCAGATATATTTCCTTTTTAATATACTATTCATATTCTAGATTGTAAGTAAATATGTAAAACATATCTACACGTGCCTCATCGAAATACATTTTTATATACATGTCTTTCATAACAATTAGTTATAAGTGACCTCTAACATATGAAATTGTGATAATTTGCATATTGTATTCAATTCAAATTTAACTACCACTTGTGCAATTATGATGTCTATCTATGAAACATTGAAATAAAAAAAAAAAGAAATTTACACATTTTGGGATTTTTTATTTTTCTTCTTCTTTTTCTTCAGTAATTGATCTTTATCATTGCTTTTATTCAACTTTTTCTTCTTTGGAGTGTCATTGGCGGGTCCTGGATTTGCACTTTTACGCTCAGCCAATTCTTCGGCTTTTTTCAATTTTTCTTTTCGTCTCATTTGAAATTTGGGCACTGTTAAAATATCTTCTCTTTCCGGTGCTCGTTTTGCTAACTTTTTCCTATCTGATTTTTTCGGTTTCTTTAATGTCAACATGAAATCTGGCACTTGACCGCCAGAATTCTTAATGATATGAGCGATACTGAAAATAATTGATTTCGAAATAAGTATGCATATAAAGAATTGAAAAAAAAAACAATGCTACCTTCGCAGATTTTCAGTATCATCTTGTGTGAAATAAGTAACAGCTCGACCCGCTCGTCCAGCACGGCCTGTACGACCTATTCGATGAATATAAGCTATTGGTGTAGGTGGGAAATCATAGTTGACTACCAGATTAACTCCTTTAAAATCAATACCACGTCCCATCAACTCTGTACATATTAAGACCCAAATTTTGCCTTCACGGAATGCTTTAACACAATTGTCACGTTGTTTTTGTGTTCGATCTGCATGGATAACATCTACGTTGATACCATCGTATATAAGTTCACTGAAGAGCTGTTTCGCACGATCCTAAATTATAAAGCTTATTTTAGTTTAACTCCTAGAAAATAAATTTTTACGTGAAATAATTTTACGAGTAAAAGTCGAACAACCTATCTTCCAAATAAACGAAAGAAAAATGAGACTCAATATAAAATATATTTTAAAGCATAGCCTGAAAAGCCAGAAAGTTGACTCGTAGACTCAAAAATAGTCATGAGCTTCATATCATAAGCTTACTATCAACTATAAACCATTTTTTTGCTGTTGTTGGGAGAATATCTTCCTTTTTTGACTAATAAACAGCATTCAGCAGAGTAAAGAAATGGCAACCAAATTTAGACTGTGTAGTAATCGAGCAGTCACACAAGCAAACTGCTCGAAAACCTTCATAAGACACCCGAAATTTTAATTGCGGATTTGGAAAAAATTCCATCACTTCCATTCATAGTTATAAATTATAAAATATTTTTTTTATTGTTATTAAATGTAAATTTTATATTATTTTCTTCTATATTAAATTTAAACGTTTCCTTCTAATTATATTCTTTATGATGTTTAACTTTTTATTTCAAATATTTTTCATTTTCCTTTACATCTGTTAATTTTTAAAATTCAAATCTGCAAATTAAAATTTCGGACATGAGAACACTGATTTAGTGCATCCCATCCGTGTATTGCATTGCCGAATGCAATCTAACTCGGCTGAGCGAACTCTTGGATTCGATTTACAGTGGCGTCTGCTGGGGATCACGACAGCGATCACGTCGGGAAAGATAATATCGGATGTGGGTTTTATTTTGCGTATTATCTAGATTGCTGTTTCGTCGAAGTGATATTCCGGATACGATATGACGCGATTCGGTGAAATTTGTGCGGATTAGAATGATAAAACAAATCGTTTCATGCAAAATCGTTAGTGGTAAAAGCACCGTGCATGCGTAAATTACTTTGTGAGTATCTATTGTTCATTCCTATGCGTGGTTCGACTCGGGTACGCCAATAGTGCCAGGTAGTTAGTCGGCACGAGGAGTTAGCAGTAACGGAATAACCACCAGAGTTTCGATAGGTAGAGATACCGCCATGACTGGAACAGATACGTATGATGCGAAATTTAGCCTTATCTCTTTGGTCCTGTCGTAAGCAGGAAAATTGATTAGAAAAAACGGAAATTCATATTTCCATTTGAAAAATAAAACATTGTTATCAATCTTCATGCACGCCCCATCAATGGAAACGAAAAAGAGTGTTAAACACTAGAGACAACTGTAATAACGATAAACGAAAATAGTGGAAATGGACCGAATGGTGACATGCGACAGTGCTGATGAAAGAATTTATCCATGTAGTTTATTCAAGCAAGGCACTTCTTAAATGATAAAAGTCAAAGAGGGGAAATTTGAACTAATGCTGTAGTGTATAGATTATCGGATAAAGTTATTGTGCAAATTGTGAGCACTTTGGGCCGTGTAAATTAGCAAAAAGTGGAATGAAACTCGGATGCTCATCGACATGTGTGGTAGAAGTGTTTTTGCCTGGGTGTGCAAATGTTTCTCCCTCGCTTAAACCATCTGTGAAAAGGTTAGTCTTTAGCTCCCAGAAATAATCAGGTCCCCAAAGAAGAACAAGAAATACGGAAACAACCGCAACGACATTCCAAAGTTAAAGCTTCTTGGTTATCTGATGGGCTCAAGTCTAATAGGAGTTGCCAGCGTCGCAAAATTTTGTCTACGTTGCTCTAAGTAGGAAAAGTCGAGGACGTGGAAATGCCGGATGGGATTGAGAAAGTGATATAATATCGGAATGAATTATTTTACGAACCAATGTTGGATACGGTGTGTTCGCAAGAGATTAGTGGCCAAAAAAAGAAATGGGATGATGTTTCCAGATAGTGAAACTTTGTTCGTAATTGAAATTGAAAATTACATTTAAATAATCAGTTTGGGGTGTACGAAAATAAAATGCCGTCGCGCTGTTTCTCGTTTTTCGGTCTGACGTCGAGTGTACATTGAGCGCGAGCCGAACGAATTTTCTGCTGTTTTCTTTTCTTTTCTCTTTCACCTGAGCCAGCAACTTTCGTACATTACGCGTTAGACGGAACAAACAACGGAACAAGAACGTACGATACCGTCTAATTTAAAGAACGGTTTAACCTTGCTAAATAGAACACTTTCCGACGACCAGGTGTGATTTTGTTCATAAAAAGGGCACAGATGTTCCAAGAAAGTTGGATGACAGTCGCTTCTTATGTGAAAAAAAAGAACAATTGCACGAAGAGATTGAAAACTTGGACAATTTAAAAATAGGCGATAAACCTTAAGGCACCAAAGGCTAAAGGAGTTAAAGGAAAAAAGTTAATCAGATGAATTGTATTCGAAAAGTAGCTGTAACGAAACCACTTGCGGATGTAGTTGACCTATAACCGCTTGTCTCGACATCATATCTGATTAAGGAAGTTGTCTTATGTTCAGTACAGAGTGCCATTTGGAATTTTCTGCACGATTTTCGTTAATTCTAAAGATTTCAGGCAACATCCACATCACTAGCGAGCGCCCGGTGAGGATGTGGGTAAGTACCCGTTTATTTGCCTATTAATTAAATTTTTTTATATTAAATTTTCTTATAATTTTCCGAAAACATGGTTACCATTGATTGATTGAATTGCTTTAATTTAAATATATGAAATATTTCTATCTAATATTTATAAAACTTTTCAACAGTTTAATAACAAAATATTTTATTATAATTTGAATTATTTGGTAATAATTAAATGCGATAAAGATTTATTTTCACAGGCAATTTACAGTTATGTTTTTTTTGCTCGGCGTTAATAAGCAAACAAATTGTGGTTGTGCATTTGCATTGCTATATTTTGTTTAGTGATATTAAAGTTTGGTAAAAAAAAAGTAAAACATGGATTGTTAAGTTTGAAACTCGGTCTTTTCCTTTCGGTGGGAACCTGACCGGGTATGGGACCCGCAACGATGGCAGGCGACTCCATTAATATGGGCTAGCCATCGGGCGAGCTCTCCCCTTTTGTTGCGTTTCAGGTGCTCTTGCTCAGGTAGAGTGGCCTTACACTCGCGTGCCCTTTTTTGGTATAATGTTATGTGATTCCATCACATAATACTATAACATAAATTGGCCACGTTCATATTTCTCATTTGATGGAAAACTTCATGCAAATTATGCAAATTATGTTATTCACTCAAATGGGAAATATATAACTTCGTCTATATTTGGATCTTAATCCGGTTGGGAGGATGCGAGGAGGCAGCGCTTCCACCTGGATGCCCCACTTGTATTTGTGGGCCATAAGTAGCGTCGGTAACGACGAAGTCTCCTCAAGTCCGTCCGTTTTCTCAAGGCCCTATTTGTCCTCTGAACCAGCAATTCGATAGCCCTTAGCAGGTTACCTCCTTTTTCGACTCCCGGTCGATAATGATAGAACCTTTTCGGCAATTCGTGGATGCGAAAAATATTTTTTTGTAGTGGGTCTTGTGCGGGGGGGAAGAACCCGCCCCATGAGCGAGCGCATTTACGCGTCCCTAGACAAGGCCAATCTCGGCGGATCTTACCATCATCTTTCGCCGAGGCAGTATACCATCGCTGCAGTCCTTCATGGACATTTATATCTACCTATTTCACTACAACTGCTATAAATTATGAACTGGTAGCATTATAGTGGCCATATTCTACTCAATAATAGCTAACTTAATTATTTACAAGCTTGCAAGAGCATTTGTGTCACAGTTCTGTGGAAAAAAATAGTCGTGGTGAAATTCCAACGTAAACGTGGAATCGTGATTATTTAAGCGGAAAGCCCCAAAGGCAATTGTAAAGAGCCCTGAGTGTCAATAAATCGTTTATGTCTTGAATCATAGCACGAAACAACGAAGCGCGTCGAAAAAACATTGACAGAAATGCTTCGAAAGGGGAAGGCTCGAATTGAACGAAATTCACGAAAGACGCATTGGAAAAGCAAATGGTAGTGCAGTTGAACATATTACTGAGCATGTCCCGAATATTCCAATATGAGCTTAAATCAAGCCGTTTGAATACCAAAAAGCTTAAAATCTCACCGATGCTCAAAAAAGTTAGGCTAGATAGAGCGAAGGAGCTGTAGGGCCGACACGAAAGCAATTTGCCATAAATATTCATCTACGTTGAGAAATAATTCCCGATCAAATAATTCATGAACAAACAAAACCATCGTGCATATTTAACGGAGATTTTATACAAAAATGTTGACTTCTGAACGGTCCCTAGAAATCAAGCACTGGTGTTTGTAATGGCTGGGTTATGCGATAGTTGCTCTCCGTAGATTTTTTTTTATATGACCATCGAGCCAAGGTCAATGTGAATGTGTTCCAAGTAACATTATTTGAAAGTGCTCTGATGCTACCAAGTAAGTAAACATTTTGGAAGTTATCAATAAGGTCAATACCAAGGCACTCGTCAACCAGGAATAGCTGACAGACAACATTCCTCACTTCGATTGACCTCCACGATCTCTGGATCGGCTTGACTTTTGGGTATGAAACATTTCGCAGGTTACGGTAAGCACTGAAAAATATCAAAACGTTGATGAGCTGAAGAAAGCCTTTCCATTAATGGGTGAAGATTTAGCAAGCTCATATTTGTGCAACGTGTGACTCACTTTTCGACAGACTTAAAGTCATAGTTCGGGCATTTCTGATTTTCTTATTAAAATTGAATTATTTTTCTGTATATCTTAGCACTAATAAAATGCCTCCATATTAAAAAATTATAATTTTCTGGAAAGTTGAAGCTCAACCACGAAGAACTGGTGTCACCAACATTCAAATGCCGGTTGTAAATATTGATTAACAAACTTACCTTGCTTTGTACGAAAACAAGAACAGGTGGCTGTAGTCCACTGCGTACCAAATCCCGAAAAGCCATAAGTTTCCCAGACTCTGAACCCACAAATAGTAATTCTTGTTGCACAGTATCAGTAGCAGCATTTCTCGCACCTACTGCCACTCGTATCAAACCTTTCAAATTTCTTATTGCCCACTTTGCTACCGGAACTGTATACGTTGCACTGAATAAAGCAACTTTCTTAGAAGGACTCGAACAAGCTGCTAATATTTGGTCGAATTGTTCTTTGAAACTATTAACACCTTCCTCAAGCAGTTTATCAGCTTCATCAACCACAAACCATTCGACCCTGTTAAAAGTGTATCGTGATAAGTGAACAAAGAATACAGGAAATATGAACTACTTACTGCGAAAAATCCAATACAGGTGGCTCTTGACTAAGCAGATAACACACTCGATTTGGCGTTGATACTAGGATATCATATTTTTTATTACTTTTCTCCCCAAACTTTTGTTCCGCCTGACCAACTTTGCTGATGATGTGCGTTTTCAATCCAGTCTTTTCTGTTAGCCGCAAACATTCGCGATGTATTTGCTGCGCTAATTCTCTTGTAGGTGCTAGAATAATTGCTCGAAATCCTTTCTTTTGTGGGCCTTTTAAGTCTCGCAATACAGGGAGCAAGAACGCGACAGTTTTACCTGATCCTGTAGGAGCACAAGCCATTAAGGAGCGACCCTTAAAATCAAAAAAAATAATCAACTGATACCTTTTGAGATTTATTTTTCATACCTGCAACATAATCGGTATCGCTTGCATCTGAATGGGAGTAGGCAGAGGGTATCCACACATGGCCAGATTTTCAATAAGCCTTACTGGGACTTTATACTTCTGTTCAAGCTCATCAAACGTTCTCATTGGTTCTGGAATCTTCTTTCCTTTCACTGATATTTTATGTGAATTACGATAATGCTTCAATTCTTCCTCTTCAAGTTGTTTCTTCTTAAGCTCCGGATTTTCCACTTTGACCTTTTTCTTTTTAGGCTCCCTGAAGTCAGCGTCAGGTTTGTTTATATAGGAGAAGGGAACTGCTTCTTGCTCATCGTCACTTTCATTATTTAATAGGTCTTCATCGCCTTCATTAACTAATTCGTCTTCGCTTTCACTGTTGAATTCATCTTCACTACTAAACCCTTCATCTTTAATCGCCAGGTTATCCGATGCAGTAGATTTGCTAATATGGTTTTCTTGCTACGGTAATTATAAATAGAAAATATACTTCTTTTAACCTACCTTACTTACCTTATTTTTGTTGACATTGTTAATTTTCTTGGTGAAAACCACTCCTTTAGTTAATTTTTTGAAAATATCGTGGGCATCCATCTCACCAGCCAAACATTTGACGTTAGCAGAATGACAAATCTATGCAGCACGTGCGACCGATTGTTTGGATGTGTCTTCTTCTTCCTAAAGAATATCTAAGGAGCCTTGATGCTACCAACTCTATAATAATACTCTAGATAGTCCATAGTAGAGTATTTTTGGGAAAATTCTTAATCTGGCTAGAACGACGAACTGTATGATTATTAATTATTTTCATCGTGCCTGCTTTGAGCTCATATGTGAATTAGTCCCGCTGCAGTTGGGGCGAAATATCGAACCCGCTGGACAGTGCCTTTAACTTAGCCCAGGCCAATTTTTCGACTGGAGTTCTTATCTGGTCAGCTACACAACTTTTAAAAATAAAAAAAATAAAATGATCAAGACTAAAAAAGTTGCAATGAGCTGGCCACCACATTTGTGAGGACGTTCAACGAATATTTCAAAAAGTATTCGTTGGAAGAACTGAAGGGCGAAGACAAGCTGATACCAATCTATTGACGATTACAGTCGTTGCCTTCTTACTCAGGCCCGAACACGGAAACACTACGTCACGTCGCGAACTAACCTCTTCGAGTAGCCTTATCAGCACCAGCTTGTGCTGTTCAAATCAAACAAATTTTCTAAAGATTTTTGACAGTACACATGTATGACTATAGTTTGAAATTTAATCGGTGCTTTGTCAACGATTTATTTTAGATATGAGGCGTCGAAGCAAAACTGACGTTAGATACAAGCCATATGGCAGCAGCGCTTACCACCACACACATGACCATTAGTAGGCCGACTTTGCTGGCTAACTTACATGGCGTTATATGAAGAATTATGGAGGCGCCAACGAAAATTCGAAGTTTTGTACGGTTTTGAGACGGATTTCTACAGTAAAATCCTGATGGCCCACGGAGAGCACAAAAGCGCTCCTAGTAAATTGAAAATTATTTCAGTTCTTATACCCGTTTAGTTTATCGCCTTCCACAGTGAATTTATAGGAGTTTGTTTACATCTCAACGCTGAGCTATCAGTTGAAGGTGCAAAACGTGTGCTTCATTTGCTCATCTTGGAAAGTTTAGGAGCACAATGGGCTATACAAGGTGAATTTATAGCATGCACTAAATGCGTTCGGCACGTTTTTTATTCGGAAAATAGTATATATGACGAAATATAAGCATTTGCTAATGCCGCAGTTGGGTGACAGCTACCGGAAGCTTGTCTATAGTAGGCCGACTAATACATATGCAAATTGCTACCATATGGCTTCCTATCTAACGTCAGTTTTGCGTCGAAGGCATTAGCACGTAAATACGAGTATATGTATTTCCTTCTCGTTTGTATCATTTCGGCTAAATTCCATCTGAGAAATATCATATTTGACAATCTCAAAAGCCTACTATCGGCCTACTGAGATGCTGCTTTCGAGTTTTCTGGCCAGCTTTTCTCGGAAATTTAGGGCTACTGAGCAGCTGTTTCCGGTACGCAAAGCGACGTCAGGTTCGTTAATTCATTTACTTATGGGCCTGAGTAAGAAGGCAACGTTGCAATTCATTGCTGCACCAATTTCAAAATTGTAGAAACTAGTCGACGAACTATGATAATTGGAGGGGCTGTTTAGAGGTAAGATCTTATCAAAAATTAAAAAAATATTTAAGGGGGCTCCCCCTTTATAACGAATCAGTCCTTAACAATTCTTTTTAATCAAAGGTAGTCGAGTTTTGTATCAAATGGAAGGGTTTGATTATAACTTTTAGAATCTAAGATGAAAAAAATCATTTGTGAACTAGGGGGTCAAGGGGAAGGGAAAATGTACCAAAAATTTAAAATCATTTAATATACAAAGTAGAATAAAAGCTTTGCATTTTGCTATGAATCGAATCGTTATTTTTACTCGTTTTAATTACTAGATCCCTAACAGGCAATACTCTCCTATCTACATCGACGAAATTACAGTAGCTTGGAAACCTCTGAAAAATCTAGTAGCAAGAAATTGAATGCAGAGACTTACTGTGCAGTGGCCAAACTAGTTTTATTCAATAATGATTAATTATTAATTTTTTCCATCGCTTGATGAAGTGTAATTTTGGTTAGAAATTGGCTTTTCATTTTCATAATGGCATCTTCTCAATTCATTAATTTGCATCTGCTAACCGGAGTTATACATTATGATAAAATGCGTCAGAGTTACCAAGCTTGAATGAATGTCATTGAAATCACATACTGTTTCCCTTATAATCGAGGTTCTGTTCAAAATAATCGTGTCCATTACTATGTATAAAAGCCTGAGCTCTTCAGTGTTGTGCTAACTTTATTGTTCATAGAACTATTTTGGGTAGTCCGGAACTACAGTCAACAACAATTATTTTATGGTGGAAGTTATGATACGCAATTTTATGGAAGGCGATATTGGATAGTATCACCATGTACACCAGCAACGCTGAACGCTATACACGCCAGGTTTGCAATATTTGTTATGATGAATGAAGCAATAGCCGGCACTTGTTGCTTTCGTGATCACTGAACGAGCTAATTTTTTATTAGAAAAACTAACCAGCAACATCTAAACATGTACGGCTCACTTGAAGCGATAAACACAATGAACCATAATTTGTGTATCTCATAATGATCCACTGATGTATACAACGACAATCCTAATATCGACAAATTTTCCAAGACGCTCAAAACAAATGTCACTTGGCCAAACCTTTTCACTCGCCTTCGTAGCGCACCAATACAATATGTAAAACATACTTTTGCAATTATCAAACTTGGTAAAAATTGATACTAATGCATAATTGCCAGATAGTACGCTGTGGATAATACTTTCCAACAGCAGCAGATACTGAAGGTAAATAATTCTTGACTTCATAGTACGTGGCAGTCGGACGATGGAAACAAAATAAAATCGACCACACAACACAAAATATAAAACCAAACAGGAGCAGGCAGATAATGAAAATTGCAAATTTTGCGAACGGTATACGAATGAAACGACGTCTACCGTTATCGGCAAGGATTTCGTACTCTCTTAAGTTTGATATGCACTGTGGTAGAAATACTATGAACAATGATCCGCAACTACGGGAAAATTAAGCATTTTAGTGTTAGATGGTTGCACTATGAAGCGGTAAATCTTTTCATTATGTTCACATCTACACTTCACAAGATGGATTTCTAGAATTATATGAATTTGAGGGAATGCTCCATAACTGATAATTAATATCAGAAGAAATTTCTGAATATCACTTCGTGTAGTTGAACAATCCGGCAATATATTGATTCACGACGATAGTGAACTCGCACCGGAACAAAGTATCCACGAACGTTATCTTCTTGATCTTCCCTTGCCGGTGCGGTTTTCGTGACATGCGCACTGCGTGGTGTTCTGCATCTGACTCCCCGTTGTTGCGGCTCGTCGCCTTGCGGGACTCCTCACAACGGCAGTTGACAAGCCTTCCATCCACTTTCCATTGCATTGTGAAAGTGCAATTCGTGGATAAGCTCCGTTGTAAATGGGGTTGCCGTGTCCAGATTTCAATTGCAAATTTAAATGATTAATATTATTTTAAATTTACAATTGAAATTCGGATCAGCATTATGGTGGTTTTCGAGCAGTTTGCATAGGCCACTGCTCGATTACTACATGCCTGATAGGATGGAAGCTGGTTATCGAGGGTTTCCGTGAAATTTTTTGCCACAGATGCCGTTTGGAGCCTGTCGATGATAATTTCTGTAGAAGACTGGTCTGCGCCATATACGACATCAATGAATAATGATTCGAGTATGCTCAAGGTCCATCTTTGGTAGATCAGAATATGGTCGCTCTGGTTTTAAATTTATTCAACTTTTTAATAATACCATAATTTTTACAGTACCCTGCTAGTTCTTAAAATCATATTCACAAAGATAAAGCTAAAATTTGTTCAAAATCTACGTGCTCAAAAAATCCACGAATCAATGAAAGAAGAAACAGAGTGGAGGCTTGATTTCAATGATAAGTTGTAAGATTCTTATGATGATCCGTCGATGTCCGTATGCGCGTTTTATTTAAATTGCGATGCATGGCCAGTTATGGAGAACGTTTTAAAGGAAAAGCAAAAAAGAAGCGTCCAGATAAAAAAACCGTGGTAGTGGTGGAAGGACAGCAGTACCATACTAGCGATTGCAAACTAATGAATGAGCTCACAGAGCTGTGACGTTTGAAGAACTATCATACTGGAGGCCCAAGCTTCATAAAATTTCCTAAAAATACAAAGCCATAATAGACACTACAATTTTCTTTCGTGTTATTTTTGAAAATGTTGCACTGACTGAGGATTCAGCAAAACAAAATAACGCCTGTTTAAGTTATAATATGATATATGATTTATATATATAATTATATAATTTATGAGCAATGGTAGTAGTCATGAGAAAATTGTTTTGAACCTTAAGAAAGTTTCAAAGCCCTTCTGGTGGGAGTGCTCTTCTGTTTTCCCAACTTGCTTGGTCTATGCTGAAATCCTAATTCTGCCACCGGATCCCCTGCATAAAAGTATCAGAAAGAAAGTAAATAGATTCTCTACCAAAGGTAAAAATAAATACACCTTTCTCTGCTTCTGTCAGAGCATTCAATGAACCTGTACTATTACTTATTACATTGAAGTGTAATTAGCAAAAAGTTTGAGCTAGTATCCTTTAAAATTTAGAATTTCACACGTGAGTAATATTTATCCTACACAAGTCACGCCCTTCCGTGAAGTGCGAGTGATAGTGAAGGGAGACTTTTACCGGCCATATTTAAATGCATATTTTTTGCACATGGTGCTAAAAAAGAACTTCAAAACTATTTCAAGAGGAATGAAATTAAACATCAATTACTAGAAAAAATAAAAAGATTTAAGGAAAGCCAGCTTTGGAAAATTCGGGAAAACTGGTCCTTATCTTAACATAATGACGACAATGACGTCAACAACCTCCCAAGTCCGCATCAATAACCAACTCAACGATGCCTTTGACACAAATATCGGACTAAAGTAGGGAGATGGGCTGGCCCCATTGTTATTCAATTTGGCTCTGGAGTACGTCATGTGGAAGCTACCTGTCGATACGCGAGGTACATTACTATACAAGTCGAGCCAAGTAGTGGCCTATGCGGACGACATCAACATTCTGTCATGGTAACTAACAACTGCCAAAGAACTCTTCCTGAAACTCGACAGCGAAGCAAAACTAGTAGGGCTAGAAATCAACGAAAATAAAGCAAAACTCATGACGTAGTCAAGGAAAAATACCCAAAATACACAAAATATCACACTTGTCGAATAAAGTATCGAAAATGTTAGCGAATTTGTGTATTTAGGCACCAAAATAACGAAAACGGGCAATGAAGGAGACGAAATACGCCGAAGAATACAGCTCGCAAATAAAATATTTTATTCAGTATTGACGATCTTGAAGACCAGCTGCATACAGAGGAAAACAAAGCTCCAAGTATACAAATCTGTGATAAGACCTGTGTTATGCTATGGGTGTGAAACATGGACCCTAACCCAAGCATCCGCAAATATATTGAACACCTTTGAGCGACGGGTCCTGAGGCGTATAATCGGAGCGAGGCTAGACGGGGACCAATAGCGAATTCGATACAACCATGAGCTGTATGAAATTTTTGACGAACCGGAGGTCTCAAGGATTGTTAGACTGCGGAAGCTGCAATGGGTTGGCCACATGAATCGTATGGACGAACAACGGATACTCAAGAAGGTATTCGTTGGGAGAACTGAAGGCCGGTGGTCAGTGGGGAAACCGAGGAAATGCTGGTCTGACTCGGCCGACGAAGACAGTTCATCGCTGCTCGGATTTCGGAATTAGAAGACGCGGTCAACGGACCGAGACAGTTGGAGGCGCTGTTTGCAGGAAGCGAAGGCCCGAAAGGGGCTGTAGTGCTAAGAAGGAGAACAACATAAACATAATTAAAAAAAACAGACTTCCTAACCAAGCCATGTGTTGCGAGCCACGGTGTTCACCGCAGTCGCAGACCTAATTAGGTTGTGGCAGAGAGATATTTATTCCGGGGTGGCATACTGAGGTCGGCTAGTGCTCAGTCGGGTCGCGGGTTTTCCGGAATCTCTCTGCCCGTGCTGGGCCACCTACATAAGTCGCATACACATTAGGAAGGAAAGGGATGGGAGGATCATTCGAGAAACGAAAAAAACAGTTGTCTATCTGCAAGACATATTGGTTGAAAAAAAGAAAAAAGAAAAATTTTTCAGATAAGCCGCAGGAGGGAACAGGTCTAAATTCTGTTTTCTCTTGTCTCCTCACTGCAGCACAGAAAAAAAGGTAAATAACAAAAAAAAACAAAAAAAAATCAATTAAATACTCCCCCATTGGTGTGAGTAAGAATCGTCCTGGCACAATCGCGACTTAATTCACAATCACTCTTCGCGATATACCTTTGGCGGCATCACAAAAACAAAAGAAAAACTTCTTCTTAAATATCGGAGACTTCTTATTAATAGTTCGAAAACTTCTTCGGCGATTTAAACTTCTTCTTAAATATCGGAAATTCTTCGGCGATTTAAACTCCTTCCGGCGCGGTCAACTCAAGACTCTTCAGCATGTATTTCAGTGAAAAACTCCTAACACATGAACATAAAGTGCTTGCTGCACAGTAACTTTGCGCATCTTTTGGGTGCTTTTTTAGTTCTATTTTTCTTTGATGGACATAACCTTTTTGCATGAGGATATTTCCTGGATTCCTGGTTGTAAAAATCGAGCAACTTGGTACCCATGCATATGAGGGTGGTTCCATCGTCAATCCACATTTCATAGAAGTTTAGGGGGTGCATTTTTTTCATCCCAGCCATTAGCAGAAGACCAACTAGAGATTCTATCCCAATCAAGTCAATTTCTTTGATATCTAGTACGCCTGAACAATTATCTTTATGTGAATTTAAGTGCATATTGGAGTTTAATAAGATATCTTCCAGTACTTGTTTAGTATTTAATAAATAAAAGCATTCAAACGGCGTCCTTAAATTGTAAGCAACTGTTCCTTGTACTCCGAGAGGATTTGTGTCTAGTTCATATGAAAGGTCTTAAAGATGGATGTGCAACCCACTTAGTTCCCCCTTTTCCTTCATACATAGGAGCTCTAGTAGGTCGTCACTCTGATCATTATCACCTTGGTTCAAACCACCGAAGCTGCAATTGTTCTAAACTTGCCTCTTAATCGAACCAGGGGCTCATCACTTGATAATCGTGTATGAGACCTCGTTGACAATATTAAGACGATCTTTAGGAAGGAACCATGACTGAAGACTAGCTACTCTACCACATAAACATGTTCAACCGGGTCCACGACCAAGTAGATGGGTATTCTGAGAAGCCGCAATGGCTACAGAATTGTCTTCAACAGGATTGGTACGACCGTTAAGGACTGCAGCGATGGACTGCTGCCTCAGCGAGCGAAGATTTCGCATTCACGAATTAGATGATACAAACGTCTCGGTTGGTAAATAAATATTTAATCGCAAAATCTTCTCTCAATATTATTCAAAATAATCGAAATAATTTGCTGTACGTAGACACTATATATACTATAAGTACAAAATATCATTGAAGTAACATTTATTCGAATTCTTTTAATTTTGCATTTGTTGTTTGTGACAAATCTAATACTGCTTTCATTACAACTAGACTAACACACGCTAATTTTCTGCTCTGTAAAAATTATTCATCGTTTAACAAATAAATAAGAAAAATCCTTCGTGTAACTCTACTATCGTCAAGATCGTCACAACGATGCTAGAATTACATCACAAGAATTAATTACAGAAATTAATTTTCACCACTTGCAAGTGCGATGAAAAAGTAAATTGGTAAGCGAAACTCATACGGAATCCAAGCGTCTTAACTGTCACACTTGCATGGTTTGAGCAGCTTCGGGTTGCATGTAGTATTTGAAAGGAATCCGAGAAATCGTTTACTTGATTGATATAATCCAAGGGTATAGATGATAACAAGTCAAGAGAAAAACCTGTTTTTAAATGTTTCGCTGTTAATTTTGGATCCAATATCGCTTGTTCTGCGTTGTCCTATTGCATTATACCTTGCACTAACCACGCTCTATATACTGGTATGCGTCGTTTGCAACGACGACATGAATCCGATTCAATTTAAATCTCACGTATCGCTTGTTCTGCATTGTCCTGTTGCATTATACCTTGCACTAACCACGCTCTATATACTGGTATGCGTCGACATAAATCCGATTCAATCTGAATCCCAAATCCAGTTACGTTTACTTCTCGCTGTTTAACTCCAGTTTCAGGTCCGCATTCAATTTCAAAATCCAGTGGTTGACATTTCACGTTATCTCTGTCCAGCCAACGAACTGTCAAACCAAACAATCACTGGGCGGTGTCACTCTAGCACGCACGCACTACCACTCTGCACTGAGCGAAGCAGACAACCGAAACAAGAAAGACAATTATGTTTTCGCTAATTGTAGCATTATCCTTACTAAATTCTAGGTTTACTTTGCACAAAACTGTAGCACACAGATTAGTATTCACGTTGAAGGTATTTTCTGTAATTATTTTGGGGTATTTAGTTGGGAAATCCACAAAATAACACGTGCAGCGATCCACCAACGACTTCCAATGCAAATGCAAGATTCCGAACGTTATAGGCGATGGCTTGGATGAGAAACTCAAGCATACAACGACAAAATAATTCAGTCAAAACATATCACTTCACCGTCCAAAGTAATTAGGAACTCATATTTAATTGAAAACGAGCGAAACACACAAGTCCCCTGCACCGCTGCGACAAAATACGAGTACACAATATAAAGTGCGAATGAACACTCATAAAATCAAGCACTTTGTGGTATTCGATGGACATTCGCTGCTGGTACTCCGCCGGTATGGGATCAAGTCCCCATCCCATTCCCCGTTCCACTCGACGAGAACTTTTCCTCATCCACTTGCTCGAGTTCTCGTGATGGCGGTAACGGAAGATTCGGGTGCAAGTGAGGTCTTGGAATTGCTTCGCTCATTCGCGTAGCAAAGGTGTTGCCATTATCGATTATTTAGTCAGATCGTTATTTATTTATTTGTTAACGATTTTCTGAATTTCAATTCCACGTTTATTATGACCGCTTTTAGGACGAAATGGTATAAATAAATTTGTGATTTTGTTCATTGAGTGGGGACCGGAGAAACTTTTTATCGATGATGGTAGCGGTGTTTATTTAAGTTTACTACTAATAATACTAGTACGAGGGGCATTTTAAAAGTCCGTGAAAACTCCGAGAGACATCACCACCGGCGCGTATCAAGGTCATGTTTTAGTTATTAGCATCTCTTGAATGAACGCACACCAAGTTTCAGCCATATTGGTCTATTTCTTTGTGTTTGGCATTTGTGTGAATCAAGAAAGTCCAGTGCACGCACCAGCACACACCTCAGCAGTTGTGGTCGCAAAATTAATGGAAATAGGATCTTTCTTCAAATTGGGGAGCAAATAGTAGTCCGAGGGAGTCAAGTCTGGAGAATAGGGGGATGTGAAACGAGTTGGAATCCTATTTCCATTATTTTCGCAACGACAACCTCGATACGCGCCGGTGTTGCATCTTCGCACAGACTTTTCAAACGCCCCTCGTCTTAATAAGCTGTGTATCAAATTGTTCCACACTTATTGCGTTATTATGAAATTGCTTCTTTTTGTGGAGGTCCCTCGAGCAGCTTGCCTAGGCGTGCTGCTCGATTACTACAGAATCACTGTGGTTTACATAGCCAATCGGAGGTGATGTAGAGGGCTTATTCATGACAAGTTCTTCCGCAGATTGTTCCGTGACCGTGTTATTTACTATATTCACTTTCAGATACATTTACCATTAAGTTTTACGCAACTGCACAATTATTATTGCGTGTGTTGTCCTATATGTCATATGACTTGACAAAATAAACGAAATGTCCGTTTGATTTGAAATTTATATTGAAACAACCGCAAGTAATATTTCAACATACTGCACAAAACCAAACACATTTATATACTCGTACTTTCGTGAGTGATCGCGCAATGAGGAATCAGCCACTCAACGCGATCCACTGACAACAAATTCCTCCTGCGGTTGCCGCTGTACCGACTTTTTTCGAAGTAACAATAGTGCAAGTAGCTGCTCCTCCATACCAGAGC
The DNA here is from genome assembly GCA_963969285.1 of Odontomyia ornata. Classification (NCBI taxonomy): domain Eukaryota; kingdom Metazoa; phylum Arthropoda; class Insecta; order Diptera; family Stratiomyidae; genus Odontomyia; species Odontomyia ornata. Next base: position 422,238,725 of record OZ017739.1, on the reverse strand, counting down.
ATATCTACTAATATATATCGTGTATATTTGCTCTGCCCATACCATACCTGTATGGGGGAGTAGCTACTTGGACGTTTATCGTTGAAAAACGCATGATTTACAAAATAATCAATTTTTTGCAGAGGGCGGACAAATTCTCATAGCGCGATTACTCTACGATTGATAGCTGTTACTCTAAAATATTTAATCATAGCACAAAAATGAGATCATTATAACTATAATAAGTAGCTGCAGTAAACTCTAGGGAATAAACGTTAATATTTCATTCCTGCGTTTAATTCCTTTTCGATCAGACTCATCACCCTGACTCCTATTCGATCTTTCCTGCAATTTGGATTCCGGTAAAGTAGGAATAGAAAAATCGCGGAAACGTGTACAGAAATTATGAAGGCCGCATATGGTTTTGACAATCTGTTCCATTTCTTTTAAATTTTTAGCTTCCAACGAATACAAGCACTGAAATCGATCCATCATTTGCTTGACTGTCGACTGAAATGCTTTCAGTTGACCACTAACGATATTATTGAAAGTAGCTTTCCTGCGATCATCGCCAACTTCTGAGAACGGTGTAATAAGAAAATTATTCAATGGAAAAGAACTATCACCCAATAAATAGCATCCAGGTGGAAAGTTAGGACAGTTTGAGCACAATCTTCTCCACACTGAGGTATCCTGAAATGAATAGTTCGATGCCAACTCTACATAGCAATCAATTATGATGAAATCTATGGAGCAAACTATTTGCAATACAACTTCAACCTCTGCGTCTTCACTTTCTAAGAATACGTCTAGGCGTGTCGTTCCAAGTAATCCAAGTACTTGCGTTCGTTTATTCAGTGATTGAAATTGTTCGGGAGTTGGCCAGGCGGTAAATATTCCAATATAATCAGAAATTAAGTCGCAAAAGTTTATTGTACTCTGATGGCAAATGCTGGCTGGAATTTTAAATCTGCGAGATATTTCTTCGTAGTGTTGACTTGTAGCGAGTTTCCATACAGCCAAGGATAGAAAAGTATCAGTGGACAGAAGTGATCCTTTGAATTTTCTTATTGATTCTTTCATAAGCGGACCCATTAGTTCATGTAAAGCCTGTAAAGATATACATCTATAAAATAATCTCGATCAAGAGGACTGTTCGATTTACATTAAATGTTGGTCTCTTCATATGAAAGTGAACCTCAAAATCACGAGGCGGCATAAATTCCAGTATGTGCAAATTTATTTCCATACTTTGTAATGGCTTACTTGTGCTTCCTACTGGAGTTATAACTGTATCAGAAATCGAACTGCTATCTTCCGTATACTGAGATTCACCATCAGAACGCTTCTTTTTCTTATTGTTTTCGACGGATTTTAACTTCCTTTTGCGAAGCATATTATACACAAATATATCCAAGCCATCATCATCGTCTTGTAGAAATTCATGTGTCTGCTGAATAGAATATGGAATAGGACGAAACCTCATGTTTTTATCCAAAAGTAAATCTTTTGCTAAAATTGTCGCTATATTTGTAACAATCGCGCCTTCGTCCATTTCAGTATATTTCTTTTGATCCGAACTGAAAAACGAAATCACAGTACAATCTGCTATCTCTCCCGCTACGAACGAAATTTTGTTGATATTCTTCTTCCTGATTGTTTACACGAAATAAAATCACTCAAAGAATTTTGCTACCAATTTTCTGTCTTACCTTTCACAAAAATCTGTGGTATGAAACTAACTTCAGTATTGATTATTTGCACCCGCCCGGTAGAAATCCGGCATCTTACACCTTGTACGCCATTCTTATCGTTTTTCTCGACTAGCGTGGTCGTGTACCCGACAAGTTAAATAAAGTCAAATAGTGTTGTGTTAGAGCAAATTATTAAAATTTTAGCAAGATGATGCGTCGGGCAAGACAGTCAACTAATTTTGTATCTGGTGGAGTTATGAATGTAAGTATTTATTTATTAGATTAAATCCGTTTTCGCAAATGCCTCACTATATTACCGCCATATTGTGAGATATATGGATTTTTCATGTCACATTAATGTTGGTGCTATGGCAAAAAGTTACAGTTTACATTTACTTATTTCGTTCCCTTTGCAAAGAAATATTACAATTATGATTGTTTGGTATTCGCTAAAGATTTCCTTAATGCGGTGTTAATTGGGAACAAGAGCGGCCTCTTAGTAAGAACTATCTTGTTAAAATTTGTCAAGATAAAATAATATGTAGTATGATTTGTTGTTAGTTAGAACCGATTGCTCTGTCTTACATTATATAATTTTTAAAATCTCATTGAAAAATTCGCGCACGCCACGAAGCCATCTTTGATTTTATTCAGTATTCCACTAACCCATGGGCAGGCGCGCGTGAACATTTTGCTCAGACTACAGTCTGCCCGACGTTGAGGAACAACTTGGAACACATTTTAATTGACGTTCACAATACTTTTTTGTATTTGGGGTTTTTCTTTATATATCATTTTATATACTCAATTGACATTCTGTAATTCAGTTGTTTTATCCATAGTAACAAAGTAAAAAAGTGCTCTTGAACTAGTGTGAGCATTTTGCTCGCAAACGCCTGTCCATGCAATTTTTAGAGGTTCGCCGTCTCGTGGGTTTAAGCACGGGTAAAAATGACCATATTTCTGTGTAAAGTTAATCTGTATAATCAAAAAATCTAATATTTAAGATAATTTGGCAATCTGAATTCTTTATTTTCATATTCACATCATTGTCCCTTTTGTTTTTGCAAATGAATGCCAAGTACTGGCGGTGCCATAAGTTGTGCTCGTGATTTGGGAGTCTATATACGAGTATTTCTCTTCCCAATCTACATATTTTTATTTTGTTTAAATATTAATACAACGAAATTGTTTAGCAGTACATAATCTGAGCCGAATTTGTGTTTGGTGTTATTGATTTGCATTTTATTATTTCATTCTGTTCACTATAAGAATTTCAGATTTTACTTTATTCTAATCTATATAATGCCGGTAACATTCGTAGTTTTGACAAGTTGAGCAGAAAAGGAATCCTTTGACGTTTCGCTGGACCACCTCTGGAGAAAAAATTTCTAAACAGTTGTTTTTCATCAAATCTTTCAAGGGTGAAAACTCATCTCCCTGTTTTCAACAAAATTTTGTTGGCATTCGAGCGGTTATTCTCGCCGTTAGTGAGAAAAGTCCTTATTTTTCAAGATATATAAAGAAATCTTTTTCCATAAAATGTACATTCAATCTTCCCTAAGCCATCACGCAATATCGGGATGTATCTTCTTCGTAACACTTACGCCTCTCCCGGGCCTTCGCTTCCTGCAAAAGGCGTCTCCAATTTTGCCTCGGTCCTTTGACCGCGTTCTCCGATTTCAAAATCCGAGCAGCGATGAACTGTCTTTGCCGACCGAGCCAGACCAGTGTTTCCTCGGTTTCCCAACGGTCTCCGCCCTTCAGTTCTCCCAACGAACGCCTTTTTGGGTATCCGTTGTTTGTCCATACGATTCATGTGTCCAGACCATTGTAGCTTCCGCAGTCTTGCAATTATTGCAGCTTCCACAGTCTTGCAATCATTGCAGCTTCCACAGTCTTACATTTGTTGAGGCCTCCGCCCCGTCAACAATTTCAGATAGCTCGTGGTTGTATCGAATTCGCCATTGGTCCCCGTGTAGCTTCGCTCCAATTATTCGCCTTTCGAAGACGGTCAATATGTTCGCAGATGCTTGGGTTATGGTTGTAGCGATGGAAGTCGAGATATGACCGACACTTTCGCACCTGTGTCAAAAATTAAAGTTGCGTTTTTTGGTCAGTCACAAAAAGACGGTTTGTTGTGAAGCGACTACGAGCCGTCTCAACAAAACGCAGGGCTCCAATGCGTTTTCCGATACCGATGGAACCTAGAAGTTACACAGCTTAGTATAACGACGAGCATCTACTCCTTACTTTCGATTATAGATACCGATTTTTCTTTCGTTCCCTTGGTTACGATAACGGAGTGTTGTCTGGAGTGTCGTGGGTCGTGGTGATTTAAACGTCGAGCAGAGGCCAAGCATAGTTCTTTAATTGATGCCTTTAATTCTGCGGTCTGGCTCCCCAAGTCCGCACTGTTGGACGAACTTCCTTTCGATATTTGGCAATTTGAGCCCTCGTAAATCTCGTTAGATCTTTTGACATCTAAAATGTTGTCAGCCATTTCGGAGAGGCGAGTGAGATCAGTTGTTTCCGCAATGGCTTACTTTGCCCATAAGAAGTGTTCTAACTCGAGCCCATAGTATACTCAGCCCACTATTTCGGTAGATGTCACTTTTGAAGCTATCGTTTTTTGACATTTGACAAGCAGAAACTACGAATATTTATGGGACGTCGTGAAGCACCTTGTCGGACCGCAATACGGAAGTTGGTGGAAAAATTCGAGCTGTTGGGACAATTTAGTGATGTGAAGAATAAAACCCGTGCACGTCACTCTAGAACAGCCGAGAATATTGCTGCTGTAGCCGAAAGTGTTGAGGAAACCCCAGTTTTGTCCATTCCTCGTCGTTCTTTGGAATTAGGCATTCCACAAACGTCATTAAGATTTGGGTCTTAAGGCTTATAAAGTTCAGTTAACACAAGAACTCAAGCCGGTCGATCATCAACAACGTCGTGTCTTTGCTGATTGTGTCCTTGAAATGCATGAAAATGATCCGGAACTCCATCGAAAAATCATCTGGAGTGATGAGGCCCATTTCCACCTCAGTGGCTTCGTCAACAAGCAAAATTGTCGCATCTAGGGCTAGGAAAACCCGAGTTATTGTTGAAAAGCCTCTCTATCCTCAACGTGTGACTGTTTGGTGCGGTTTATGGTTCGGCGGAGTCATTAGACCTTACTTTTTCGAAAATGAGGCTGAAACAACAGTTACGGTGAATGGATTGCGCTATCGAGAGATGATCAATGATTTTTTATGGCCGGAATTGGATGGTATTGATCTGGAAAACGTTAACTTTCAACAAGACGGCGCTACGTGCCACACAAGCAACGAAACCATTGATATTTTACGGGAAAAGTTTCCGGACCGTGTTATCTCTCGAAGAGGAGGTGATCACAATTGGCCACCGAGATCTTATGATTTAACACCTTGCGACTTTTTCATTTGGAGCCACGGGAAAGAGAAGGTCTACGCCAACAGCCCAGCGTCGATTCAAGACCTCAAAGATGGAATTCGGGAGGCTATCGAGGACACAGGGCCACTTTGCGATTTGGTTTTGGAAAATTTCATGAAAAGAATATGGTCCTGTAAGCGTGGTCGTGGTGGTCATTTGCCTGATGTTATTTTCCACTATTAACGGCATACCTCCCTCTTTAGAATGAAATAAATATCCGATCATTTATATTACAAAAATTGCATTTTTCTTTTAATATCAAAATAACACCTCTTATTGGAAAACCCTGTACAAAAGAGGACTGCCAATGAGATTGTTTATGCTGATGAAGTTTCTACACTTTTGGCTGGGCAAAGAAAGATGGCGCATTCTATCAGAAACGTGGCTGAAAGTTCTACTGGTGCAAATGTGGATCAATATATAACGTTAAGTGAGCCAATGTGTTTGTCGAGCGAAGAAGCTTTGGCATACTACGTTGAGAGCAAATCAACAACTTTTAGTTATAAGCAGACTCAAAAGTGAAGTATCAAGGCAGGGCACAAAGTATTTCCGTCTTTATTTAGTGTAAGAAGGGCGAAAACGGCTTGATATTCATCTGAACAAGACATTTTTGTTAATGAAGAGCGTGCTGAGTGAGATCAAACGATTTTAGACGAAACTGCTGAACGTTTGGTCACAGCACAAAAAGCTGTTTTCGCCAATTTGCTACCAGTTTGTTCCGCTTTATGTCTCACTAGCAAATGGGGCTGTGATGGAAGTTCCGGTCATAGTACATATAAACAAAAATTCACCGACTTTGGTAATAGTGATGAATTTTTGCTTGCTTTTTCATTTGTTCCTCTACAATTAACGGATGAGGTGGGCAATATTCTTTGGCAAAATCCTCGTCCATCATCTACAACCCATTGTCGTCCAATTAAGTTTATGTTCAGCAAAGAAACTAAAGAGGCCACCAAAACTGAAACAAACAATGTCCTCGAAGAAATCAATAGTTAATTGCCGACTTTGTGCAAAGTTTTGGGGCATCAGGTTTCCATTGAACATAAAATGATTTTTACAATGGTCGATGGAAAAATATCCAATGCTATGACTGAAATTTCATCCTCACAGAAATGGTCCATTTGTGGGGTAACTCCAAAAATGATGAATGATCTGAATAAACAGTTTATTGCCGAGAAAGATAATCTTGGTTTTGGTTTATCTAATGTGTAGCAAGCATTCAAAAGTACGTATCCACGCTTGATACGTACTTTGGAATGTTTGCTACACATTAGTTATCGGCTTGATGTTAAAAAATGGCAACTTAGAGATGGTACTGATAAAGCTAATGTTAAGTAACGTTCAATTATGATTCATAATCGCTTCAAAGCTGACTTGGGCTTGATAATAGATAAACCAAAACCCAGGATACGGTACCTCAAATAACAGAAAAACCGCTCGTAGATTTTTTGAAAACTCTGAGCTAAGCGCTTATATTACAGGGTTGGATGTGACACTAATAAAAACACTTTATCGCCAGGTTACGATGTTAACCTTGAAAAATTTTGTGTCTTCGTGCAACAGGCTAGAACACTTTATTTAGATCTCTATTCGTGGTATTATATGCCTGTTACGGTCCACAAAATACTTCTGCACAGTACTGATGTAATAACATCAGCCCTTTTACCAATAGGGCAGTTTTCTGAGGAAGCCCAGGAAGCTCGAAATAAGGACTGCAGAAGATTTCGCAAACGGAATACTCGAAAGCGTTCACGTGAAGCTACGAATAGAGATTTGCTCAACAATGCTATTGATAACGTCTACCCTCGTAATAAACAGCCTCCGAGATACACCAACAAAGAAATCTGCTAGCTTACCCTCTGAAGTAATCGAAATAATATTACCAGCGAAGCCCAGGGAACAAAATGTCACATCAGTTTCTAGTTTTTTTAGTTCAAACTCTAGTGATCAGAACTAATTAACGGAAGATTTATCTAATAGTGATGATGATGAGAATTGATTGTTAATTTTTTGAGAAAAAAATGTTTTTTCATTAATATGTACAAAATTTATTAGTGCTTAAGCTCGTATGTGTAAATATATTGTTTTATTATATTTATACTTCTAATTAAAAACCAAAGTCCCGCAAGCACACGAACTAACAATTTCATGCATAACTAAGCTTATCTAGATCATTATAAACAGAAGCACTTAAAAAATAGTTTTGTCCAGCTACCTTGTACTACACGAGCCACTGTGCGTCTGCGAGAATGTACTACACCATAGTGAATCTCTCTTGCGATAATGACGCCATCGGGCGGTGAGGCTAAGTACTTATCGGACCGCCCTCGTATCTAATAAGGCATCAAAAAGGGTTGATTTAAAAGTTTCAAGGTGATCATTGAGTAAATTGCATATATAACTTTCCCAGTGCTTATTGATTTCGAATGCTTCTACGTAATTGTTTCTAGGGCTTAGGCCAGTTAAGGAGTATTTTGATATATATTGTAGGAGATGGTTTGATTCTAGGAAATGGTTCACTAGCTTTGAATGCTATTTTGATGGATGAAGCAATGGATATGTTCAATAAACCTTCCTTGGTTTGACCTTTATATGCAGAATTTAATTCATTGTATAAAGCTTCATAAACTCTGGATTTTCTGTAGTTTTCCGCTGTTTGTCTAGAAGTATAAAAATGGTTGAACAATTTTTGACGGCTTGAACGCAATGTGGATGTTGTCACTAGATAACACTCGAGCTATTATATTCGACACCGTGGCGAAGAACGTGAGGGGCATACATTTTCAAAGCTAGCGAACCTTACCTTAGATACAAACCATAGATTTCGAATGAGAAATCTCAAAATCTTCCACAGTTTACCTTAGTTCACTTAACTGAAAATATCTAGAAGTATAAGAAATTCATAAGCGCCTTAAAAGTAACATCTGCAATTTATACGATAAGCCAACGGAAATTTTTAAATCACTCCTTTCTGATGCCCTATAAAATATCCCATTCAGAACTTTGCAGTACCTAAGTATAAATATGCTGTACATAATAATCAAAATGCACTTGTATTAGTTTGAGCCATCTCGATATCATCCAACCGGTGTCCGTTAAGCGGCATTTTTAATCGTGGGAACAGCGCCAAAGTTGCAGGAAGCTATGTCAGAATGACCGTACGGAGGGTGGCGAATCTGTACGATATTGTGTTTCTTAAAAATACTTTACAAGTTCGATGAAAACGCTGGCACGTGACCGTGTAGTGAAGAACGCTTAACCAAAACGTGGCAGCTTTTCTTTTAACCGCATCGTACAGTCTTTTCAGAACTTCAACATAATATTGTTTATTGATCGTCCGACCTCTCGGAGCATATTCGTCGCGGACAATAGCTTTTACTCGTATAATCGAAAACAATCAATATTGACTTGACAACATTACTACGAATTTGGCATGCTTTTTTCACCCGTGCCTCGGATGGAAGCTTCTATTGTGACGATTTTTGTTTTATTTTGGGATCATAACCACAAACCTACGATTCATCATCGCAAACTTTCCAAGATTGAATCAAAATTTGATGCGAATTTTTTGCCTTACCTTTCCCCTATTTTTACTAATAACAAATGCGAATAAATACAAACTGCTCAGGGACTACTGGTCACGTTCATGCCCGTCGTTCGAACGTCCTGGCGCGGAGATATGAACGCAGGTCGAATCCTTTTCGCGCAATACTCTTATAATCTTGTCCGCATTGTTCTTATTCAATTTTTAATCATTTAATGCATGTTTTAATCTATGAGTAGCAGTAGATTAGATTCTTCTTTAAATTTAATGAAATGTAAATAAATTGAATTTTAAAAGAACAGAAGCTGGAATTATTTATGAAGCCTCACTAACATAGAAATAAAATGAATTTCATGAAACTTATAAATTTATTATAGCTTCACCTTTCTGTGCAAAACAAAGTAAACGGAGGATTTGTACATCAGCAGAAAATGCCTTTAAAGCATTTGTAAATTTGTTTAGGTACCAATTTAAAAGTTCTTTGATTAATAAGAGTCTTTAAATTAATTAAATTAATAAGAGAAATTTAAATTGCAAAAAAAATTAACTGAGTCATTTTAATTTTAGCCCTGTCGAGTTGGTGGATGCACATCTTTAGTACCAACTTGAATTTTATAGTTATGTTCATTGCTTGCAAAACCTCTAACGAAATCCAAAAAATGTATAATTTTAGGCAGTTATTTACCTTATTAATCGTATTTTCGAATCACCATTCTTCGTACTATTCGTTCTGATTCAATAGGCACATAGCATGTTGCGTATGTCTATTGGGTGCACATCGAATAGTGAATGTGTAAACATCAGTCGAACGTATTAATAGGTAAATAAGTTCGTAACATTATATGTACAAAACGAATCATGTTCGTTAGGGTATGGCTATAGAAATGTCCATAGCTATTTCTGAGTTCGGTGGTGCGCTCATGAAATGGTCTGGTTTCGCTTTTCTACTGAAGGAAGTGTGCTGACTGTGGACGTAATTGTAATGGGTAATGATCTGAAAAATTCAAATCTAGTATGAGATATCTGCCCGACTTTCAAATTTATTTAGATTGTTTAATTTGATGAAGAAAAATGTATTCAAAGAAAACTCGTTAAATGTTTTTTTTAAGAGCCCAAACAACGCACCAGTAAAACAGGAACAGCAGACTCCTGCTAAGGGGAAGCCAGCACAAAATCAACAAAAAACAGTAGCAGCGCAACCAAAGCAGGCTGCAACACCCCAAGCAAAACAAGTTGTGAATGAAACTCAACCTACAAAGGAACAAATTCAAAACAATCAGGCGCAAGAATCAGAACCGAAGATGGATGAATCGGTACCAGCTGGAACCGATAATGAATCAATGGAACATAATGGTAGTGAAGCTGGCACCGAAGGTGGTAGGAAACATCGCTGGTTCGGCTCAACCAAAAAACCCTCTGGCAAGTATATATTATATAAATGTTAAATCAATAATTAATTGGTTTATTCTTTTTACAGTTCGCGCAAAGGAAAGAAAAATCCGCCAGAATCGTCGCCTTCGCAAAATCCTGATTCCGAAAAATGCACTTATGGCTCTCCACGAATTGAAGGGAATCAGTATGTCAGACTTTGAAATCAATAATCGCACCCAAGGCGGCTTTTCAGCAAAAGTGACTGTTAACAATATGGAATATGAAGGAATTGGCAGCTCTAAAACTGCTGCTAAAAACAATGCCTGCGAAAAAGCCCTTCGCGATCATATTATCGTTAAAATGATTTCATCTAATAAGAAAAAATCACTTACATCTGGTTTGTATTAATTCTTTTGGAAAAGAAAAATTTGATTATAATCGAAAACCTTATGCAGAAACTACTGACAATGAAGAACAAGATGTCGAAATGAAAGAAGGTGAAGAAGATGCTGAATCAAAATTATTAAAAGATGAGGAAGACGTACCCATGCTGAACTTGGCATCATTTGCACTCTTCAAACTGTTTACTGAATGGGAGAATGAAGGATTTGAGATACCAGAGTTTCGTCCTACGCCAAATGCTGGAAACGAAATAGCAGCGCCACCAGCTGTCCAAGTCAAAAAGGAACTCCCTGCAAATTATGAATCAATGCATCCCGCCTCACTTTTGTGCTTAGTATGTTAGAATGCATGAATATGTTTGTGAAAATTATATTTTTTATTTTTTACTTAGATGCGCCCTGGAATTCAATATACATATCTCGGTGGAGAAGGACAGCCACCGAAAACAGTTCAACGCGTTGGAGTGTGTGTGGATGGACAAAACTTCATTGGAGAGGGTCGCTCTCAAAAAATAGCACGCAGAAATGCTGCAACACAAGCTACCAATGCATTATTTGGCACTAATTTTGCTACAGAGTAAGGACAATTTTTAGCGCTATGATAACATCTACTCTATAGAGTATTTTCTTTAGCTATGATAAGTAAGTTTCTTAGCAACACAACCGACGACGGTTTTGCTACGTATGTTAGATTTAATTTGAAGATTTTATGTAATCCTGACTTAAAATAAATAATTATGAATGATGATATAGACGGCTTTTCTCTTAGGAACTTTTGGACAATTTTTTCATTTCTTTAGCAGACCGAAATTGCAAAAGGGTGGAAACACGAAATCTAAAATTTTTAAAGCAACACGGCGTTTTTGCATTACAAATGTAAGTAAGATTTCCAATGGTGGAAAACGGCAATCTGGTGGTATCAGGTAATTTTAACATACTTTCATATAGATTATCGGTATCGCACGAATGTTTTACGCAAGCCAACGCTTAACTTTTGAAGAGGGTAGTTGGAAGAGTCTTGTTGCCACCAAACAATTTGGTTTGGTTCCCATTAGGGACCTATACGAAGCACATGGAGACAAGATAGTGGAAGGGGCAAAGCATTTGTTGAGACTTGGCATCAACGATATGTTTTCATTTATAAAGGCCACATATGGAACGAAATGGTAATCTAATTATGAAATCAATAGATATACCTTTTTCAGGACAAGAGTGTGCAGATTTTTTTTTACAATTATATTTCGATCCACAATTTTGAAAATAAAAGTTACAATTTTCTATTCATTAAATTTTTTCGGGGAAAAGTCAAAGTCAAAAGCGCCTTATTCAATACTAATCGTTATAAATTTTCAAAGAATATTAGGTAAATATCAAACAATAAAAATACTGAAACTGAATGGCCCAAATCGCTCTAAATTTATACATTATCCATCAAAGAAACATCAAATTCAATTCAATTATTTCATATTTTTCGATTCAGTTAGCAAAACGAGGAAAAACCCAACACGACTATTCAAAAATGAATTATAATTACACAACAGCTAACTTTTATCCTACGTCTATTATGTTATAACCCAATTCTATTCAAATTCAATCAAAAAATTTATCTTATACTAATACAATACTAACACAATATTCCTAAAATAAACATTAAACCTTATCTCTAAACATAACATATTGAAACCTATCCCTAATTTTGAACATAAATATAACACTAAATGTAGCAATAATACCTGAGACGGATTGGAAACATTATATATCGAATAGAAGAATTGATCAAACTGCGACTGTGACTAGAGTCGATATCTTCATATTGAAACTTCTTCGGAATCATACCGCAAGGTCTGTGACTGTGAGTGAAAACCCTTGGATTTCACAGCCGTTCCCCCCTACAGACGGGTATATTGCGACTTGCCTCGCTACTGGCTTCGTACCTCCAGAAGCATTCGTGTATTTGGACATGAATCGTTGATTTTGATTCTAACGGCGTCCCAGTCATATATCACATATATCGACGGGCCACCGATAAGAAGATAAAATATCCTCCAAATTTGAGTTCACGAGACCACAATTCCAATGGAGATACTCATTTTCTAGATTCGTTGAAGCTGATCGAATTGAGACGACGCAATCCAGGTATTGGTGACTGAATGACAATGTCTAAATTATTCGTGTTCAGTTTTGGTGTTTTTCGTTTAGTTTTTTGAGTTTCAGCTCATTATGCCTACATTTAGTGTTATTTATTTCTGTTAAAAATTAGGTGTATGTTATGTTTATTATATTAGGTTAGAGATAAGGTTAAACGCTTAGGTTAGGAACATTGTTATAGAATTTTTTAGTATAAGATAAAGTTTTTTGATTGCATTTTATTAGAATTAAGTTAAAACATAGGTGTAGGATCAAAGTTCACTGTTGTATTTAAATTATAAATAATTTTAGGATAGTGTGGGTTGGTTTTCTCTCCTTTTTCCAAGTGAATTCTAAAAATATGTAATAATCTTAATTAATTGAATTTGATATAGTTTGTTTTGATGAAATGTGTTAATGAAAACGTATAAATTTAGAGAGCCATTAAGTTTTTGTATGTTTATTTGGAATTTGCTTTATATTCTTTGAAAATTTTCACCGATTAGTATTAAATAAAGTGCTTTGACTATGTAGCAATAATGAGCTGTAACTCAAAAACTAAGTAACGAAAATGAAAAAAGCAGACAAGAAACACGAATAATTTAGACATTGTCGTGCAGCCACCAATACCTAGATTGCTCCGTACTAGCTCGACCAGCCTCACGAATCTAGCAAATGAGATCCCTATTGGAATTGTTGGCCTTATGACCTCAAATTCGGAGGATATTTTATCTTCTTATCGGTCGCCCGTCTATATATATGTTATATAATTGGGACGCCGCCAGAATCAAAAACATCGATTCATGTCTAAATACACGAATTCTTCTGGAGGAACGAAGACAGTAGCGAGACAAGTCGGAATATACCGGTCTATATGGTGGAACGGCTGTGAAATCCAGGGGTGTTCGCTCACAGTTACAGATCATGCGATATATTTCTGAAGAAGTTTCAACATGAAGATATCCACTCGTCACTTGAGCGGTTTGATAAACTCTTCTATTTGATATATAGTGCTTCCAATCTGTCTCGGGCATTCTGTACAAACCAGTGCATGCACGAAAACATTTCATTTCGAAAACTCAATCTTTCCATAGTACTAGCACCTCTGGTTGTACCAGATCTGACATCCATATGTCAAATTGTCTAACCAGGATCTTGTAACAGATAACTTTGACCTTCTGAAAGAGTCGTCGAAGGGCCATGACTACTTTTTGTGCTTTACTGAGCATGATTTTCACATGTTCGTATCGAACACAGAATTGTGTGGAACCCGTTCTCAACTACCCTCATCAGCTATAATGTGAAATCCTTCAAATTAAGTTTCAGGTCTTGACTAGCCCCCTGCAGCGTTGTCCGAAACAAGATTGTTATGCACTTCTCCGCATTGATTTTCATTCGCCAATTGTCAGTGTACAGCTGCACATCATTAAACATTTTTTGGAGATTGCTCTGAACTCTTTGCTAAACTTAAATTGATTTTAATGTAAATCTATATGATAATTTTTTTGCTCTACAGTGAGCTTTCCTTGCTTCGTGCGGATATCGATCTCGTTTTTCGGATGGCTCCGATAGCTTTTTAAATTTCTTATGAAATTCTTTGTAGCTACATGATTGAGTTCCATACTTTTAACATTTTTTTTCTGTAAACTTATTAGAGAAAATAAATGTTAGAAGAAAGTGGTTTCGACGTGTGTACTAATTCACATCGCTCTGAACTATTGTAGCTTTTCGGTCTGCCGTATAAATGATCAGAGCATTAGCAAACACTACCAATGATCTCGTTGGTGAGACGTTAAAATCAAAGCCGTTCAATAGTTTGCGAATGAAAATTGAGAAAAGCAGAGGCACAGTAACTGTTCCCTGCTGGCTGTAGACGATTCAAGTTCTTGAAGTCGCGCATTGTCATCAGATTTCCATCAGTTACAGCAAATGATTTCCCGTATTGTCATGGCGACAAGGTGTTTGGGGAACCTGTACTGAAGGAGTTTGAAAATAAGTCCATCTAACCACACCGTATCGTCGCCATCTAGGCAGCATTAATGACCACAGTCACAAGAGCAAAGCAAATTTCTATGTTTAATTGGTTTTTGTTTTCAATTGTGTATGTGTCGTTTCAACGCGGAAGACCGCATAGAATGCGAAGCGAATCTAGCATGGTATACAATAAATTCAAAATGCCTGGAGACTGAACAGAAGAATCTTTCATCCTTATACCGTAAATGAATGACTTAGCTAAGCAGTAAGCTTTCAGCTTGGATTTCAATAAGTTAATCTCCTATTTTTAACACAAAGATGAAATATCCTTCAGTTCATTTTGATTTAAATAATTTTGGGAGTAAAAAATTCAAGAACCCGTTTATATCTAAAGTTAATCAATGGACATAAAAATATACATTTAATTACGATTCGAGTTTTTGATTTAAAAAATTTATAAAGTAACAGTAGCAGGAGAGTGCTAAGTAATAGGGGTACCGGTTAATTCGTGTGGTTTTTTTTTCGAAAATTGAAGCTTTATTGTGATAAATTGCTTTTAGACGATCGGAAATGGTTTTTTGAGCGACGCCAAGTGATTTTGCAAGTTCTTCTTGCGTTTGGGATGGATCTTGGTCGAGCAATGTCTCCAATTCGTGATCTTCAAACTTTTTTCGCTGTCCGAGCCGTTCATCGTCCTCCAAGTCAAAATTGCCGCGCAAACCACTTCTGGCACGTATGCTCTTCAATGAAGAAGTACTTTTTCTTCAATGAAGTAGTACTCCCCGCAAAAACACTTTATTCGGCACAAAATTCTACAAAAAAAAGTATTGTTGTTCACGCTTCAACTAAAAGACACATAATGATTCTGAAACTATATGACAGTAGCTTTCCAACACATATTTGGAAAGGCGAATCACTGGAATAAAAATCAAGTTACGCCATCTGTTAGAAAACCGCATGAATTAATCGGTACCCCTATTAGTTACTAGTAAATCAAACTTCTGAACATCAAACTTGACTCATACATAAATTTCATGAATTGAGCTTGGAAAATTAGCATGGTTATTATGTATTTTGATTTGCCATCATTTTATTTTCATGGTGCTGACCTCCATGTTTGTGTCGTCATGATGACATATCAATGTTAGAAATTATTTCTAAAATTTTCATGAAAATCCTTACACATCTGTAGAGTTTGGGTCTTTTCCGAACATATATTTAAACAGAATCATGTGTGATTGTTGCGATTGATAAATTTTCAAGTGTCTGCAACTTAATTGTTTATGGCTTGATATTTATGAAACTTTCAGATAAAATGTGTTATATACTACAAAATTTAGATACAAATTTTTAGCAAATTTAAAGGTCACCCTTTAAGTCTACACATGAAAACTTAAAATTCGTAAAATGTACTATTGCTAACAAATTTGATAGAGTTTTGAGGTATTTGTTGGCCTTGTACTCCTTTTATTTGTTGGCCTTGTACTCATAAAGAATTACGAGTACTTCCGTAATTTTTTTCAGATTTTTCTGTCCAAAGATGTCCAATTGCGAGGGAAGGGGACACCAATTTTTCGTACATTTCTCCACCTTCTGAAGTGAAAAGTGTTAGTTTAAGATCTGCTTTGAAAAGTTCTCATCAAGACCTCTGATTTCATACCCGTATCGACTACCTTTGGTAAAAACGTTTAAGGGCCATCCCCCTATATGGGGAGATCCCCCTTAAAACCTTTTTTGGCTGTAAAAAATTGCTCGGTTGAACCAAAGATGAAAAAACCGGACAACCCAAGAACCAGGATTTTAGCAAAAACCACCATCCCTAATGATACATCGCATTCGAAACAGCAGCTGGAGGAAAGCTTGAGGAAATTTATATCGGCATAAGCAAGTTTGAGTACTTAGAACCGAGAATTATCGGCAGCAAAATTATCGTTAAATTCTTTCACCACATGGTCGAAGGGCAACGCCTTATTCGATATAAAAAATTATTTTGAGATTTCGTCATCAAAGTCACTCATCAGATACTAACTCTGACTTCAATGGATTAGCATGATCTCAATTAGATGTTAAGTAATGCTTATAACTTGTTAATGTACATATAAGCTATGATGGCTTAGTAAGCCCAGCTAATAAATAATAATAAGCGCTATATGCATAGAGGTATATACAGGAGACGGCGAAAGATCAAATTCATGAAGCCACGAGCTTTTGCCTTTGCTATTGTGATAACTCGCATAGGCTCGAAGCTAATTTCGAAATTGGGGTCGAAATTTCGTTCATCATATGATAAGGTGTATCATACTCTTGACGATAAACTTTATGAGAATGCAGCGGTTGAAAATTAATTGTTTACTATAAAAAGAAAACCAAAAAATTATCATTTGTGCTGATATTATTATTCTGGTGAAATTTTCTTGCAAACGCTTGAGAGGGTACCACTTTTGCCCTACGAAGAAAATTTCATCATTCAAGTATGTGGTTTGCCAGAAAACTTGCTGTGATGCACGGGCGGATGGACAGGCGGACGAAAAGACAGATCGCGATTTTAATAGGGGATTGTAAAAATATTTTACAATCCCCTAAAATGGTCTATTTTATAAATACTTGCAAGTTACGCCATTAAAAATGTTTCCATGATAAACATTCATTACTACAGTTGCTACTAAAATAGCGAATTGCGCTTACCATCTGGCCTTTGTGGGCCGCCATTTTGAATGCATGCATTTGATTTTTGATTTTTAAAAATATTTCAATCTTAGAGTCTCATCAGTCAATTTTTCCAATCTCAGGCAAATCAGTTTCCCTCTAGACATGGCAAAAGTATTAAATTTTTAATGAAAATGGCAGCGAAAAATATTAGGTTTTAAATTTTCGACTTCTTTATTTTTCATCCGATTTTGATGATTTTTTGTTTAGTACAAGGACTTTGTACAATTATCCATAGTCTCAAGTTTCATTTAAATCCATTGGGAAATTCGGCCACTAGAGGGCCACAAAAATCTGAAAAAATCGCATATTTGAATCGCCGCCATTTTGAAACTTGAGCATGTCGGTGCACCGAAATAACAAAATGTTTAGATCTAATTGTTTTCTATCTTGAAAATAAATTTCATTCACATCGAATCAAAATTGGGTCTTTCAGAAGCCTTTGAAATTTCTAGCTTCAACAAGCCGCCATTTTGTTTTTGGAGACCTGATCTCTAGTTTTTTAACACGATTCTTTAGGCATTTACAGTAATTACCAAAGAACCGAATTTCATTAACATCGGTTGAAAAGTTTGGACACAACTACAACATCCAATGCTTACACGCATTTCGACGTCTGAGCGGCCACCATTTTGTTTCAAACGGTTCGACTTTGGATTTTTTATTGTGAAATTCATCGCACACCTCAATAAACCTCTGTACCAAATTTCATCCAAATAGGAGCCACGGTTTGGTCAGAAATGAAATCACGAAAGTTTGTCTAAAATGGCCGCCATTTTGTTTTCCCTCGACCGATTTGGCTGGTTAAACAACTTAACTGAGATATTCACCCAATACGCCTTTCCTAAAAATTTTGTGAAAATTGGAGCAAAATTGTGACCTCTAGCAAAGTCATGATTTTCGTTATATTATATATAAATCATATGTATATATATATATATATATATATATATATATATATATATATATATATATATATATATATCATGTCCAAATACACGAATGCTTCTGGAGGAATGAATGAAGCGGTTTGGTCAGAAATGAAATCACGAAAGTTTGTCTAAAATGGCCGCCATTTTGTTTTCCCTCGACCGATTTGGCTGGTTAAACAACTTAACTGAGATATTCACCCAATACGCCTTTCCTAAAAATTTTGTGAAAATTGGAGCAAAATTGTGACCTCTAGCAAAGTCACGATTTTCGTTATATTATATATAAATCATATGTATATATATATATATATATATATATATATATATATATATACGCAATAGGTAAATATCTTCAGCTAAAAAAAAAACCGACTCCAAAGTAAGAAAGATGAATAAAATTTTTTAAAAGCGGTGCTATATTGCATGGTGCTTTAATATCACTTTCATAAAACTTATTTCATCCTTTGTAGGGCACTTTGAAGTTGGTTTTCTTCATTTTCCGGTAAAGAAACAAATATTTTCAAATTAAACCTCCATGCATGCATTTCGGCATTAATTGGCTCAATTTTCAACAACAATTTCAGTCCCATCACCACAACTCCAGAAACCTAGAAAAACATTTTTAAATTCAACCGACCAGTTTTCGAAATTAATAAAACAGCTCCCATATTGTAGGTGCACTGCACTGGTACGAGATCACGTATTTTAGAAAACATTCAAAGTTTTTCAATTAAAATGTTTACTCCGATACATGAAACTTTTACAAGCACCTTCGCAATAACAAAACGAACTATTTTCAACAATTTAACCTTAACACCATTATGGACGGAGCCAACAAAACTTCAACATTTGCGCGCAACATCTATTTCACATGCAATTTGCTCTTTGATAATTACGAACTTTTACTTAAAAACACAATAAATTACTGCAACACGAAGCTTTAAGGATAACTTAGGCCCATTTAAATCCGTAGGAATAAAAATCAGAAAAAAAGCGCGTAAATTCTTAAAATGCAAGCGAGTTTCAGTTGCATGTTATCGGAATTCTATGACCGGCGTCAAATCTGTTTCAACCGAGAAAATCTTTAAACTCGCGTCTCCCATATACCGTTTCTAGCAGACACGATTCACACAACATTCGAAATTATGTTCTCATTCACGAATCGCACCGAAAACCTGGACGGACACAGAAAACATCACGTAAATTATACCCGGACACATAATTGTTTCTTTGACTGCACTTTACTTACCTAAATAATGAAAAATACTCGATAACGCGCTCACACTTTTGCTCACGTTTTCACATTGAACACTTTATTTTTGAAACCACTTATAGAATCCACCCGAAACAAGCGTTTTCATTGAAAATTTTTAAAAATTACGATCTTTGATGGAGTTTTCGCGGGAATTGTCAACTTCCTGTTTTCTATCAGCTGAAACATCATTTCCGAAATCAGGGGTGTCACAATTGTTGATTCCGATCGAAAACGATTTGAATGTGGCGCACTTCGTAGTTTGTTAGTATATTTTATGGAAAGGAAAGAAGTTTGTTGAACAATGTTTGGAGGCATTGTTTACAATTGTAAATGCTGTATGATCATTAAAGAGAAAACTAAAAATAATGAACTTTTTTAGCTATTTCGAAATTAATTTCGAACAATGGTAGAATTTGGACAATCATACGTAAGCTCATTCGTGAAAGTCCAAAAGCATTCGAAAATTGGAGTATACGGACATGAAATGTTTGTTTGTATTGAGCATGTATTAAGAGACTTCAATATTTTGTATGGGAAATGAAAGCTCGCCGTCTCCAGTGTATACCTCTATGGCTATATGACTCTCACAAATGATCGTAAAATTTTCATTCGATATAACTGTCAAATATAAAAGTTCAATTCAATTGACTTAATAAAAATTAAAAAGTTGTGAACATTTCTTAACATCTGATAGAGATCATGCTAATCCATTGAAGTCCGAGTTAGTATTGAACACGCTGCATAGTTATATGTTTGCTGGTGATCTGAACGCCCGGCACACATCATGTTTTTTTTGTGGTTGGGAGGTGAACTCAGTGAGTGTGGGGCTCCTATGCTCCCAAGTGGCTAGACTATCCACTAAACACCTCCCCTGTCAACCTGAGAACCTAGCTTGGGACCGTTTGATACATTATTTAGGTTCAGGTCTCGTTTTGCTATGCTGTGAGGTGCCTTCAAGGTGGGGGATCCGTCCTCCAGCAGGAGGGGAAGAAGAGATCCCCCAGCCCCGACGTCCTTAGCTGCTGCGAGTCGCTTTTATCTTTTAGGACTGCTCGAACATAATGTGCCACATGGTTCCATATGTCAACCGTCACAAGCATCACCGCAACTGTGCTATCTGGAATGAGCTCTTTCGTCTCCCTGTAGAGATTCCGTCACAGCGTATCCCATTTTTTTGAGTAAAATCTACAGTTGGGGACCATGACTTAACAATCTTGCGCTGTTAAGACTGAAAACATCTATATTCGCTCACAAGCTGGGTCAAATAGAAGTCAGCCTCACCATGCCTTCGATTTACCCATGGTCCCATATCTGGGATGAGGCGCGCCGTCCACCTTCCCTTTGTGCAGTTCGCCGAAGACTGCTGCCAATCGTTGGGTGAGCGCTATCTCTCCTTGCAAACAACCGTCTCCCTCGCTTCGACGCAGGTACAAAGCGCGTCACTCTATAGAAAGGAGGGAGATAAGTATCGGGCCTGCAATAACTCTCACAGCCGAATCAGAGACTGTCGGATATGAAGATGCAATCCTCAGCGCTCTTCTTCTCTATACCTGTGCCAAGCATTTTCGGTACACCTTCTTACTGAGAGCGTCGACCCATATTTCTGCTGCGTACAGTAACGCTGACCCCACGGCACTCATCAAGAGGCGTGGTCTTGATGGGTTGGGTCATGGTTAAATGCCAACAATAATCCAAGGGATGTATTCCTGAAATCGTGGATAATAGAGAACCAAATTGAATACAGATGTAATACGAGCCAGAGTTCCCAAAAACCCCTAGGATGAATTCATATTTGGATCTTTGCATTGCTGACGCAAGACTTTAATTCACCTTGAATAGTCCTCAACAGAAGCTGCAGGCGCTTCCTCACGTTAGCGACCACTACGAAATCGTAATGGAAATAAATCATCAAAGGGATGACGTCTCCTCATTCCAGTTCAAAATGAAAATCATCGGTTGAATTTAAAAACGAAAATTGATTGGGAAAAGTTTTAAAGGAAGTTTGATCAGGATTATCAGCGGCAATGTTCTCCTTCTGATGATAGCAACTCTTGTCCAATGGTTCCTAATGATAGGAATCTAACGATGAAATAGATCTGTATTTGTCGAAGTTAGAGAGCCAAGCATTGAAAACAGATTGAGAAAGTAGTTCCTAAGATGAAACACCAAAACAATATGGGAGGATATGAAACGGCAATTATCGCAAGGTTGAAAAGATTGAAAAGCCTTCTTCTCACATATGTCAACAATATTTATTTTCGATTTTTGGATTACAACCATCCCTCGTTGGCCTTTTTGAAATTACACCTGAGGAACGTCCGGAACTTACTCCATTCATACTACAGGAGTGAAGTCAGCAACCAATGGGTGGAGAAACTGAGGGGTATTAGCCCACAGGAATCAGATGGCGTTTTCAGGGAAGTGAATAGTATATTGCGTAAGAAGTCTCGAATGAATGTATCAAATCTTAAAGTCGCTAGTAATGAGATAAATCTTGTATATTAGATAGGACTGGTATCGAAATTAATAACACGACTCCGGAAGCAGATAGAAAACGAAACTTGTCCTAATCCGAACTCATTTTCAATTGGTCCATCAACCAAACCCTGATGGAGAGAGTCAAATACTTTCAAAAATCATTGGAGCAAGTTTTAACACGACTCCGGAAGCAGATAGAAATGGGATTACATGTGGTGGTTTTACGAAACGTGTCCTAATCCGAACTCATTTTCAATTGGTCCATCAACCAAACCCTGATGGAGAGAGTCAAATACTTTCAAAAATCATTGGAGCAAGTTTACAATTTCAAATCAAGCTTGAACAGCGAATCCATTCTTCAATTCAATGAAGCACTGACTACCGAACAGCAATCTTATTGATTATTTTGTCAGCTAGGAAGACTTGTGCTTTATATTTTGAGAAATGCATATTATTCAAGAACATGTTGAAAAAGCCCAGGGTGTTTCCGATCTTGAAGAAAGGAAAGGAATCTTCGAGCCCTAATAGCTATCACCCAATTAACTTGCTGCTTAGCATCAGCAATATGCTGGAAATGATACTGAAATAAACATTAAACGCCCGTGCCAGGCAGGTGAGCATATATGCGATAACGAATGTAACCTCAGACACCTATAGGAAACTTAACAATAAAGAATTAGAATAAACTTATGAGTGGGTGCTCCTGAGGAGAGAATCTGGTCATCCCGTTAGTTTATTGTTTTACTAGATTTAAGTTAATCACACCCGTCAAGTTTCCATCCTTTAGGCAGAGATGTGTGGTTTACTTCAGCCACTTTTACATCTTTATGTTTGACATTCCCCTTGTAATGCAACGACCTTTTTCAGGAAAAGTAACCGTTGTGACAAGGGGCCGAATAATATGCTACATTTTATATAAGCTACAAATACGAGTAATACTCTTTATTGTGACAATAATGGTATGCAATATACATAGTGACATGGGCAAAACACACGCGGCCCGGCATTCACTACTCAATCAACTGAACGAGACAGTTCTTCACTATAGTCTAGATCGAACACGTTCATACTCTACACAATGATACAGTCTGGGTCGAATATGTTCGCACGCTTCACTATATTGCTGTTTTATAGTTTTACGAGATATAAAACAGTGATAAGCTTCACAGGCAGACTGCCTGATCTTTCGTAGCAATGAGAACCGAATTGAATTTGTATGGGGTTGTATTGAAACAATAAATATGTCATACGGCTTTTCACTTTACGGCCAAGTCTTCCGGAACCGATCTAGGCCGGAAAATGAGGTACGGCTGTATAGTGGCAAAGTTACAATATTTACAGACACTAAAATTTTTTCTATCGTTCTATATATAAATTGGACAGAAAAGTTTCGATTTCATCAAAATTTCTAACGATACAGTACACATTTGATATAGCTACAAAAATCATTCTATGTAAAAAACCACATGGATCAAAACTTCACTTGTGAACCTGCCCGTGTCTGTGACAGAAATGGTAGGCACGGACCTCTGCTCCTTACTGCCACTAAATATTGTTACAGGAAGACTTTTCTCTGTGATTTTGGCTTTTCGCAGACTGTTTGTCGTGTAGCAAACATTTATAAAATGGCATATGAATGTGATGACATATAAAATAAAACAACCATATTTTTGCAATTTATTCAATTTTATAATTAATATCCCTAGGAGATATACAAAACAAATTCATTGCTTTTGTCAGTATTATTTATCTTCACTAATATATAATAATGTTTCTTTTTCGCGTGGTTGTCGGTATGCGAGCTTAAAAGAAGGCTAACAAATACTAAAGTAAAAATATGAAGATGAAAGAAAAACTATGAGTATTCAAAATAAGTCAATCCTTCATAATTAAAGCTTTCAGCAGCTTTATTAGACGACATTATTTTTCAGCATCTTAAATGTGATCGTATCGCGAAAAAAAAAACACATTTTTGAATAAAACCAAAAAGCAGGCTGCATCCATAAAGGGAAGCATAAGTTTTCTCTTAAACTTTAATGAACATTCATGAGATTTTCAGGCAACTATAATTTTTATGTTTAACAAGCAGACATTTCCAATTTTTCAAAGTAAATTTTTATTGTAATCGTATGTTTGATTGGTCTTTAATATTTAAATTTTTAATATTAACATAGATAATTTAGATTAAGTCAAGAAAAAGTTAGAGAAGATTGTAGCTGGTTATAATTTGTTTTATTGCAAATGAATGAAGAAATCGTTCAAGAGATTAGAAAGGATTGATATTGAAATAAGGTTTATATTACAACTTTTATTGTCGAATATGGAATATCGTCAGAATAATTATAAATACTCGAATTGTAGTTTTTAAGGGCTACAACAAAATTAAAATCATGAAAGTATAAATTTCTTCCCGTTCGGTTAGTGTTCACTGGGGATTTTCGAAAATTGAGCTACTTGTGCACTTTCCCCGAAAGTATAAATACTTTCAGATTAATAATATAACATTACGAGATATAAATAATAGTTTCATCATGAGAAGAAGACAAGATATACTCGTAGAATAAATAAAAAACTAATTATGGAATGAACACCTTCTGTTAAATGAAGTTTGAACTGCCCAGAAATTGGCGTAAAACAATAAACCCAATTTTTTTGTGGCAGTGCGATGAAGAACCTCTACGCCCTGAGTGAGGAGCACTTAGACGCACATGGTTTTTGGATTACCCACTAGTACCTCGCCTGTCTACCTGGAAACCTAGGAATATGTCGTTTGACATGTTGCTTCGGGTTAGGTATAGCTTCTGTATGCCATCCGCTGACATTGAGTTACTGGGATCGCTTTCTAGCGGGAGGGGTTGAAAGGAGAGGGATGTTGTGGCCTTAATAGTCACCATGAAGTCAATATTGTTAGTATCATGCTTGATAATGTCAAATAGGTATTCTTAATGCCCGTCTAAGAATCGATCAAGAGATCCTTTGCGGACAACGTAATTTAAAGTAGTTAGCTTTGCCTAGCGCTCTAATGTATTGTTGAGATTCTATTGAACCTCACTCAATTGTTGCAAGCGAGTGTTTGCATTTTGAATGTTTACAAAAAATTTAAGACAAATCGACTAAAAATATGAATTTCCTCACATAAAGCGCTAAAATTTTAGAAGTCCTACAAACTGGCATGGTACTAAAAAGGTGTCTTTGTAAAACTTTCCATTTCCATGCCCAAATGTAACTTAAAAGTCAAAGCCGAGTTCGAGGCTTCAGGTAATCGGTTCATATGTCAATAATTTCAGAAAAGGAATCATTGCAAATTATGCTGAAATTATTGAGGCCAAACACTTTTTTTTTGCTTCAGCACTATACCCCCTTTCGGGCCTTCGTTTAGAGATAGAGTATCCCATTGTCTTGATTAAATGCATCGGCACTCAAGAAGGTGAAATGGTCAATACCAAGCTTTGGCCGCTGATCCGTTCACCCAGCTGCGATACGTTCTGATTATAAACGAGTACTTGTCATAAGTGAACAGGCTTATAGTCTTTCCAAAGAATTACTCAATACAAATCTTGGCGTCACCAGCGGGACTCAAACTAGGGACCTTCGGCTTATGCAGCGAGCATACTAAGCAGTACATCACGCGGACTGTTAAAAAAGCCTTCGCTGCCAAGTTTTAAAATTGAGACGTTTTTGATAACAATATTATATTAATCTTGAAGGCTACTTTGCATCGTAAATAGGTTAAGAATTAATTGTCAGACTCAGACTTCCTTAAAGTAGGAATTCCTTAATTGTAGATACTGTCGATGGGCCGGTACAGCCTTTAGATAAACTTCGATGACCCCCGTGAGGATGAAAAAAAATTATGACAGGTTTGAATATTACGTGGATAATCATGGCTGGACCGTGGATAATCATCGCTGGACCGTGAGTATCTATTCTATTCGAGAAACTTCGTTCTACGCAAATCCATAAATTGTTCAAAATTCTTATATTTTATTTTAAATGACAAAATTAACGAGCATCTTGAGACGTTACGAATTTCGAAGGTATGGTAGTGAAGCAGTGAACATTCGTGTTTTACCGAGCAATCGCTCATTAGTTAAATCTGAAGACACGTGTTCTTGGAAAGATCTTAGCAATCCATCTTTTTCTATAATTCAATTAGTAATATTTTAAAACTGTGGTGCAGATCAACCGGATATTTTACAGAGCAAATCTTACCATTTTCTTAACCCGACGCCTCCATCTCTTGAGCCGCCAAAAATTCTAACCGCAACCAATTTGAGTTTTTTTTTACTTTTTGATTGCTAAACTATCGTATAAACGAATACTTAACATTGGATAAAAAATTTAAAGTTCGCCAGAAGAGATACGTTATTAAGCTTGTATATTTGTTGAGCGTGGTGTAGTGGTTAGAGCACTAAGCCCGTAAGCCGAATGTCTCTGGTTCGAGTTTCGTTGGCATCAACGAGATTTAGTTCGAGTGATTTCTTCGGACGGACTATAAGCCTGTTTAGTTATGCTACGTGCTGGTTTAAAATCAGGATGTATCGCAGCTGGGTGGACGGACACACGGCCAAAGCGTGGTAATGATCATATCACCTTGTGCAGTGCCGATACATTCGATCATGATATTGAGAATTTATAAAAGGTGCGAATATGTGAAGGCCAACTGTTTATATAGGAAAACAAAGTTACAAATACCTCATAAAACATTTTTAATCTTACGGTTGGGTTGAAAACATCCGCAAAAATATTCAACCAATTGGAGCTAAGCTAGAAATGCACCCTTGACAAATAGAATACAACCGTGACCTGTGTGCTTTCGAAACGGCTGAAACCTGCAAACCTAAAACTAGACACAGTGACTACAGCAGCCGCGGAGGAATTCTGATATACTATCCGGGGCAACAGAAATGCCTTGTTTGACGCCCATACAAACGATCTAGAACCACGAAAAGATGAGTCATTGGAAGTAATATTATTTCAACAATTCAATACAAGCATATAAAATCATAAGGCAGAAATCAATCGTCCAACTAGGTAACTCCATGTGTAGTAAGGTTGACCAAGGTTTCGTGGTGTGGTTCAAAACTAGCAAAGAAGAGACCCAATATTCTGATGCCCTATAAACGATTGACTAGCAGCCTTATTAATGAGCGATATTTGTATCCGTAACTGTGTTCTTTGGACTTGAATATCTAAGGGACGACCGAGCGGAATCAGACAAGCCTGGAGACGAGGACTCAACTGACGGCTTCTAGGAAAACTGAATTAGGGTATGCGGTCATTGAATCACTGAATCGAAAAGATTACGGGTGTTGAGACGATTGTTTTAGTGCGACGATGCTTTCTGATAATTTAAAGATAATCCCACTGCGCAGCAATCGTTGGATTATAACACTCTAAACAAACTTGTGGCATGTATGAAGAAGAGAAAACAATAAGAAATGGAGAAGCTTCTTTATTTTAATTTTTACATAATTTCTTATATTTTTGTAAGCGATTAAGAAAATATAAGCCAGTACGAAAAATTAAAATGAAGCTTTTTTTTATTAGTATTTAATGCATGTTGTGAAGATGTAATCAATTAGAAACTTTCTGGTACAATACACGAACAATCTTACTTCACCTTAGTCTCCTTGCAAAAACACATTCCATAGATTCAAATATATTGAAATTGGCAAATACTAAGACCAGTCAACACTATTGTGTATCTTTGCACATTAAAAAACGTAAATCTTTACTACGCAACAACGTTATCAAATTTCTGCATATTCAACAAAATCACTGCAAAGTCCCAATCTGTTTTTATTTTAGGCGTAGACGTCGCAATGAAATAATTTAAATCTTGCTGCTTTTATCTTCCTTTGATTTCCACATACTAAATGAATTCACAAAAAAACTTGGCACACAACGCAAAATATAAATAAGTTTACACCTTAGCTAAAATAAATAATAAATACAGAAGAATTGAAAAAAATGCTCTT
Organism: Odontomyia ornata; assembly: GCA_963969285.1. Lineage (NCBI taxonomy): Eukaryota > Metazoa > Arthropoda > Insecta > Diptera > Stratiomyidae > Odontomyia > Odontomyia ornata. The sequence goes on along the minus strand of OZ017739.1, from coordinate 422,210,833 downwards.
TGGTCGAAATGATATTTTTATTCAATTTTTTTTCTTTTCGTGTGTATATTATTCACAAAAAATCTAATATAGAATGAAAAAATTACTGTTAAATTAAAGACCTTAAAATTCGAGATAATCGCCCTCACATACAAAAAAACAAATCAATCTCTTTTTTAAAGTATTTCTCTCTCTTTCGCTAGTTAAGCTCAATCAGACAACTTGGCTTCTCATAACATTTTAAATCTCAAGAAAATTATGTCCTATGTGTTTTATTGTTTCTTTTTTCTTTTCTTTTTCTAAAAAAAACAAAGAATACTATTTTAAGAGATTTCCCCTCCTAGGATTTTTTTATGACAAAAAAATCATCCCTCTATTATTGTTGTTTTTATGTCCCACATACTGTCTTCTAATTTTTCCTATGCATATTAAAAAAATCAGAAAATCCATTGTCTTATCATATCAGGGGTAGTTTCTTCAGCAATACTGACTATTCAACGACGAAACTTATTTTGTAATAAATTAAATTATAATCAGTTTGTTTTATTTTCTTTTTCTGTTTTTGCTTTTAGACTAAAATATATTGCAAAGGAAGAAAATTAACAAATTTGATTTTTCTTTAATCTGCGTTCCTTTTGAAATTACTATGAATATTGATACAACATTATTTTAGGCTAAATTAAAAACTAATGATACCGAGTATATAATTTTTCATGACTTATCTTTTCTTTTTCCACTTTTTTATTGGTGTTATGCATATGTATGTTATGTTTTGATGTGTGCTTTTTCACGATACGATACGAGTTAATTGCACTGGCACTAAATATGTCATTTTTACTGTATTTTCTTATAATTTAGGGTAAAATGTGCAGAAAATGTCTTAAATCTTCCTTGCTGAACGGAATTACCATTGAAACAAGAAAGGATGTATCGAATCATTTTCAACTAATTTGGTCGTGTACTAAAATGAAAGAATTGGATGAAATTGAAGATGATACGCGCGCAATACATAAACTGATGAATGAAGAAGTATGCACAAAGGAATCTCTACAAGAAAGGTTAATGTAAGTAACGTCGTGTTTTACGTTCTCATGCGAAAGGTAATTTTAAGTCTTTCTGTTTTAATAATTTATCGTACCACGATTTTCACAATGCTCTCCGTGTGTTTATTTTGTTTTTTACTCTAAATTCATTTTAGTCTATGTAAAAATTAAAACTTAATTTATTAATTACATACGCACAGACCAATTCTGTCATTACTATGAATTTTTTAAATATATACACAGCTGAGAGAATACAGATTCATACTTAGTTTGCTTTATCTTCCTCTTGTTTATTTCAGTGTATTTTCCGAATTCAATAGTTGTGATTCATTTTGTTGCTCTTGTATATTTACTCTTATTTAGACTTAAAACATGCTTTAGTTCACTTTTTTGTTTATTTATTTTAAGAAGTCTTTGAATTCACTTTTCAATGCTTTCTTCATTCTTCCTTCACACTCTTAAGTCTGTCATTCAATTTAGTTCAGCTTTACTTTAATCTTGAATTTACTTTTTTCCTTTTTTTGTTTTTAAATTTATTATTAAATATATACAGATCATATTTTTGTCAAATTTATTCCATTTTTTGCTATTATTTTGACTTTATAAGTAATATAGTAGTTTTGTTTTATAAAAAATAAAATTTAAATAATAAAAAAAAATTAACTTTGCTTATATATGTGTGTGGCTATATAATATCTAAACTAAAATATTGATTTCTTAAGTTAATACGTGACAACGAACATATCTATTTAGAGTCGTTAGTTGAAATTCACGTGTAATTAATTATAAAAAAATCTAAAAACGAGTACGAGTGTTTAGCATTCTATGTTTTCTGCTTTTTTTCAAATTAAAAAAACATTTGCTTCTATGTATGTATAAAGGGAAGAGAGGAGGGTGGTTGGTAGGAGGGCTATTCTGTAAAGTAAACTTAACTTTACTTATCGTACAATTATTACCAAATATTTTACAATTTTATTATGACCTTATCATCTAATGATTTTCGTCGTCCTCGCCATCATCTTCATCGCCACAATCAGCTTCGACAGGAACTGACTGAGGTGCTTGCACCTGAACTTGTACTTGTTGTTGGGCTTGTTGCTGTTGAACTGGTTGTTGCATTGTCGCTGATAATGGAAGTTTGCCCCGTAGTTTATATTCTGCCATTTCCTGTTGAAAAAAACGGAAGTTCATGAAAACTGGCTTAATTAAACTTATTATAACTAACAAGTACATGAAATTAAATTTATGAAAATTGTTGCTACGCTGGATATAAATTTTGAAAGATTAAATTCTGCAAGATCTATATTTGAGTGTATTATTGAAACCTTAGTATCAGCTGTATTTTATTAATATTTATTTGCTACATTTTTATGTTTTATATTCACTCTTGTTTTTAGAAGGCTTAATATTATTAATTGAGCGAAAACTTGAGCTTTGTGGTTGCACCAGTCACAGAGAGATGGCATTAAACAAAAAATATCACAGTTGAACTTTGATCATTTAATTGTTAAATTGTCTTCATTATTTTTGTTGGTAAGCAATTAAGTCAGCATAATTATACTACTCGATTCGCTGTTTCAAGGCGTGCGCCCGAGCTTATTCTATCTCAAGGCACTTAGCCTGTGATAAGCGAATTAAGAATACGTTCAACTGCATACTCAAGGCATCGGACCGAGTATAAGGGCCCCAAGGCATTTATGCCCGGGGAGCCTTGATGTGTATATAGGATACACATCATATCAAGCTCCCAGCAGACCCAGCAGATGCCAGTATACATAGGGTGTACTAGTATTGCAACACTGTATTTCTTTTTCAATTAAATTTTCTTATAAATTGCTGGAACCGTTAAAATGCCCCTTTGTTAACTTTGATAACTATTTGTTCAAGCCATCTATCGGTTAGATTAATTCATTGGTCATGATTTGTTAGGGCAACACATCGAAATGATTTTGTAGCCAAGGCAAAATCACCATTTACAGAATTCCTCAAGAAAGGATTCTACAAAGCCGTGCAAATATCGTTACCTGCATTTCTGTATAAAGCATTGCACACCATTATTTGCAACATTGCTTAAAAACGGTATTTTATTCCATCAGATTGAAAAAATTACAAACAAGCGAACTGGTTAACGCAGTATACACCCAAAGATCTGCTATAAACGGTTCGAAAGTTACTTAAACGTAAATCCATGGTCTGATTTCGAGCTCCTCAGAGGGTAACTATCGCTGCCCACTATTAAACAGGCTGGGAATTTTTAAAACTGCAATATTAATTCGTCCTACGGGCAATGAACCCTTGCGGATGTTCCCAATTTACAGATCAAGTCGAACAAAATTTTCTCGACAAAATATCAACTTATTTATAAAAGGGCATCAGCATCAGCAAAGGACCTCGCTCAAAAGTGAATATCTCTGAATAGTGGTGGCTCTTAAAAATATACCAATACCGCCTCCAGGACAACGGGGAAGAGATAACGATACCCAGAGGAGAGCAATCAGTGGTGTTAAAACCAAGTGATACCTATAATCCCATGTCCATATAACTTCACCCAAACAGAAAAAAACGGGCTATAAAACACGATTGAAGATGAACGAATCTCCAACATGTTCTGGCCGAAGAACCGGTTAGAGACGAGTTGTAACACGCATCCTGGCTGACGAAAACAGAAATGTAGGAAGAGGGACTCGATTACTAGCCAAAATCAGCACAACAATCGACCAAGGATACGATACGCTACCCAAGTTGATAGTTATTCGGCGCGAATGTTTGGTCTTAGCATCACATATGTGGACGAACTTCCTCGATGCGAACAAACTGGCCGTGAAATCGGAAGTGCTTAACTCTTTTCATTTGATATCCCACATGACCGACTTCGGAAAGTAACATTTTGAAGGATCTCGTTCCTTGATACCTTAATGGGAAGAACCTCCTTCAGAGCCTTTAGGACATTTTTAAAGACTCAAAGTTTCAAAAGACAATCATTTCTGATATGACTACCAAGTTTGGTGTTTGTAGTTACTATAGTGAATTAGACGGACGGTCAGAAGGATGGAAAAACGAGCGGATAGACTCGTAACTTAGTACAAAGCCCTAAAAAGTAATATATAGTATTTATGAAGAAATAGGATACATCTCAAGTGGATTTTGGCCAGGTTTTGTGCGCAGGCATCGACAAAAATTCAATAGATTTCCTTGTTTAGCAAGGTTTAAGCATCAGGTTCAGGGTGGGTAAGGTGAATATGTGGGGATCGAAGAAAGCGCAGAAATTCTCTGCAGCCCCAATCCCGAAATAGGAACCAACCTCAGGATACAGCACACAAGAGGGACAATACAGGAAGAGAAGGCAAATAAAATGGACAAGGAAAAAAATAAATCAGATCACTATACTAGGAGAATGCAAACAGATCACTACTCTAGAAGTAAACAAAGTTCTAGATACAATAAGTGGTAAGAAAAGTAACGGACTAAAACGAGAGTGTCCAGCTATCAAAGAATAAACAGTAAAGTTACCAGTACAACTTACACAGTTCTGCCTAGAACAACTACAAAAGGACACAACTAAAGCTGATTCAAGTACCCTGGATCTAAAAAAAAAAAAACAAATTGAGGCTCGAAAACGCGGGACTTCATAGTTATTCCCACATTGCAGGATACACCGAAAGTGAGTATCCTGAAAAGGAAATAAATTACAAGTGCTTTAGAGAATTTATGATACGGCATCCGGATCCCCCAAGAAATTCAGAAATACGTCAGAGTCATCCAAAAAGGAGATTGTTTATTCTAGTTCAATTAGATTACCTCCAACAATAGAGATGGCAATCTATTTGGGATACTACACGTCGAATATGATTTTCCTCAATGGGGCAATTACACCTCACTAACTTACAACAGGAGAGCAAGGGGGGAAAATATGGGCTATTATCTTTCTCTTAAGAATTCCGTCGGTGTTTTTTTTTTGTTTCATCAAACATTTTAGGCTGACGATGGTTCAAAGTAACCGAAACAGGGACACCTTGCCCTATGGGCTTTGAAAAGGAAGCTTATTCTGAGGGAATTAAATAATAATTGACTTACTGGCTACTAATTTCATTGGTATTAACATTGCTTGCCTGCTAAGGAGATGGAGGATGTCGAAAGAACCTTCAATTTCTCACCCGACTAACTTGAGATTCGATGTAAGGAGACTGACGAAAGAAACAATTCTAGAAGAAGCGACTGGGGTTTTGTATATCATTTTGGAAGAAACTGCTACACGTCAATTCAGAGGAAAGTACTGCAAAAAATCTTCTGCAACTATGAGATACGATACGGCGCGACAGCCCAAGCCAGGCGTTAGCCTCCAGGATTAACCTCCTCCAATCATGACAGTTATGCGACCTCCTTCGCCAGTTGCTGACGTTGGAAAAGATTGAGAAAGTAGTTCCCAAGATTAAACATCGAAACAATATGGAAGGATATGAAACACCAACCATTGCAAGGTTGAAAATCCTTCTTCTCACACGCGTCAACAATATTTATCGGTGATTTTTGGACTACAACCATCCCTCATTGGCTTTGTTCAAATTACACCTGAAGAATGTCCGGAACTTAATCCGTCCATACTTCAGGAGTGAGGTCAGCAATCAATGGGCGGAAAAATTGAGGGTTATTAGCCCACAGGATCCTGGTGGCGTTTTCGCGAAAGTGAATAGCATATTCCGTATGAAGTCTCGAGTGAAGGTATCGAATCTTGAAGTCGCTAGTGATGAGATAAATCTTCTTGATATACCAGCCTTATCAAGAAGATTTATCTCATCACTAGCGACTTCAAGATTCTTTACCTTCACTCGAGATAGTACAACTCCGGATAGAAATGGAAACAGGATTATACTCGTATGCGATGGATTGCAGAAACTGGCCCTGATTGGAACTCATTTTGACTTGGTTCATCTACCAAACCCTGAGAAAGAATCAAATATTTTCAGAGGTCGTTGAAGCAAAAGTTTCCGACTTCAAATCAAGCCTGAACGGTAAATCACTTCTTCATTTCAATGAAACTTTAACATCTGACCTTGTACCGAGTCTGAATCTTATTGATTATTTTGTCAGCTGTGAAGACTTGTGTTTTATATTTGGTAGGATAAACAACAAGAAATCATGTGTTACAGACGGTGTTCCAAATATAGTCTTCCGACATTTGCTTGAGGTTGCTATTAGGAATTATTGCATATTGTTGAACAACGTGTTGAGCAATTCATATTTCACAAATTAGTGTAAAAAGGCTAAGGTATTTCCGATCTTAAAGAAAGGAAAAGAATCTTCGAGTTCTTAAAGCGATCGCCCAATCAGCTTGCTGCCTAACATCAGCAGTGTTTGAAGTGAAACTTAACTAAGCATTAAACGCCCACAATGAGAAATATGAGTTGATGCCGAATTGCCAATTTGGTTTTCGTACCAGGCATTCGACCATACATGCGATAGCGAAAGTAGCCTCAGTGGACACATTAACAGAGAATGTGTTGGAGCGTGTCTCATTGATATGGAGAAAGCCTTCGATACGGTGGGTGTATCTGGGGAACAGGTTCCCCAGATACCTTGTCACCATGATGCGCAATATGTTATATGAAAAACCATTTGTTGTGTCATTCATTTGTTGTCACTGATGGAAATCTGATGACAATACGCGAATTTAATGTCTTAAATGGTCTACAGCAGGGAACAGTTACTGCGCATATTCTTTTCTCAATATTTATTCGCAAGCTATTGAACGACTTTGATTTTAACGTCTCGCCAACGCGATCATTGGTAGCGTTTGCTGATGATCTGATTATCTATACGGCAGACCGAAAAGCTACAATAGTTTAGAGCAATCTTCAAAAAATGTTCAATGATGTGCAGCTGTACACTTACAATTGGCAAATGAAAATCAATGCGCAGAAGTGCGAAACAATTTTGTTCTAGACAACGCTGCAGGGAGTCAGTCAAGACCTGAACCGTAATTAGAAGGATTACCACATTATGGCTGATCCGGGTAGTTCAAAACGGGCTCCACATAAATCCTGTGTTCGATACCTCGGTGTTCATCTCGATCAGTATCTGTACTATACTGAACATGTCAAAAACATGCTCGGCAAAGCACAAAAAGTAGCCATGGCCCTACGAAGACTCTTTCATTCCAGGTACATTGATCAAAAGGTCAGAATTATCTGTTACAGTTTTGACAGTTTTGACATATGGATCTCAAATCTGGTACAATCAGAGTGCTAGTACTATGGAAAAGTTAAAGAGTTTTCGAAAGGAAATGTCTTCGTGCATGTACTGGTTTGTACAGAAAGCTTGAGACAGATTGGAAACATTATATATCATAGAAGAATTGATCAAACTGCTAAAGTGATAAGAGTCGATATCTTTATATTGAAACTTCTTCGGAATAATTTCGCAAGATCGGTAACACTAAATGTAGCAATAATACCTGAGGCGGATTGGAAACATTATATATCGAATAGAAGAATTGATCAAACTGCGACTGTGACTAGAGTCGATATCTTCATATTGAAACTTCTTCGGAATCATACCGCAAGGTCTGTGACTGTGAGTGAAAACCCCTGGATTTCACAGCCGTTCCACCATACAGACGGGTATATTGCGACTTGCCTCGCTACTGGCTTCGTTCCTCCAGAAGCATTCGTGTATTTGGACATGAATCGATATGTTTTTGATTCTGACGGCGTCCCAATCATATATCACATATAAAGACGGGCCACCGATAAGAAGATAAAATATCCCGAATTTGAGTTCACGAGACCAACAATTCCAATGGAGATACTCATTTGTTAGATTCGTTGAAGCTGGTCGAGCTGCGACGAGGCAGTCTAGGTATTGGTGGCTGAATGACAATGTCTAAATTATTCGTGTTTATTTTCAGTTTCAGCACATTATTGCTATATTTAGTGTTATTGTTTATTTCTGTTAAAATTTAGGGATAGGTTTCAATATGTTATGTTTATTAAATTAGGTTTAGAGATAAAATTAAACGCGTAGGTTAGGAATATTGTGATAGAATTTTTAAGTATAAGATAACATTTTTATTTCTATTTTATTAGAATTAGGTTGCAACATATTAGATGTAGGATCAATGTTCACTGTTGTGTTAAAATTATCAATAATTTTGGAATAGTGTTGATTGGTTTTTTCTCCTTTTTCCTATCGAATTATAAAATATGTAATAATCTTAATTCATTCGAATTTGCTACTATTTTTTGATCAAATGTGTTTAACTGATAACGTATTAATTTAGGGAGCCATTTGGGCCATTAAGTTTTTGTATTATTATTATTTGGAATTTGCTTTATATTCTTTTAAAATTTTTAACGATTAGTATTGCATAAAGAGCTTTTGATTTTGACTTTACGATTCGAATTTATCCACATGAAGGGATTCTAATCACTTCTACTGGGAATACTTATGCCATTTCAAAGAATAGCTGATCCACAATGTGTGAAGATAAAATATACTTTTCTAATATTTGAACAAATTCTATAATTTTAATTGCAGGGCTTATGCATAGCTACTTAGTTCAATACGACTAAAAATATATATAGAATGGATGTAAAATGTATATTTCATTTCAACTTTTATAGATTTATCGTCGTTTTTAACTATTTCTGAATTTTTGAAGGTAATGTGCTTTGAAATCATTTATCAACTTTTACGAATAGTTGTGAACATAGAATTTACAAACTCAATTCTTACTATCTCCTCCTATAATTGATTATAGAATAAACAAATTCTAGACATACCCTTTCATATCGCGCTTTGTCTTTTTCTGCCATAGCCTCATATTTGTGTTTAGTATCGGCATCAACATCTGACCATTTCCTCCCCAACTCCTTGGCTATATCACCAACACCATAATCAGGGTTCAGCGCTTTCACTTTATTTCGTTCATCATTACAGAACCAGAAGAAGGCGGACCTAAAATCAAAGCATATATATTAATATACTTTTTGCCACATATACACAATATAAATTAAATTTTATTTCCTTCTAGATAAATACTTTGAAATTAATAAAAACATAAAAACGAGAAAAAATTTGTTTTCTCAACCAACTCACAATGATCGTTTTGGTGCATTCGGATCTTTTATCTGCTTCCGTTTTTTGCCTTTTCCAACCAAAACACCTTTAGGCGGTACGTAATTTTGCATTTCCAGATCATATCGCGCTTTATCTTTTTCTGCCATCTCATGGAATCGTTTCTTTTCATTATCTAGCATTGTCTATCATAAAAAAATTGAAAAAAATAACGAGTTATAAGAATTATTTTATTGCATTCGTTTTTTTATCATAGATTGGTAATGCAATCTTTAATATTAATTGTGGAACAATATATTTATTGAGGCTATGTAAATATATATCATCACAGATAATTACTGATAAAGTGCATCGTATCTGGGTATATTTGAAGCATTTTTTGATCAGAAGATAAGACAGGGCATATAGAAAGTATTAATTTTAATATCCTACTCCCACCATTAATGTTAAAAAGATTATCGATTAAATGTAATATAAATGCGCCTATCTTTTTAATGTCGAAACTAATTAAATAAAATTAAGGATAGGAAAAATACTTAACAGTAATAGGATTGCGGATGGGGTATAAAATAATCGAACCATTTTGTAACGGCAGCTATAAATATGACATGTAACATATAACCAAAAACGTTAGCCTTTAATACGTTTTTATAATATATGTATGTGTATATTCGACATTTTCTTCATTTTCAATCCACGGTGTTATCTAACGAAGGTATGATTTTAAAGTGTTATAAAACAAAAAATAAATAGGAACGGTTAAAAATCATGAACGAGAACTTTGACAATTGTGAATATTATGCAGATAAATGATATATTTAAGATTACTTTACTAGTATCCCTACTTCGTATATGATACAGGCAAAAGAAAATATAAAAATATCGCTTTAATTAAGATAGATAATGAAATACTATGCACTAATCTCATGTAACTTAGATAATCCTATATTTTCCATCAATAATTTATAGTTTATAAACGGCTTACTACATTCAACCAAAACTAGAGATGGATGAATGTTAATTAAATTTTTAATCTAACAAATTAAGTTCGCCAAATAGTTTCGACCATTTTCTTTCTCGGAAAAACAATTTCAGAATAAATAATTCAAGTTTATCTAAATTTATTTTGTTCATAGTGAAAATTCATTTGGTCCTCTTAAAGTGAGTGATGTTATATAGTGAAAAATGGTAGGTATGGAAATATAGTTGCAAATAACTAGAGAGAGGTGGATATTCGATTTACGCGAAGTATAAATATATACAGAGAGAATATGTGCGTAAATATTTCTCAATGTAGAAATGTTTAGGGTGTGGGTGACGGTTCGGTGCAAAAACGCATACACTTTTCGCTTCAGTGTGCCTAACGCCCTATCAACCCCCTTCGTGGATCGACAATGACGTGGTGCCAGTGCCAACGAAGCAGAGACGGGGAACGAAAGACGGCACAGTCGGCAATACCAGTGAGTAGCCGGCCAGACCATCCATTCCATCACTTGTCGTCTCCACCCACCGCTCTGACGTGCTTGCTTATCGTACCCTAATACCAGGGCTTCACTCATTCCACACCATCCCGCATGCCCTTGTTAAATCTAATACTTGGAAAATTCGGAGCCCAGTTTTCTCTCGGGTTCTCCGTTTCCCTTTCTCTATATCTCGTCGGTATGGCGTATATGGTATCGTTGTGCTCGTAGGTTGGTTCTCATTCCACATACACGTTTTCTCTTCAGTCTGTAATATATTTTAAAGCTCGCGCGCGCGAGAACGTTTCTCCATTGATTTTTGAAGGGAGCAGAAGGAAATGAACAGAGACAGAGGAGATGGGTACATGTTATTTATATATGTAAATATAACTAACTATATATACATATTATACATATATACGAAAAGCAAACGAACGATATACCTAAAACTCTAAATTGCTTTCACGATGAAAGACTAGAAAGATGATTTATGAGCTAACTTATTTTTCTGTATTTCCTCATGAATAAAATCAAATTAAATAACAGAAAAATTTATTTATCATACTTAATTAATAAATTGAATATATTGGCTAGCCAACTAGCAAGAATACACACAAACTGGTATAAATAATTCATAGGAAACAGTATTTCCAATAAGCTTGAGAGCTAAATAGTAAGCTTTAAAAGTAAATATAAAAGTTATCATGAATGCCGTCCATTGTATATTGTTCGAATTGGATTATATACTCATCTTTATAAATGAATTTGCAAAAAGCCTTTAAAAAAGATACTAATCTAGCATAGCATTAACTGACAAGATATAGATTGCAAAAGATCCTTCACTAATCGAATCCCTTGTCTTGGTTGAAAGCATATCCCACATTGCAACTTAAAAGTGATGAGCTTAGCAGGTAGCGTCAGAATATCACGCTCACACGTCCAATGTATTCAGTCGACGAAAAGTCAGCACGTTATTACCAAGCGTGAAATTAAGGCGACTAGGGAGATGATGGGGCAAAATAAGCTTGTTACAATTTATTTAAAATTTTATTTTTCATACCTGCAAGCTTTTATTTAATAACACAGAACTAGAGTTTGGTAAACAACATAAATAACCGGGAATATGTCATCTTATTACTTAAATTATTTTTTTAAATCATCTAAATTGCATCACCGAAATGTTTTTAAATCAATCTACAATTACCTTCCATCGTTCTGCACATTTTCTTGAAAATTCTGTAAATATAACTGTCTCCTCGGGATGTTTCTTCTTATGTTCTTCACTACATGTTTGAACAAAGAATGCATACGCTGTCATACGTCCTCTAGGTTTTGCATCCACTTTTCCTCGAACCACTGGAGTTTTTTTTGTTTGATTATTTTGATGATTCTGTTGTTGCATTTGATCCGACAAATGCTGATTCTGTAAAATTAAATGAATTTTTTTTTTGGTTAGTGCATACAGTTTCCACGGAAATTTATTGGTGAGAAATAAAAAAATGAATAACGATAGTGTGGAAAGGAATGCATGTGGATTAAGTGAATTTGAAAGGATTTTATGCTGGGGTGAGATTTTGATTGATTCAGAATCATTTTAAAGGTTTTTTTTAGCTGCTTTGGAATTTTCAAGTCCCCTATTTTGTTCAATCGCAAGTCCGATTTTTTTTATATTTTAAATTAATTATGAAGCAATTTTATATAGGGTTTTGGGAATGATAAGTTACACACCATCTGACTATCTAGTATCAGAAAGAAATCCTACTCTCTCGATTAATCCAAATTGCAAAGACATCTTATTTACAAGATTTTGATTACATAAGCCATTTAAAAGAAAGACATAAGTCTCCACTGTTATCATATCGCGAAGGAGAGTCGTTTGACTTTTTAGTCGCATGATTTTTCACAAGATTGCGTTGCGACAAAAAGTCTCAACGTTTTCTGACCATGACAAAACATGTGGAAATCTTAATGAAATGTGACTTTCATCAGTGACATTTTACACGGGAATGCGTATGAGCAGCCAGTGGTGAATGCGTGCTTTCACACAACATGAATACGCTTGAGATTGCGTTAAATATGAATTGGTATTTGCTCCGATAAAGTCGCAAATTCAACATTTACTGTAAAAACTCGAAAAAATTTGGCATCCCACCGTGTAAATGTCGCATTTAAACACGTTAAAATTAAAAGCTTTAACTCACGTACTCAATCTCTTAATTTAATGGTATATGGTTAGTGCGTCTTCCACTTGCCTAAATCTCAAATGATGCAAAGGTGGCAGAAACGGTGAACCACAAGTGCTTCTGAGTGTTGGATGGCTACTCATTGGACTTCTTGAACCATGGGTTACCCAGAAATGCGGAGAGATGAACTTTTACCTTTCACAGCTTCTAACGGGGTATAGATATTTTCGTGAATATCTCCATGAATCAGAATGCCCTCTGAAAATCGACGACGCATCCACTCATTATTAGGTTGCAAGCGCTTCTCTGTAGAGAGAGACGGCCAGTTCATCCCGACTGTATCGTGGAAGCTATGTTGCGATCCAAAGATGCGTGGAGCGCAACGGTTAATTTCTTTGTCATCTTGAGACAGAAGCGATACAATTACTGCCTGTCAGGCTTACTAGTACACTAGTAATGCTGTACCTGGATGCAGGTCGATTGAATTTGTCTAAGTTGACATAATAGGGACTCCACCTAGTAATGCGCGAGCGTTCCCAGGGTGGACCTCAGTCCCCATTATATAGTCGAAGTTATTAGTGGGCGCAAGCCCTACATATCAGATTTATGAAGGCTTGAGACGCGTTGTGTTTTTTACCTCCATTACCGCATCCAAAATCTCAAATAATCTTTATACCAATGTAGCTATTGGAAACACATTCAAATAATATGTCACCTAATAAAACCAATGGCTGTGTCGAACCACATACTCGTATTGACACAAAGTGTCCAGAAAATATGAAGCAACAAGTCCATAACGCTTTGATGGAAATTATATTACTTATTTCAAGTTAGAACCAGCTTTTTACAAATCGAATAGACATAAGTACACTCCTGTCAGAAAGATTTTGTCCTAGCATCTGATGAAAAAAATTCAGAAACTACTTCCAAGATATAAAGAAATCAATCAATTTAATCAGCCTTCTATTTTTTACAGTATTTCATATATCATTTGGTGACAAGAATCTCAAAGATATTCAAGATCATTTGAGCAGAACGTAGCATCTGGTTTGAGAGAAGCCAAAATGGTAGGAAAAGGCGAGCATTGTTGTTGTTGTAATATATGAAAATTGAAAAGCCTAGAACCTGACAGAATAAAGTTAGATTTTGAAGAAATTAATTAAATTTAAGGGTATCCGAAATGTTTTATTTGACCTGTGTTATGCTATGGGTGTGAAACATGGACCCTAACCCCAGCATCCGCAAATATATGGAACGCCTTGCACCGACGGGTCCTGAGGCGAATAGTTGAAGCGAAGCTAGACGGGGAACCAATGGCGAGCTGTATGAAATTCTTGACGAACCGGAGGTCTCAACGATTGTTAGACTGCGGAAGCTGCAATGGGCTGGCCACATGAATCGTATGGACGAACAACGGATACCCAAAAAGGTATTCGTTGGGAGAACTGAAGCCCGGAGACCACTGGAGAAATCGAGAAAACGCTGGTCTGACTCGGTCGACGAAGACAGTTCATCGCTGCTCGGATTTCGAAATTGGAGGACGCGGTTTATGGACCGAGACAGTTGGAGGCACTGTTTGTAGGAAGCGAAGGCCCGAGAGGGGCTGTAGTGCTAACAAAAAGAAGAAGAAAATGTTTTATTGGGGAAAATGTCAAATCTATAAATCCTACTATTACACACACAAAAAGTTGGCTGAATTTATGCTTTTTTTGTATTTATAGAGAACTACATTCGTGATTATTTTCAGATTTTTCGGATCGCAGGTGTCCAAAAACTTGTTGGACACAAATTTTTCGTACATTATTCACAAAGTTGGCTGAATTTATGTGTTTTTTTTTGTATTTATAGAGAACTACATTCGTGATTATTTTCAGATTTTTCGGATCGCAAGTGTCCAAAAACTTGTTGGACACAAATTTTTCGTACGTTTTTCATCAGGAGATGAATCCTTTCCATTTGATTCAAAGAAGTTGACACAGAGGAAAGGAGCAACTTACTCCCGAAATGGCTATGTCGAATATTAATATTTTCTTTGCGAAAATAATGATCAATTTAAGGAAACAATTGAATCATTAGCATTGTCGAATATTATCCTTTCCTCCGCACCCCTCGATGTATTGTAGATAACGCAGTGTAAGACCGGTTTAAAAGAAAAATAAATTTCGATTACGAATTGACGATTAGTTCTTGAAACTCGATCACTCTCCCTGAACAGTGAAGCGTAATTTTATTCAATCTATCCTTTCATTTAAGGAAAAATGCAATAGAAGTTATTAGTTACCTTTCTTTGCAATGTATCGTTTTACATTATTTTTTAGTTCATGGAGTTGAAAATGTCTAATGTGGTATTGCAGACCTGGCACATAGGGTTTGCGCCCATTAAAAAATTCTTCCATAGTTTCAATCGGGTCTGTTCCCCAGCACCCTGAAACTACTTCCACACTTTTTTCAGGTAGAGTTCATTTTATACCAATTGAAACAACTTCAATCAATTTGCTTCGTCCAGGCACAATGTTGCAGTCAGCTCAATTCAGTATTAAGAGTGACATAAAAAAAGTAGCGATCGCAGTTCACGCAGCTCCCGATTACAGCATAGCATCCACGATAGTTAAGAGTTAACCTGAACTATGTGGAGGCAAGTATACTTTTTCAGAAAAACGCATGCAACCAAAAAATGCGTGGTGTGTGCCATCAATTTCGAATAGGCAAAAAAAATCAAAATGACGTTCTAATTCTATGGGGATATTTTCATTCAAATTCTATGGAGATAATAACGAAAATATGTTTGCCCAGTTAAAAGTTGAGAAAAGTAGAAGTTCTTCCACCATCATTCTTGCTGATCCATGTATCAGGTCAAGAATTCTGGCCATCCAACGTCCAAGGAAGGACTCGGTCCAGCATTGCTTCTACCTGTATATGGTAGTGGGTTCGCTACGATCTTGTTTGAAGCTCTAAGTTTCCTTTTCAAATTGAGGAACTGGTTGCTAATTTGAGTTTTTGTAATTGTAAGCTACCGGTTAAAAGAATTAAAATTGAAATTTTAAAGATCCATTAGATACATATTTTTTTAAATATTCATTCAGATCAAAATTTAAAAAATATTAGATTATTTAACAGGGATTTTCTTTTATATATAATCTCAACGTTAGAACTTAGAAATATTAAATTTCATTTCAAGACAGCATACGTATAAATAATATGCAAGGTTTTTCCTAATACGAAACATTTTAACGAAATTACATCATTTTTTCTTGTGTTTCTAGTGAAAAAAAAATGAATAGAAAACGTAGCTTAAATAAATTTGCTTTCAGAAATTTAAAAGGCCAGAAACATTTCTATTTTTTACGTAATCAACTCAAATTTAAATATTGGAAAGTATTTGAATTACGAGTGGTTTAGAACGAATGATGTTTATCTAGAATTATTCTAAGTAACCTCAATATCATCCGTTTGAATATTAACTCATTTTGCAAGTTGACCGATAAAGCTGTGATCTGTTATTATGGTTCAGACATCATTCTAGCTTTTCCCTAATTGTTTTGTTTTACCGTTTTAAGTCGTCTTTCCAAAGGGTTTCATTTAATTCGACATTTATTTCAAATCGGGTTTAAGCTGGCAGTAAACTTCTTCAGTGCGTACAGAACAATTGTGTACGCACTGAAGACTGCTACTAGTCGAGATATTTACATTTGCAGAAAAAATAAATAACTAGCTAGCAGAATACATTACATTGTTATTAGCTATATATATATACAAATTTATCATGTTTTAACCGTTTTAAAAGAGAGAAAGAGAGAGAGAGAAAGAGAGAGAGAGAAAGAGAGAGAGAGAGAGAGAAAGAGGAGAGAGAGAAGAGGGAGAGAGAGGAGAGAGATAGAGAGAGAGAGAGAGAGAGAGAGAAAGAGGAGAGAGAGAAGAGGGAGAGAGAGGAGAGAGAGAGGTGAGAAAGAGGAGAGAGAGAGGAGAGAGAGTGAGAGAGAGAGCGAGAGAGAGAGAAAGGAAGAAAGAGTATACTCGTATTCTTCCTAAAGGAGGACAATGTTATTTGTATCTTTTATTGTATATTTATCACTTTAATTACAATACTTAATTTCATTCTTATCACACCATCAGCGATTCTTCTGTCAGATTCGCAACTATGATTCAAAATTAGGTTAAAATCACACGGTCTCACTTAGATATTATAAAATACTTTTTCAATTTTATAGGCCATCGCTTTTCAAAAATCTTAATTTGTCGAGTACTATGATTGGATACAAGACATTCTATTCTTAGAGAAGTTCAGAGATTTTACTCATAAATCCGTATTTTTTGGAGATCTTCATATCTTAACTGCCCTCAATCAGGCTTGGTTGCTGATACTTTTTAGAAAGGCTTTTTCGAGAAGTTTCACTAAATAGCTTCCTTCATTATAATTGATCAATTTTACGCTTTAAGGGTCACCACCAGATAACCTTTTGAAAATACTCTGGTTTCTGAAATTTTAACGGGCCATGACCTTTTATATATATATATAATAATACATAAAGTACGCCATTTTAATGCGGCCAATGAAAGAATTCGTAGGACGAGTAGTGTAGTGGTTAGAGCACTCATCCCTTAAGCCGAAGATCCCTGGTTCGACTCTCGTTGGTGGCAATGAGATTAAATTCAAGTGATTCTTCGAACGGACCTTAAGCGCGATCAGTTATGATACGTGCTGATTTAAAATTAGAACGTATCGCAGTTGGGTGGACGGACACACGGCCAAAGGATGAAACTGACCGTATCACCTTATGGAGTGCCGACACATTCGATCATGATAATGAGATGCCCTAACTATATCTAAGCGAAGGCCCAAAAGGGGCTGTAGTGCTACAATTTTCAATGAAAGAATTGAATAAATTTGAAAATTCAAAAAGGCTTCGAAAACGTGTTAATTTTATTAAGCTTACTATCAGTTAATTAAAATCTAATGAAAAAAGAGACTGCTTTCCGAAAACAAGATTGATTAATATATGTCCATTTTATTAGTGAGCCAAAAATGAAATACTTCTCTAAAATTGATTGAATTTTGTTTCAGAAATTTTCTAATATATTTGGCATGTTGGCTGTAACATTACTCTTCAAAAATCCTTGCAAGAACTTGTCTGGGTAAATTCAATTTGGAAATCTTGATAGTCAGTCAATACCTCGTTTTTACACCTCATACCGTGGGAACCCAACGCAAAAAGTAAAGCGTCGAGCTTGCAATGTGTTGTATTTTCTTCAATAGCACAAGGCTGGTAACATCCAAAATTTACCCAGCTTTGGAAGAAAAATTGCTGAGTGACGATTTTGGAACAAACAATGGATCCTACCGTGGTTGGTGAATGATGTGAATATCATCGGCGCCCCAAAAGTCAAAACCTTGCATGTTGACCCATCAGAGAGTTCTAAATGAACCTCGTCAGTGAGCAAAACTCGCTCCCAAAAATCCAGTTCAATTTCAGCCATTTGAATTTGTTTTTTGGATGCATTCCGACACATGGCTTAAATTTTACTGAGCTGAAGTTTCTAATCCGGGTTAGATAATCGTCGATCAGTTAAGAATTTAAGAAATACCTACTCCATTCTGGAAAAATTTTAGACTTACATACTTCTACATTTTTGTGCCAAAATATTCTTTTGTTTTTAATAAGAAAGATGCAGTTGCATCTATTTAACAAGGTATGGGCCGTGAACCAAGAAATTGAGCTACACCCTCTTTTTACAAAACGAAAAATGGCCAAAGTAGTGAATGTTAGTTCAAATTCTCCCCGTAACAATGGGGCTACTTCTTTTTAATAGAAAATCCTGATGAAAAAGCCCCTCAAAAAAACAATGCTATCGGCTAGATACTGTTAGGATCATGAAATATATTCAAAACTTCTTTTCGAGGCACTTTCAGGCATGACACAATATTGAGTACGATATTCAAAACTTAGCATTTGTGTTGAAAAATTTAGTCATTTGAGCTATCGATTTTTTATTTTTCATGTATTAAAAAAATCCATAATGTCACACTAGGACATTGAAAAGGAAATTAGAAAATTATGAGTTCCCTCCAGTCAGCATCTAGCAATTAGAACATTTGCTGACATTCATATAAAAAGACAAGTACAATAATAATTGTTCGTAAGCTTACATTTCCAGCAGATTTAATTGCAATTTTAATATACTTGCATAAAAAAAAACAAGACGGTTGCCTAGAATTGAGCTCTTGACAGGTACACCGATGATCTCAATTTTTTATCTGAATGAAGTTATCTATTTTTAACCTAAATAAATTATAGAATAATTAACTCTATATATTGCGCTAAATTATTAAAAAAAATAATTTAAAATTAAATACATGCCCTCAAAAAGTTGTCACGGATATAAAACAACCCAATTCACCCTAATCTTACCACCATTTAAAATCCTCTGATTGCATATTCATAAACTACTCAACATTTTTTTTTCTACCTCAATATTATTGCTAATTAGCCCTATTACAAGCTTACGAAATACATGCGGGCGTTAAACAATCATCCAACCGGGCTAGCTAATAAAAAAGCCTCATTAAAATGTAAGAATGACGAACACATTTTTATATTGGTTGCAAAAAATTGAAGAAAAAACACTCCAACATACTTTCTAAAATACAGTTTGGTAACTTTCACCTGGAACAGTAACCAATCGACCAACCAACCGACAACCAACAATCAGCCGACCAGTTTCACTTAAAAGATTTAAAGAAGTATCATTTCTTTGTTGGAATAATTCCTAGAACCGTACTCAAAATTTGTAATACAATTTCATACTTTTGCTTATGCAATATCTCACTTGTACTATATATCGCAAAGCTATTTCCCAGCTAACTTTAGCAATCATTGAATAGTTTTCTATATGCTAAATACCAATCGTTACGTAAGAATGATTAAGCAAAATTAAGATAAACCATACGATTGCAAAAACTGAAATCGATGCTACGAATATAATATGGTTGAGAAGCGACGTAGCGAAAAGAAAGAAAACAGAAGAATGAGGTTGAGTAATAAAATTGAATTTTTTGGTAATCACGATCTTTGAAGTCTAATGAGTAGGAAAATTAGTAAGTGGAACCTTGCGAATAGGAAAAAATCAAGTTATGTGAGAAATTGAGGTTTAAGTAAATACCATGACATGTTAAAGATTATGTGTATTTTTTTCTATCTTTAAATAGTCATTGATTGAGTGAATAAATGCCTCTTTAATTGCATTACAGATTTATTTGGTAACTTTAATTTGTGACGAAAATTTGTTATACTCTATGTAAACAAAAATAGTATTTATGCAATTTGTATCCAAGCTCGGTACTACATAATTGAAAATCCTAATATTCAATTTCATTTTGTTTTTGACGCAGAATGTGTAGTTAATCAAAAAACGAAAATTTGAAGAACAATTTATTTTTTCTAGTTTGATTTATTCATACGGTCAATACATAAAATATTCAAAATAAGAGGATTCGCATTTTTATACATTTTGTATTAAGCGAGTTATTTTAGATATTTTTTCTGTGGTTGTTGTCCTCCGGATTGTTGCATTTTTAAAATAAATTTGTCAGAATTCTATATCTCGTCTAATATTTTACAAGATTATAATAAACAAAAAGTAAATTCACTCAGTTTCCGTCCTCTGTACTACTTGTTTTGCTATTATAAACAATTTAAGCAGTATAAATTCTGGTTCATGTGGCTCCTTTTAAATTAATTTTCTTTTTCTCGGATAATTTCGTATGACAAGTTTAATACATTTACACAATAAATTTTTTTTAGATGAGTCATTTAATCCATAAGAAACTGCAAAACAGCTTCAAGGTGAACCGCATATATGTTACCAAATATTTTATCAAAATTCATCAATTAATCAAATTTAATCATTTTCATATTATGTAAAATCCATTACAGCGCGTTTATATCGCAATATTATTTCTTCAATTTAATATGGTAAACAATCAAGATTGACAGGAAACACTAACAAATCATCCTAATAAAAAAATTCTCTTTCATCATCGTTCAACAATGCACACACAATAAATATATTTTTGTATGTGATAGATAAATATGAATCTTTTCAAGAACAGCAGCGGCAGCAGTAGAAGCAACTTCAGACCAAAGTTTAAGAAGCAGAAAAAATGCGATGGTTTATAAAAAATAAATTTCCATCGTAAATTTGAAAGGCTATTGCATACAAAATTAAATTGGAAAGTTAAATGACTAATAAAAAAGTACGAGCGAACGAATGAACGAACCGGTCGGGTCCTTGAATGAATCAAACAAGTTTCTTTGCTGTTCTTTAAGAAGTGGAGAAGTCAGTCAGTAGTCTCGGGCTCCGATGTGTATCGGCGTCGAAAGTTGTCGTCATTGGAGGGGAATCTTTTATTGAAATGAGTGAACATTCATTGCTCCAATCTACATCGTTACGATGTTGTGTCGCGTCATTCCCTATTCGATTGCACCACCAACCATACTCTGTATGAGATTTGTAAAAAAAGTCAAAAGGAATATATCTATATGGATTTTAAATCGACGACCTATATTCTCACTTGATATGGGTCTACTATTTGCGAAGGTTAGGGTGATTATTGCAAAAGTGTTGGGTAAATATAAAAGATTTAGTATTGAGTTGGGAATTCGAAAAAGAAGAATTATATATCGTTTTGTATCCTTAATGGGGATGTTAACATGATTTTTATTATATCACGTTGTACATTAGATAGTACCTTTTATGTTCTGGTTGTGAATTTAGGAAATTATGCTCTTTAATGTACCACTAACGTAAACACAGGGGTAGTTCTGGTAAATTCATATGTATTCAATACATAAGCAGGTAAATTTATGCAAAAGAAAATATTGCAACGTTACAAAAAAAAGAATACTTGCCAACAGGAAAGAAGACTGTAGAACTCTTTCATTGCACCTATCAGAATGACAGGTTTTACATTTTCCTTTTGAAATTCGATCCTCCAATTTATGCTTTTTCCTCTTAATTAGCTTTAGCACTATAGCCCCTTTCGGGCCTCTGCTTAGAGATAGTTAGAGTATCTCATCATCTTGATCGAATATATTGGCACTCTAGGTGATAGGGTCAATACCACACAATTTGGCCGTGTGTCCGTTTACCCACCTGCGACACGTTCTATTTTAAACCAGTACATATAATGAATCATAATGAACGGGATTATAGTCCATCCGAATCACTTGAAACAAATCTCGTGGTCACCAAAGAGATTCGAACCAGGGAGAGCATGACTTTTACAGAAATTATTAAATAAGTTCAATGTTGTCTTTGTTTTTATTTTTGAAACAAATCCATAGAAAATATCATTGAATATTGATACTTACATCGGCACCAGTCAAATTGACTGCTGCACATTTCCACATGATAAAATAATATGATAATAAGCAGGAGGTATATTGTTGTCTATATGTAGTCTAAATAAATACTAACACTGTATTCAAAAACAAGGGTTTTCCCAATAGTAAGCATCAATATCACTCCAATAAACCGTAACAACTTCCTAGCGATAGCATTCTTTTAACGCTTTTCGGGCGCAACAACTTGGTTGACGATCGTCAATTGCCTAAGTTGAAATGATTTTGAACCGTCTATAGCAATCGACAGCTGATTTTGTCAATCAAAACATCGCTACAGACGGTTCAACATCAGTTCAACTTGGGCGATTGACGATTAGATCGTCAACCAAGTTGTTGCGTCTGGTAAGCCTTTTACCAGAACAATAAACTACACACAAAATAATTCTTATTTGCTCTTGGAGCTCATTAGTTGTGACGATCCCATGTCATAAAAAAGATTTCAGCAAAGATGTTTATTTGTATACTCGGAATTGTGGCATACTGAAAACATGTAGTCAGTGTTGTACAGAAAACAAATGTGACCGCAGGGACAATCAGGAGCTTAGAGTTTTTGGTAAATTAGTTTCAAACATTACCAGTCGTTTATCGAATTTTTAAAGTTACACAGGGAAAGTGCAACTCCTTTGAAAAAAACATAAAATTGGAAGTATTCAACAGTGAAAAACATATTACTGTAGGCGTCTGATCTGTTTTTTAGAAAAGGTGAGCCCATATTTTAGGAGAATAACCAATATTCCTATTGAATGTTCGAATAATGGGAGCGATGAATTTGATGATAGTGAATGTTGATTGCTTGAAAAGCATAGTAATTTACATGGTGGCAGTGAAGATGAATCGAGTAATAGTGACTGCAACACAATTTCAAATTCACCTAAAAGAAGCACGCGATTACCTTCGAGCTCCGAAGAGGAAGATAAAGTGAAGGATCCACGACTTGAAATTTCCTTAGACGGTACTTCTTAGAAGATAATCGAAGCAGGAAGATCTTCATTCTAAAATATTTTAAAAAAATGTGTTCGGATCAACAGTGCACACCAAAAATAATATTATGAAGGGCGATTAAAATAGTGCATTTTTCTCATTTAATTGTTGTTAGTTTTCAAGGCAGTCAAACCTAGTGGTAGCCTATGCAGACGACATCAACAATTTGACACGGTCATTAATAGCCGCCAACGAACTATTCCTGAAATTTGACAGCGATGGAAAACTAGTAGGGATACAAATCAATGGGAATAAAACAAAACTCATGACGCAGTCGAGGAAAAATACCTCAAATATTCAAAATATCACACTTGACAAACACAGTATCGAAAATGTGAACGAATTTGTGCGTTTAACCCAAAATAAAGAGAGCCGGTAATGAAAGAGGTGAATGCAGCTCACAAATAAAATGTTTTATTCAATTTTGACGATCTTGAAGACCAGCTGCATACACAAGAAGCTACGAGTATAAGTATATGTACAAATCTATGAAACTACCTAACTCAAGCTTCTGCAAACATACTCAACGCCATTGAGAAACGGGTCGTGAGACGAATAATCAGGGCGAAGTTAGATGTGGACCAATAGCGAATTTGATACAAAAAAAAAAGAAAAAAAAATGAAATTTTTGACAAGCCGGAGGTCTTAATGACCGTAAAACTGCGGAAGCTGCAATGGGTTATCCAAGCGAATCATATGGACGAACAACGGGTACCCAAAAAGTTATTCGTTGAGAGATCGGTGGGGAAGCCGAGGAAACACTGCTCTGACTCGGTCGACGAAATTGGATGGACCAAGTTGGAGGCGTTTTTTGGAGGAAGCGAAAGACAAAGTTGGAGGCATTTTTTGAGAAACCGAAGGACCGAGTTGGAGGCTTTTTTGGAGGAAGCGAAGGACCGAGATGGGCTGTAGTGCTACGAACTAGAAGAAAAAAGAATAAAGGTAAGTAAAGAATAAAGATCAGCGTTTATCCATACAAATAAGCTCCTGCAACATTTCGACATCTGGAAGCGATGTAGGTATCGTAAAATGCTGATTTTTGTCCTTCATTTTCTCGAAAACTAAGGATTTTTCTTAGAAATGCCTAGAACAAACATATATTCTTACATCAAGCCCGATTGAAATCTTGTGAAACATGGAAATGAAATTTGTGCCAAACTTTCGTTTTAGACTCGTTAATTTGCAGCCTCACCTGCTTCGCTGTTTGGTGCAGCCTAAGCAGGAGTACTGTGGATGAAAAGGACCGTGATAAGATATTGACATCTGCATAGGTTACAATTTGGCTTAGTTTGTAGAATATGTCCCTTTCGTATTAATAGGTGCTTTGCGTACGCCGTACACAAGAGCTAGATGGAATCTAGTAGTTGGGTCAAGATCATCACCGTGCTTCAGTCGAACATTTGTGCCAAACGCATTCGTCGGTTGATCGTTGGCTCTAACTTTTGATGTTGATGACATAGTCATTGTTAGTTTAGCTGGGATTGAAGCATTATATGGTACAGTACTTCTTGATCAATACTGTCTTGTCGAACTTTAAAAAGTTGGTCAGTAATTGATCACCCATTTGTCAATAAACTTTCTATTTTTTTTCTGAAGATTTTGGAGGATGTACAAACAGTGATTTGCCTCAGTAGTTTTCGTATTAAAACTTTTAGGTTGACTAAACTTGCAAGGTTTCTTCCGTTAGTGATTCCTAGAGAATCAATGCAGCACTTTTATTCTGATGAATAAATGTTTGTTTAAGCCGACAATTGCTGTGCTCCACCTGTATAGAAATTTTTATTCAGAATCAAACTAGAAACCCTAAATTGTTTTGATAGTTTACATAACTGAGCGAGTCTAAACAAAGGTTTCTTAAAAATGTTATTTTCTACCTTAATACCCTAAGAAGAGGAAACATAGTAAACACGCCTTTCACACATTTAAACATAGAGTACCTAAATGGGTTCCGAGTTCAATTTCAACGCCATTGCATGTCACCTACCTTATAGCTATAATGGAGTCTAGATCGTCATTTTCTCAATCGTCATAAATAGATTTATTCTCGTCGAATAAACGTGAAAGCAAAGAGAAATTATCAAATATCGGTTTTATAAGGTACCTGTTTGGATCGATTTCAGATTTGCTCCCAATCTCAATTTGTTCGGTGAATCCTATATCCGAGTTGAAATGTTAATAAGGGATATTTCCGGTCTGCTTGCTTTAGCACTACTGCCCCTTTCAGGCCTTCCCTTAGAGAGAGTTAGAGTATCTTATTATCTTGATGAAATGTATCGGCACTTGAGAAGGTGATATGGTCAGCAGCACGCTTTGGCCGTATGTCCATCCACCCAGCTGCGATACGTTCTGATTTGAGATCAGTACATATAACTGAACGGGCTTATAGTCCGTCCG
The DNA here is from genome assembly GCA_963969285.1 of Odontomyia ornata. Lineage (NCBI taxonomy): Eukaryota > Metazoa > Arthropoda > Insecta > Diptera > Stratiomyidae > Odontomyia > Odontomyia ornata. The sequence goes on along the minus strand of OZ017739.1, from coordinate 422,185,319 downwards.
AAGATTTATTCGATACAAATCTCATTGTCGCCAACGGGATTCGAACCAGGGACCTTTGTCTTTTCTTGTCGGAAAATTATATTCGGGTAGCCTCTTGTAGTTTTATTAACGAATCACTTTGAGATCAAAAACAAATTCTTTTACATTTATTCGAAAATTTAAAATCCAACTTTTATTTAAACAAGCTGAGTATACTGAAGTATGCACCTGACGGCAGCACTCAACCTATGATATGTAGACAATTGTCTCAGGCTAATAATGAATAAGTAAAAGAAAAATTTCAATGATATGCGTATTGAACTGGGTTCAAAGAAAACCCATTTTTAATTCGTTTCAAGCGGCGGACATTTTCCTGCAGTATCACTAATTATATTACATTATACTGACGAATAACCATAAAGATATTTATGTTATTTATCTTATCTGAAAATTCAAGTCTGATTCGATGGAAAGCACACATTATAGAAAAACGTTGTGTTGTTTTAATCGCCGCAAATACAAATAGCTACAGTCTTCGAGTTTCTTGAAAATTACATAATATAAAAACCTTATTTAAAGCAACTCAACTATCAAATTTTGTTGGATTAAAATGTACCCGTATTATTTTCCGGTGAACCTGTTAAATTTCGAAATCATCCTACTATAAACAAAGTTGAGTTAAATACGACTTTTAAGGTATTGCTGCTGGCGTACTCGGCAAAGAATTATCTCCGTAATTTTTTCAGATTTTTCGGAGCACATGTCTTCAATTGCTAGGGGGCACAAACATTTTTCATTCATTTTCGCTCCCCCTTCTTATACCGAAACAGCCTCAATAAAAGGTCATTCAACAAGTTATTTTCTGGCGAGACTGTTAAGTTTCGAAATCATCCTACTCTAAACAAAGATGAGTTAAATACGACTTTTAAGGTATTGCTGCTGGCGTAATCGGTAAAGAACTATCTCCATAATTTTTTCAGATTTTTCGGAGCACAGGTCTTAAATTGTTAGCGGGCACATTCATTCATTTTTCTTCCAGCGATACAGCCTCAATAAATGGTCATTTAACAAGTACTTAGTCTCACCGCCCGATGGCGCTGCTATTACAAAAGAGTTTTACCATCGTGCAGCACATTCTTTTAGTAGCATACTGACAACGTTTCAGTCAATTCCCTTCATTAGTTTTGCTTTGATAGCCTTTGGAAGCGAGCGTGTCGGTCAGTTGTACAAAAATGGAAAAAGAACAATATCGTTCAGAGATCAGATTCTTGTTTTTGGAAGGGAAAACGCGCAGGGAAATCAAAGATCGCTTGGATGCTGTGTACGGTGACTCTTCTCTTTCGATGGCGACCGTCAAATATTGGTTCAACGAGTTTGTTCGTGGCCGCACGTCGGTTCTTGATGAGCCACGCCCAGGTGCCCCGAAAACGGCTGTTACGGAGGAAAACGTTAAAAAAATCCACGATCTCGTGTTGGCAGACCGTCGATTGAAAGTTCGCGAGATAGCTGAGACTGTGGGTATCGCAGAAGGAACGGTGCATCATATTCTACACGAAGAACTGGGCATGAGAAAGCTGTCGGCGCGATGGGTGCCGCGTTTGCTCACACCGGAAAACAAACGGAACCGTGAGACCACATCGGCGACGTGTTTGGCGCTGTTTCAGCGCAATCCGGCGGAGTTCTTGCGTCGTTTCGTGACCGTCGACGAAACATGGATTCACTGGTACACACCAGAGACCAAGGAACAGTTGAAACAGTGGAATTCACTCGGCGAACGTGTTCCGAAGAAGGCGGACTGTTCGATCGGCCGGAAAGGTGATGACCACGGTTTTCTGGGATTCACAAGGTGTGATCCACATCGATTACCTCGAGAAGGGTAAAGCAATCATGGGGCGCTACTGTGCAGACTTATTGGGCCGATTTTACGTCAAATTGAAGAAAAAGCGGCCCCGCTTGGCGAAGAAAAAAGTGCTGTTCCAAAATTTTCGTTTTTCTTCTGTAGGCTAAGTACTTGTTGAATGACCTTCTTACCTTTCATTTGATAGCCCACATGACAATCTTTGGCAAAAAAAATTGATGGTCTTTTCTTTTATGGCACAAAACCCCTAAGATCAAAAAATTATATTTTGTATCGAGATTACGTTCACACAATTTGTGATTGAGTCTTCAGTTATAATTCAACAAACAAATGCCCATGTCATTTTTGATTGTTTAGAAATTGTTCCTTGTAGTTACGTAAATCTGACTGATAACCCTGACTAGGGACTGTTATTAAGTAAACCTTGTGAGTTTCTCACTCGGACGACACAAAATAAACGTTAATGGCTGCGGGCAAACCTAACGCAACTGTATCCATTAATCAATGCACTCCAGTACAAGTTTCACCAAATATATCACATATAGGCTCTACTCTACGTAGTTGTTTCAATAGTTTTCCTCATTTGAACTTCTTCTTCCATATATTTTTTCTTACATATAACAAGGTAAGGTATAAACGTACACATAGCATATAGCTACATGTGTATATGTTCGGAAGGCACATCTAATTGTTGCTAGGTCCTGATCCCATTGTGTATTGTTGACCCTAATATAGGATCGCAATTAACTTTTATAACGCTCTGCGGGGTTAGTCTTGATATGACGGGTACTGAAGCTTTGTGCCGTAAACTCAGACCTATTTCTGGAGGTAATATAAACGCAAAATTCTACAAAACTGTCACGGGTCAATAACACGAGTACCTCATAAGAAAAGATGCCGTTCTCTTATACTCGGGCGAACGCTTTTGTGTGTTTTGAAGTAAGAAAATAGAATGAAATTCACTGAAACTATTAACTTCGATAAAACGATAACAGTTTGATGGTGTCGACTTTACCAAATCAATACAATTCATTTCCTACCAAATCAATACAGTTCATTTCCTAAAGTTTCGCAAACTGATCTCTAGAGACAAAACGGCGTGTTTTCAACTTTAGGGCACTTGGCATTTAAAGATGGATCAATTGATGTCGTCATGTTTGGCCAGGTACTTTTACATGGAACGATCTTACGTCTCATCAGTCCACCGTAGAGTCATCATGACTGTGGTGTGGAATCGTTCTACGCTATTGACACACCTGCTTGAAGTTTTTCTCTACGAGCCCCGGATATTTACTTGAAGGATGCTTTCATGATTCCCCTTTCAATATCCTTCAATCTGGGAATCGTTTTGCTTCTTATTCGATGTTCCATGTCATCTTCTCCACACATACAGGTATGTCAACAGCATGTACTTCTCCCATGCTCCCATGAACTAGATGTCCCCTGCTTATTTGTATCTAACCTCAAATTCATCTTCATGCAGCCAAACAATCCACCTTGACATCTAGAAAGACTTGAAATATGTATATAAACATAGAAAGACAAACGCTAACATAATCAGCGAACAAGTTATGACAAATTCCGACGCACTTTTCTCAGTACTAGACCACATCCTACGACGCAAGCGGAAACGAGATGAACCAGAACATATGGACATTCAACGACACAAGAAAACAAAAAATTAATATCCCCAATAATCCTCGACCTGGTCTAACTTAGGGACTACCTGCTTCAACCACCTTACACTTGTATACGGTAATTTTCTTCCAAGAACCTCTTTAGACACTGAAGATAACTCAAGCGAGTCGAAACGCGTCTGTTAACTGAAAAGAGCAAGACCCGACGGCTTCCCGAAATGATACAAAATAATTGACTAGACATATATATGAGGAACCGTTTGGAACTTGAGAGATATTACACCAAATTAAAAAGTATTCCGTGCTGTGACTGCGATTTGCAAGAGTTTGTAAAATTGCTTTTTTTTTAGAACTAATTACCTGTTAGAAAAATGAAATATGATTTGTTTTGTTTTATTTAGTATTCATCGGCCTTACTTTGTCCCAGTGTTCATGGATGGTAGTAGCTCAGGAATAAACCCAACACTGAGCTCGAGTTTGATTCAATTGCTAGAATCAAACGAAATAGGGAAAATATAAGAAATTCAGATTGCTTGAATTTTCATAAGTGCGACTACCATGGAGTTTAGCGGTAAATTGTAAGTAAGCATTTCAGGACTTTGATAGAGATGATAAAAGAACCAAACAAGATATTGATCAGAGTGAATGATAAAGCTAAGTAATCTTTTTTTCAATTTACTGTACAATATACTATGGATATTTTGCTAAATATTCTCAATAAAGGAGATAAATCTATATAAAACTATGATCAAACAGTGCAAAAGTGACATTGAAATACTTTTTTGATAGTCTCTGCAATTTATTTTTCACCCAACTACAATAATGTTGAGAACACAAATTTCAACAGGTTTAAGAACATTAATATCAACAGGATTTCAATAAAATAACCCGCACCAACATTACCGGAGACGCAACATAGTTTTAACGACCCATAATTATATAAAACAAAACAAAAATCATGACTGACACTATTCTCTCAAAATGTTGTTATAGATTCATGTACATACTTCAATTGTGCGTTGTAATTTAGTAGATCGTTTCAGAATGTAGGTACTTACTTGATTTGCAGTTAAAAGTAGAGAAATTTCGGCACTTAGAAAAGGTCTTAGAATGTCCTTGAACAGATCAAAACTCGTATCTGAATTGCATCTCATCTGAGGTTTGCCAAAATTTTGAAAAGAATAAAATTTACTTTTAATTTTATTGAATAAACGATCGGGCACAATCTACAAGGAAAAACTGCACAAACATTTTAATTTTCTTGGAGTTGGATTATTCCTTCATAAAAGTAAAAAACACATATTTCAAAGACGGGATAAATTGGAAAACTTGTTTTAAGATGGATTATGTCGCAGATTTTCAAAGGGAATTGGGATAGCTTGCCATTATTTTTATTATTAGCCTTAAACAGGAATAAAATTTACCCATCGCGATTTAAGGAAACTAATATAGTTTTATGGCAAGATTTAGTTTGCTTTGAATTAGGAAAAACAATTAATACTTTTGTTAGTTTGTGTTTTCAAAACGAATAGGTGTGAGCACAATACTATTTAGAATAGAAAAATGATAGACCTTATTTTGTTTAAAGACTTCATGTACTGACAAACGCCCATAACTAAAGCGAAGACTTATTCATTGAACTTATTACGCTTAACAACCCGGCAAAGCATTTTCATAAAACCAACCCATCCATGAATGAAAGAAAAAACGAAAACATCTAAGAAAGCTTACAACTTGTTTACATTCGATTCCATTAAATACTACAAAACATTGTTGTTCGCTTTATATCAATCATCATATTGTTCTTATGTTTCCATAAAATGCCGAACAATACACTCTAACAAAACGTGACTACTCCATTAACATTTCAATACAGTATTTCCCACAACCATTCAACATCACCGAATTCAATAAAAATCAAAGCAAAGCTTGAGCTTTTTGCATAAATCGCATACAACCTCTCCTCCTGATTTGGGCGACATCATCGTCTTATCTTATCAATGATACTATAAACACAACGTATAATACGAGTATATGCTTGAATGACGTATTTCACAACGAGTTTATGACATTCCATTCAGTTTACTCAAAAATCAACCTTATTCCGTCTATACATACAGTGCCATGCTGATGATGAGACTGATTCCCAAAGCTAACCACGTGGTTTCTATAGAAATAAATGTATTATTTGCCGGGTATAATCACTTCATATTGCGTCATGCCCACACAACGTAAACCGCATGTTTCCAATTTCGTCTAAACATCCGTCTAGCAGAAAATATATATCTTTCCTCTTGGTGTATGATGTCTATATAGTCTGAGGTCCGGGGTCCACAATATGTATAATATCCAACATACAAAACACCACACAATTGGAAAAAGCCGTTTAATACCATCCATCCATCTATTGAACTGACTCCATCCATCCATCCATATAACATCTATCTATATCAAAGGTTCCATTCACCCAAAATAATAAGACAGAAAAAAACTGAATGCTGTTACTTTACACACCTGTCGAGTGTGCTAATTCCAGCGTTCGACGCCACTTCAAATTATGTATATCGAATGCATGCAAAGAGAGAGTGTATTATAATTGGGTATAGTAGTAAAATGTTTGCCAGTCTCGTTGCTGTTGCTGGGTTTGCTTGGCTTTGCTGTGCCTTGCCTTGCCTGGCTACTTCTTGCTTGCTGCTAGAGAGCTTGGTCGTTTATTCAAAGTAAAATTTAATGCTGCCTTTAGTCAATATAATATTATATATGGGAGATTGGTATTGAAATGGACACATTTATAGATAGGATTAAAAAAAATATGATAGAGGTCTACTGATCATTTGATATCTATAAATTTTTCTTTTTATATTTAATTTTTTCTAAATTTAGAATAGCATTCTCACTAGTAAGGTAATTGAAGTCAGATGATGTTACTAAATTTGTAAGTTTGACTGTTAATAAAATGAATAGTTTTTGATAGAATTTTACAAACATGAGAAAGAAATTGGATTTAAATGCTAACCATGTTCGTAACAGACTACGAAAAAGGTTTAAAAGCAATCCGAAAAATAATCACGTTAAATTATTTTGATATGGGGAATACGTTTGTCTGAATTTTGGTATGCCATGAGGGCCCAAGTGGGTCGGAATTAGTCCATGTAACGTTTCCCTTGTAAAATGTCTACATTGGTTCGTGACTAGTTATAGAAATCGGTTTTATTTTATGTTGCCGAAATATTTTCAAAGCTTTGACGACCCAAATTTAATTAGATTAAACAGGTATAAAATTGATAGTTCTTTGATAGAATAATAGTCGATTCATTATCAACTTATTTATCTAATGCTGTAGCGCCACCATTCTCGTTGTCAAATAATCTTAAAGAACCATTTGCATTAACTGGTACAGATATTTTTTGGAAATATTCCGTAAACATTTTCGACTCCATTGAGATATGCTTTGCAAAAAAATATAGGTTCTGCAAATCTCACTCTATAAATCAGACTATTAAGTTTCATTTACAGAATTTAAGGGAACTTGAATAAAGTCTTTCTTATTCTTCGTAGCACTACAGCCGCTTTTGGGCCTTCGCTTCCTGCAAATAGCGCTTCCAACTGTCTCGGTCCTCCCATTTCGAAACCCGAGCAGCGATGATCTGTCTTCGTCGACCGAGTCAGACCAGCGTTTCCCCGGTTTCCCCACTGGTCTCCGGCCTTCAGTTCTCCCAACGAATACCTTTTTGGGTATCCGTTGTTCGTCCATACGATTCATGTGTCCAGCCCATTGCAGCTTTCGCAGTCTTACAATCGTTGAGACCTTAGGCTCGTCAAAAATTGCATACAGCTCATGGTTGTATCGAATTCGCAATGGGTCCTCACCTAGCTTCGCTCCGATTGTTCGCTTCAGAAACCGTCGCTCAAAGGCGTTCAATATATTTGCGGATACTTGGGTTGGGGTCCATGTTTCACACCCATAGCATACGCGGTGTGACAATCAAGTAATGGGGCTGATTCCATGAAAACCGTATATTTAAAAATTAGTCTACATCTCTGCCATCCCCTTCAAAATAGTCCCCTTGGGCAGCTATACATCGATTCCAGCGCGTTTTCCATGCTTCGTAACATTTCTGAAACGCTTCGACTGGGATGTCCGCAAGTACCCTCGTCACGCCCGCCTGCATGTCCGTAATCGACCCAAAATGGGTTCCTTTGACCACCGATTTTGTCCTAGGGAACAAAAAAAAATGTCACAGGGTGACATATCGGGCGAATAAGGCGGCTGTTGCAACACGGCGATCCCTTTAGAGGCCAAATACTGGGACACGCTGAGGGCGGTGTGGTACGGCACGTGGTCGTGATGAAGGATCCAGTTACGAGCGATGTCTGGGCGCACCCTGTTGACTGGTTTTCGCAATCTTTCGAGTACTTGGCGATAATACTTGATTTACGGTTTGCCCCGATGGAACACATTCTTTGTGGACGATTCCACGACTATCGAAAAAGGCAATAACCATCGTTTTCACCTTCGACTTGCTCATGCGAGCTTTTTTCGGGCGGGGGGCGTGCAGAGACAACCATTGGGCACCTGGGCACGACTAAGAGCACTATCACCATGCACTTTTACAATTTTAGCGTACGTTTCCGAAGCTTTTTCGCCGAATCTGGCGCAAAATTTTATCGCGACGTGTTGCTCTTGATTTCGTTTCTCCATTTGCGTAACGAGCACCACCAACACACGTCTACTCGACACGACACAGCAGGCGAACTAAACAAGCTAAAGCAATGCCGGGGAAGGGAATTTCAAGGTCGCAGGTTTACCACAAGCGCGGCAATAAAATTAGTCTCATTACTTAATTGTCACACCTCGTAATACAGGACTTATCACAGATTTTTACACTTGGAGCTTTGTTTTCCTGTTTATGCAGCTGGTCTTCAAATTCGTCAAAATTGAATAAAACACTTTATTTGCGAGCTGTATTCTTCGGCGTATTTCGTCTCTTTAATTACTGGTTCTTGTTATTTTGGTGCCTAAATACACCAATACGCTCACATTTTCTATACTGTATTCGCCAAGTGTGATATTTTGTGTGGTTGAGGTATTTTTCTTCAACTGCGTCATGTGCTTTGTTTTATTTCCATTGATTTGTAGCCCTACTAGTTTTACTTCGCTGTCGAGTGTCAGGAAGAGTTCTGAGGCAGTTTTTAATTACCGCGACAAAATATTGATGTCGTCCGCGGCTACTACTTGGCTCGACTTGTATAGTAATGTACCTCGTTTATTGACAGGTAGCTTCCTTATGACGTACTCCAGAGCCAAATTGAATACCAAGGGGATCAGCCCATCTTCCTGCTTCAGTCCAATATTTCTGTCAAAGGCATCGGTGAGTTGGTTATTGATGTGGACTTGGGAGGTCGTCGACGTCATTGTTGTTTTGCTAAGACGGACTAATTTGGCTGGGATGCCCAAGCAAAGCATTATTTGGTACAGTACGTTACGATCAATACTGTCGTATGCTTGCTTAACTCAACGAAAATTTGGTGTACGTCTATGTTGAACTTCCAGCATTTTTCAAGTACCTGCTTGACTGTGAACAATTGGTCTATTGTCGATCTACCCGCTCTAAAACCACCTTGGTACTCCCCAATAATACCGTTGACGTATGATCCGATTTTGTTTTCCAAGATCTTTGAAAATATTTTGTACGCCGTACAAAGCAGTGATATGCCTGTATTATTTTCGCACTGTAGCTTGTCAGCTTTCTTGTGGATAGGGAATATAATTGATTGGCTCCACTCTTTCGGCATATGTTCTTGTGTGCTGCTATCGTAAGGAATCATAGATTGCACTCCCGCTGCACAGAGTTAGCTCAAACGTTCTTGTTCCGCATCATAGACGCAAGGCGAAACCCTTTGTGACACCTCGTATTTAATTTAAAACAGCCACCATTTTGTTTTCTCGTTCTGAATAGCCAGAGTAAAGATAAACAGTTGTTAGTTTCTGCGCTCATAGAACGAAAAGTGAATTCTTCTCTTTCGCGTAGCGATTACTAAATATTTTGCAATACAAGCCGGAACTAAAATTACCAATGCGGCACAGTATCTCTATCGATAAAAAAAATCTGTTGAGCGAGAAAATTATCCTGATTGGAAGGACCGCAATGAAAGTGGATAGTCTTTGGACATAAAGTTCTGCTGTCGAGAAAAACGAATAACTAGATGTAAAAACGTCTAAAGGTAGTTTTTTTCGTTGACAATATTATTTCTATTTAAAATCAGCTATTAGTGCCAAGGAAGTTTTGAAAAAGGGTCATGATGTTTATGAAGATAAAGGCTTTTCATTTACAGAGGGGTTAACAAGAAAATATGTTTCTATTAAACTTATCACTTGCAATAATTTCCAGAAATATTGTGAACTGTGATATAATAATAAAACCTATACGAGTTGACTGTAACCTGCTTTATCGAACCAGATGATATGGAGGACATCTACGAATATTTGCAAGGTGGATTACCGCAAAATATAATTATTTAATCAAGGAGAAAGTAAAAGTGCTACAATCTCAATGGACGCAGTAGAGGTTATTATCAGCAACCAAGCTTTAGTCTATGCAGGCAGTTCTGATAAGAATTCGCAATTAACCTTTCCTAAAATAAAGAGTTTGTCAGAAGAATGGTCACTAGACTCAGACATGCAAGAATAATTTTAAAAAATCAGTAAAACAAAAACAGTCTAAATTGTGGGGATTGGCTTTTCTGGCTTATGGATTTTGTGGAAATTGTTGAGTACTACCTTGACTCAGGTGTTTACAGTTCCGCCAAAGATAAAAAAAATGCTTGTGAGCTTTAAACCCAAATAGAGAATCAGCATTATAACAACTAATAGTTGCAGTCTTCCAGTCTAAGTGGTAGATACTTCCAATATAAAATTATTGGTGAAAGATCAAATCCATTAATTTGATGTTCGTAAAATCATACTTGCACAACCTGCCTTCATCAATTTACTGCCATCAGTGCCATATTGAGTGATAGATTGAAATTGAAAATTAGCTGTGGTGGTGCATAGTTTTTGCAAAAATAAAATTTTTATTTTACAGTAAAGATATTATTTATTGCATATCTTCACTCTCAACTAAGCATTAACCTTATCACGGAATGGCATTTGCCATTTGGAAATTAGAGTTCATCTGGCATCGTCATCTTGTGTATGTCAACATAAAGAGAAATGGAACCGTTACGAACTATTGCGGAGAATTACCGTGGCAAATCAACCATTTAGTGTTGATTCGCCGTGGTAAAGAATCAAATAATGCAAAGTTCCATTCAAAAAAAAAAACAAAAATTTTTGAAACGAACCGCTTGAACGCGTTCATAAAGACGCTTCTAGTCCTAGGTTTGTAGAACGCTATGTAGAAATCTAAAAGGTTCCTCGCTTTCATAGATTATTTTTTAAACACGAAATTGCTACCGGAGTAACGATGGCATTTGCTGGATGTGCTCACCCTAAATTCAGCATTAATCTGATCAAGAATTGGCGTGTGTCATTCGGAAATCGAGAATATCGTCATTTAGCTCATCTTAACAGAAAGAGAAATGGAAATTTTACGAAATATGGCGTTAGGTTATAGTGAAGAATTTACACTAAATGATCCATGCACAAATGAACGTTTACAGCGATCGATTCTTTGGACCCAATTTTTCACCACTCTGGCCCACATTTCGACCGGAACACGTTGGAAATTTCGCGTTAGATGTTTGAGCTCGTCTAAAGTTGCTGGCTTGTTGGCATAGACCAGTGACTTCAGATTGCATGAACGAGGCGGCCATTTGACCGGACCATTTCTCGAGATAACGCGTTTACCAAATTTGCCATTCAATAAATCGATTGTGAGGCGTTCTGTGTGGGTTGTTTCACCGACTTGTTGAAATCATATATCGTTGATGTCAAGTTCATCCAATTCTGCCCACAAATAATCTTCCAACATAACACGATAGCGCTCTCCATTGACGGCAACATGACGGTCGTTTTCACCCACGAAAAAATACGGCCCAATCACATCTCCGGCATGAAAACTGCACCAAACAGTAATTTTTGAGGATGCAACGGTGTCTCAAGAAGCACATGTGGGTTTGTCGCTGAAAAATAACGCATATTTTGTTTATTAATAAAGCCATTGAGCCAGAAATGAGCTTCATCGCTGAAGATGATTTTTCGATGAAATTCTTCATTTTCTTCAAGCTTTGCCAGAGCCCAATTGGAGAAGTTTCGAATGATCCAAGTGAAAATTTAGACTCAAAATCATCCACTATAGCACGTATAGCCTGTCGCATGGGCCGATTATTACGACCGAAAATTGGAGTAAGCACTGTAAGTTGTGACCACCGACTCAGAATTCCGGTAGTACTTTTTAATAATTTCTAATCGTTGCTGTTTCGTAAACTTTGCCATGATGAAAATGTTGACTTTAACTAATGTTTTGACATTGACAGTTCATTAAAAAAATTTAAGGGTGCGAAATTTTTATGTCCCGAATAGAAAACCCTATATAACCCCAAATATGAAAGAGATGTAGAAACCAAAAATTATAACAATGGTTCGCAACATGCCAATAGACCGTCATTAGCAGGGAATTTCCCACCCAAAAATTTAGTGTACGCTCTAATAAAATGACGTAAATCAAAAAAATATACTCTGGGCTGATTTGCCCAACAATTCTGGAGTGTGCCAGCAAGCTTACCGACTGAAACTGAGCAAAATCGATGAATACAGCAGTTCAGTTTTTGATGCGAGTTCAAATTTCTGTTCTTGAGAATGTGATACCATATAATGCATAGTTCACTTAGTATCACAACTAAGAGTTAATGGATATGATACTACTAGAGCCCATGTGTATGCAATTGCATTTTTAATCGAAAAGTACAGTAATATCGCTATCCCTTCAGGCTTCACTCGCACGAAATCTCTCCGAGCTCAGAAATTTGTCAAGTTCGTCAATTTGCGGTACTTTCGCCACTTTGATTGATGAAGAAAGAACACGGCTCACATTACAGATTGGGCAGAAAGACTCACCAGAGTCTAGCTCAATAACTTCCAGGCAATCAACAAATCCGTTGTGGTAGCATAGTAAATCGTCCTGGGAATCTTATGTAGGAATTTGATATTTATGCAATTACTCTCGCGTCATGGGAAACACACATCATGAGAAATTCCAAAACTCCAGTAGAGCTACCTAGACACCAACATGAGATTAACACAGTGTTTAGACTCAAAAATAACGGTAACCAAAACGTTTTACTCGTTGCCAAATCACCCTAAAGTGAAGGAGAACGCACCCAAACCTTTTTATTCTCCAGTGGCATTGAGTTTAACGGCCAAGCTAGCACATGTTATCCAAGAACGATTTGAAACAAAATTCCTTGATATACGAGTATCAACCCTCCTAAATGGAAAACCTCAAAATGGTGTCTACATAAAAAATTACGAGTGTCAAAAGTAAAAAAAAAAAATATACAGATATATATACAAATTCCTATTGATGAATGTTACCAGAAAATTAAATTATACTCCAATATCTAGATAGATAATTAGTTTGCTCTCTCTTAATGCCAGCTATATAGTATGCCGGAAAACACATACTTTGATACTTTCGTGTAACCCAGGACAAACCCCAGGAGAAAATATTGTTGACGCGAAGTCTGACAGAAAAAGCATCGGTGGTTGGGAACTCAAACAATTATTTAACCGTAACTTTATTATTACCATAAGTAGGGACATGCTAGATGCCAGCCATTAATCTGTTCTTCTATGGCTCCTGCGTTAGCTTCAGCCTTATAGTTGATCGTTCACATTTTGCCGTGATCTTCCCATACTGCAGAGGCCTGAAGTCTATTGAGTACGATAAAAGCTCATTCCGAAAAGCCTCCCAGTTAGAATCTGAACCTGGCATCAAATGACTTCTCTGTTTGCGAAGCAAGCGTTTCCCCCCTGATGCCTTGGCGGAGCCAAATCTTAGGTTACTTCTTCCCGTAATGCTACAGAAGCAAGCCTCTATTCAATTCTTTTAACGGTGGAGTAAGGTTTCCATATTGCTCTCGCCGTTCACCTGTCGAGAAAGCCCATATCTAGTATAACTTGATCAATATGTATAGTGTCGGATCCTTTTTTACTGCGGTACGTACAAACGTTAAAATAAAATCAATTTTACCTTAAACCACAGAATTTATTTAAGAAATAGGTAAATGCACATTTCGGAATCAATCGTGTTCCTTCTTCAGTACCAACTGACTTATTTGTCTAAAACATCAACCTTATATACTAACAATATTCAATGAACGAGAAACCAATTAAATAGTAATTACAAAAGACAGTCATAAAAAAACCTAATTGCTGAGGATATACTCAAACGAACTTAAATAGGGGTGATGACGCGTTACCTGTGTCATGATTCATTCGCTGGTGTTGTGGAATTTTTTGAATCTCAATACTTTCGATGATATCTAGCTTCCGTATATCGCTTACCTGGCTTATGACCTTCAAATTGTCCGTCTTGATCATATGTCCTGATTCGACAATGTGTTGCGCGACTGCCGATCGTATGTCGTTATTCCCTCTTCGCTTTTTAATTGCATTTTCCGCCTCGCTCAGATGTTCTTTGCACCGTGTAGTTGCTGGACGTCTTGTTTGTCCGACGTAGACCATGCTGCATTCGGGACAGTTGATCTGGTACACTCCGCTTTGTTCGTTGACTTTGCGAGGATCCTTGACAGACCTGAGAAGGCTTCCTAATTTTAGTTTTCTGCTAGATGGTACCATTTCGATGTTTCCAGATTTCAATATCTTTTTCATTTTTGTTGTTACGTTAGTGTGCCTCACTGGTGCGCGTTTGATGGTATCCATGTGTTTGTTTTGTATACCAAGTGTCGTTAATCCGTTACGTTTGAGTTGATTTTCCTTTTTTCAGACTATACTCCGGATCGTATCACACTTGTATCCGTTCATTTCTGCGTTCTTGGTTATGTAGGATTCCTCTTTGCGTCGTTCGTCACTTGATAGCGGGATGGTCAGCATACGGTGAATCATAGCATGATATGGTGCCATCTTTTGAGAAAAACTGTGTGAGGACGTTGCTGGAATTGTCCTCTGAGTTTGCGTTGCTTTTCTATGAATTCCAAAACTCAATACCCCATTGTTCCTGAATATATTTATATCCAAGAATGACAGCTTGTTGTCCTTCTCCTGTTCCATGCTGAACTGTAAATTTTTGTGGATCGAATTGATACTCGTGAGTGTATGCTCCAATTTGTCCTTATTTACGATAGCTAAGATATCATCAACGTATCGGATCCAAAATCTGGGAAGAAAACCTAGTTCTTCTAGGGTCATTTCAATGTTGCTCATGAAAATGTCACTTATGAGTGGCGTAGCTATGGGAAATCCATAATCACCGCTCATAATGTCACTTATGAGTGGCGTAGCTATGGGAAATCCATAATCACCGCTCATAAGTGACATTTTCATGAGCAACATTGAAATGACCCTAGAAGAACTAGGTTTTCTTCCCAGATTTTGGATCCGATACGTTGATGATATCTTAGCTATCATAAATAAGGACAAATTGGAGCATACACTCACGAGTATCAATTCGATCCACAAAAATTTACAGTTCAGCATGGAACAGGAGAAGGACAACAAGCTGTCATTCTTGGATATAAATATATTCAGGAACAATGGGGTATTGAGTTTTGGAATTCATAGAAAAGCAACGCAAACTCAGAGGACAATTCCAGCAACGTCCTCACACAGTTTTTCTCAAAAGATGGCACCATATCATGCTATGATTCACCGTATGCTGACCATCCCGCTATCAAGTGACGAACGACGCAAAGAGGAATCCTACATAACCAAGAACGCAGAAATGAACGGATACAAGTGTGATACGATCCGGAGTATAGTCTGAAAAAAGGAAAATCAACTCAAACGTAACGGATTAACGACACTTGGTATACAAAACAAACACATGGATACCATCAAACGCGCACCAGTGAGGCACACTAACGTAACAACAAAAATGAAAAAGATATTGAAATCTGGAAACATCGAAATGGTACCATCTAGCAGAAAACTAAAATTAGGAAGCCTTCTCAGGTCTGTCAAGGATCCTCGCAAAGTCAACGAACAAAGCGGAGTGTACCAGATCAACTGTCCCGAATGCAACATGATCTACGTCGGACAAACAAGACGTCCAGCAACTACACGGTGCAAAGAACATCTGAGCGAGGCGGAAAATGCAATTAAAAAGCGAAGAGGGAATAACGACATACGATCGGCAGTCGCGCAACACATTGTCGAATCAGGACATATGATCAAGACGGACAATTTGAAGGTCATAAGCCAGGTAAGCGATATACGGAAGCTAGATATCATCGAAAGTATTGAGATTCAAAAAATTCCACAACACCAGCGAATGAATCATGACACAGGTAACGCGTCATCACCCCTATTTAAGTTCGTTTGAGTATATCCTCAGCAATTAGGTTTTTTTATGACTGTCTTTTGTAATTGTTATTTAATTGGTTTCTCGTTCATTGAATATTGTTAGTATATAAGGTTGATGTTTTAGACAAATAAGTCAGTTGGTACTGAAGAAGGAACACGATTGATTCCGAAATGTGCATTTACCTATTTAAAAAATTGATTTTATTTTAACGTTAGTATAACTTGGCCTTTGAATTTTGAGCATTGCAACGCTTCTATACTGCATTTTGATCGAGGTATTGCTCAAATGCTAGTAGAATGAGGGATTTCTCTGTGTCCTAGTGGAGTAAGATTTTCATTAACTCTTCATCGAGATACCACATTCTTCTATATTCATTTTCGCCTAATATTTAAAAATACTCAAGAATTATTAGAAAAGAAGTATGAATCCAGATCAGGGCTAGAGATTCAAACAGGAGTTGAAGAATTGTCTCATTTTATTTCTCGCGCTACTGCTTCAGCGATGTTATTGTAAGGAATGCCCATATGTATAGAATAAATTTCAAGCGAGCAGTGTCCCAATTTAACCCTTAAGGATTCCTTAAATGGAATGTAACAAAACATCTATAATCATTCTTTTAATTTAATCAGTTCAATATTTTAATATTTATCCATTCTCATAAACCATTTGGCATTAATCCAGGAATATCTACCGAGATAACATTTCGACCTATGCTTTCTCAACTTCCCCTACGATATCACAAATATGTATATATTTTAACGGTATGTCTTATACTCGTATGTGTACAAATCCAAATTATATTTCGAGCAGTTAACGAAGAAGCACATGGGTTGTCATTTAGATTCGTCGCCGGTACGTCATCAATGAATCCGAAAAAAAGGCAGACGAACCAACAAACGTATGAATGACACAAAGTGCTCTTGCTTTGCCGGCGTATATAATTTCCTTTACTGAATGCTTTTGCCATATCATGTAATGCCCGCCTGGCTAGTAGTGCACGGTGGTGGTGATGATAATGATGATGACGACGACGACAGCAACGACAACATCAGCAACCGAGAGACTACGGTCGACACACGGTAAGTGAGAAGATATAAGACGGTTGGCTAGATGTCGTCTGATACTTGGGGCTTTTGTGCAAAGTACATTGCCGTGGCCATAGTAATCTTATATCGTAGATATTGAGAAGATGCTAGGCGACTTCCACTTCACAACCCTCCCATGTCTTAAAGTTCAATATGTATAACACAACAAATCACAGGTGGTATTGAGAGTTGTCGGAATCAATACGTGCAAATGTTTATGGGTGTTTTCTGTAAATACCAAAGTAAATTCTGGTATAATGCAATGTGTTAATTTATAGTTAAGTGACCGTGTCAATGGCTCATGGGAATGTGTTTTGGAAATGCGTACGGTAGAAATATTTTGCAAGAGATGTAATCCGTATAGAATGAGAATAGGTTTGCGAGGATAATGATGATTGAAAGTGTCAGAAAGATAAGTCATTCGAGGGAATGAATTTAGTTTCTTCCTTGTATACATTCAAGTCCACTATATTATTAGAGTGCCTAACTGACTTGGATCACTTGATTTAGAAATAAGAAATAAAATATTAATTTAAACTTTTTCAGGTTCAAATCAAATCGACAGCGATTTCTAGACCGATCAAGCCTTTTCTTCAGTGTTCTATCTATCTAGATATAACACTGAAGAAGAGGCCTTATCATCCTCGAAACAGCTGTCTGTTTAATTTGAAAATTAATTTATTTCTGATTTTGATGAACAAAAGATAACAAATTTATTTTAGCAATCATTTATGTCCATACAAATAAAATTTTGAAATTAATTTCACCAGGCTGAGAATGGGTAATTTCCAATTTCTAAATTATTCACCTTGATTATCTAATATTCTTTTTAAACTTAAAAAAATCATACAATGTTTTCACTTCTACCGCTCAAAAGATTATGACAATTTCTCGTCATTTTATGAACAACACATTTTTTTAAAGGTGTATATCTTCGCATATCCGTCTCATATATTTATTTTCTCGTTTTTTATCTTCCTGAAATGACGTTGCAAATAAACAAAATCCAGTAAATGCTCATGAGAAAACTATCACTTTTATCAAAAACCATAAAAAATTTTTTCCTATTTCATGTAAAATCTCTACGAAACGGATATGATTTATTTGATAATTTTTTATTATCTGCAATTGACTTCAGTCTGATAAAAGTAATGCAGATCATAAAATACTCTGTTGATATTTTTAGATTATCGTAGATAATGAAATTGGATTTGCGAGCGACAAAACAAACAATATTCACAATATTCAGAGACAGTACGAAAATTAATATTGGAGAGAGCTTAAAATGATATTAAAAATAGATTTTTTTTATGTTTCGATGATCATTCTATGAGATAGAACGTGTATTTTTTTAAATTTTTAACACAAAGAAAATAAAAATTTTGTTGGCAACTGGAATTGTACAGAAATACAATAAGAAATCGCAACTTTGATTTTCTGCATAATAAGACGCGTTGACCTAGTTCATTTCATTATCAGGTTGAGGTATTACAATATTAGCTCTGATGAAAAATTAATTTTTACATTCTATTAAATAAAATGCAAATAACTGGTGGCAGTAATTTTTCAATTTATAAAGATTAGAACATTAAAAAAATATCCAGGATAATGCTACATTGCTATATAACAGAAAGGAGAAGCAAGTTTTAACATAAACTTTTCAAGAACATTCATAATAAATGGGTTTTCTTCCTTTTGTTGATTGCATTATTCACTCAGCAGCTTCTCTCATTATCAGTAAATCTATTTCTAACTGTAAATTTGTTGCAATGAAGCAAAATATAAATTCTAGTAGATAAACGGTCTACTAAAATCACGATTTCTGAAAATCACCCCTTTCATTTCGCATGAAATAATGTGAAGATGGAGAAACTTCTAATTTATATTTTTTTGGGGGGAAGTGCATAAAATGAGATTTTATCAGCGAACTCACCCATCAGATGCTAACTCTGACTTCGATGGATTAGCATGACCTCAATTAGATGTTACATAATGCTCATAACTTTTTAATGTTTATTTAAATCAATTGCATTTAGTTTTTGCATTTGCTAATTATATCGAATGGAAATTATGTCGATCTGGGCTTACTAAGCCATCATAGCTAATACACGAACTACGTGAAAAGAATTCTATGTGAAGATGGAAAAAGCTTTTATTAATTTTTGTTTTTGGGAGAATTGTATGAAAAACTATACTAAGATTTCGTCATGAGCATTATGTAACATCTAATTGAGATCATGCTAATGCATCGAACTCAAAGTTAGCATCTGATGATTGACTTCGATGAAGAAATCTCAATATAGATTGTGTGAAATGGGTGTCCTGCACTTCAACCGTTGGGAGATTTATTGTGCCCCTATTCTCATTGGAGTGCCTAGAGTTCCATGAACAGACCAACCTCTCTCAGAAAGCGGATGATCTTCATTGGCTCCAGGTGTCCAAGTTGCTCCTTAGCTAGGCACTAGGTTCCCAAAATGTCTCTGCTTCTCCAGAACAGAGCTCACAGCACGCCAGAAGATGTTCTGGTGATTCATCTGCAAACTTGCAGTCGCCGTTCTCCCAAAGACCCATTTTCTTCTGGTGTCCTCCGAGTTTACAGTGCCCCGTGAGGAACCCAGTAAGGATCCTTAGTTGATTCTTGCCTAATTTGATCCACGATTTTTATCTTTTCTCATCATAGGTGTTAAGGAACGCTTTCGATGTTTTAAGTCCTGGATAACTAAGTGTTTCTTGCGTTCTTTAGTTTCTACTTCCTTTAGTTCTCTCCGCTCAAAGTGAAGCTCGACCGCATTGAAGGATTCAGGACCAACCAACATTTTCGATGATCCTTTCCTCGCTAAGAGCTCTGTTTTTTCGTTACCTTCAACCCCTGCGTGCCCTGGCACCCAGTACAGAGTAACCTTGTTGTTCTCACCCAGTTTATTGAGTTTTGTAGAACATTCTTGAACCATCTTCGATTTTGTCGTTAATGATTCAAGGGCTTTAATAGCTGCTTGGCTGTCAGACAAAATGGCTATCGTTTGTCCTTGTATATTTTGTCTATGCAACGTTGTGCATTTGTTGCAATTGTAAAGACTTCCGCCAGGAATATGCTTGGCATCATTGCCAGTTGTTTATGATGTTTTGTGCCCGACCCAAACACTCCCAATTCCTGTTCCCTCTGCAGTCTTTCATCCGTTTGTGTACCACTTGATAGCATGTCGCTCTGTGAGGTGTACATTGCATTCAGAGCTCCATTCCCTTTGTACAAAACTTTTTGTCAAAGATGAGCTGAGTCGGTATGCCGTGAAACGGAGCACTGATTAATGTTAACAGCTTGGATAACTTAACTTGGTCGTTATGCCCAATCGCAGAGCCTCTCACTTTCGCGATAGAATATCCTGATCATTGTGGACCTTGATATCGTTAGGTGGAGGGGTGATTGATTTAATATTTTTTCAAGTGTCATCGTTGGGCACGACCTCATTGCAACCCTGATGCTGACAAGACGACAGGTGTTGAACACGATTGAGTGCTGCTTCGTTGTGCGCTCCTGAACCTTGTCCGCCCAGACAATAACCCCGTAGCAGATGATTGGTCTCACCATTATAGTGTACATCCATTACAGTATGGTTGGGCTGCATCCCCAAGATTTACCTGCCATGTTCATGCACACCATCAGGGCTCTTGTGGCCTTTGTTGTCGCCACTTCAATACGAGTATTCGGTTCCACGTGAGCTTACTATCTAGATAGATTCCAAGATACTTAATTTCGTTCTTCAATTCTATCTCCACTCTATTTATGCTTATAGTGTGAAGTTGTTACATTTACCACTTCTTTATAAATGGTTCCAGCGTGGTTTTGGCAGGGTTAAGGCTCAAACCAATTTGTTGGCACCAGTTACTGACAATACGAAGTGCTCCTGACATCGTATTTTCCTCGCACTAAAATGGCGATATCATCCGCGTATGCGTGACATATTACGCCACCATCAGATAGCCTTTTCAGAATATCATCGACAACCAGTGACCACAGTAGAGGTGACAGGACCACTCCCTCGCACAAATATTGGATTTGATTTATATATAAAATGATTTTTATTTACTTTTTTTCGTAAAAGAACTGGTGCTAGTTGATGCAAAATAACTATAATCAAACAAGTTTTATTAAAGTATTTGTCTCCCTCGGGTTGATGGATTTAAATATTTTAATTATTTTTAATGAGTTATAAAGGAAGTTTTTAATCCGATACAATATTTAAAGTATAATCATTTTCAATGGAAGCTTCTAAATCACAAAAAGACCGTCAACGCAAGATTCCTCTTTCTATTTTTTACATTATAAAATCTTATTTATGCGCATAAAAAGCCAAAACCTTCTTTTAATTTTCCAATGCCCACCTCTTTTCGCCTATCAATTTAAAACTTGTCTGAAGTCTTCTGTATTTTTTTGTCAGTTCTTCGAAATCTTCGATCCATTCATAAATTCCGTGAATAAATAATTCCGACTTGGAAGAAGCGAGAAGTAAAGAGAAACTGACGATAGGACGCGATCAGATTGTTCTCACAACAGTTCATGGATTGGTTACTGAAGAACCCATTAAGCACACCACGACGTATGTAGAATATAAATTAATTGATTGGCATTATAAAGAAGATTAGCATATCCAATAGAGATGTAAACTTTAAGTTTAAATCAGATTACTAATAAAATCTATGAAACTATCTGGATTACAGCAAGAATTAAAAAATACTACTGTAATTCTACGACTACATATAAGATCTGAATTTAATGATGCGTATATGGCTTAGCTATAAGATCAAATACTTCAAGCATTTCGTAAACTAACTAAACCCATATGAATAAACTGTAGCCATGAACTAAAAGGGCAGAAAATTTTTTATTTGTTGGCCCATTTGAAAATTGCTGACAAGATATTCAGTAAATTTTACGGTTAAATGATATTGCGCAATTTCATATTTATACATTTAAAAAATGTTGCATCTATTGTATTGAAATCTGCAACATAATTTTTATAGTGTAATTCAATATAAGCATACCAAGTTAATGTAACTGTGGGTATCTTTTTGAGATTAATGGTTAATCGTCTGATGGCACATTCGTAAAGTACATGTTTATCATTTCGAACTGCCTTTTAAAACGAGGGTATATAAAACAGTTCCATATGCAGACTAGCCAAATGCTAATTTATTTTAAATCACTGCGCTTTGTCTTTGTTGCTAAGCGGTCCATAAGCAAATTATAGCCAAAAATCGTCTATTTTTAAAATATTAAATATTTCACCATTTTACATTTTTATTTCCAGAGAAGATATCTTAAAAGGATATGACTGAAAACACTTGACAACTTTCACAACCATTTAGCAGAAAATTATCACAAGGTTCGAACAATGACTCGATTGAATGACGTAAACTTCATTTACTCTTCTCATTTATTATTCATGAGCTCAATACTTTCTATAGGCCTTGTCGTAAAGCCGGCTTATAATCAACTAGCCGGCAATTTGTATGCAAGCAACGATTTCTATTATAATTCGAAATATTTTTATTTTGTAAAGAAAATATCATTCATCATTTGCATTGCTAATAATGAATGGATAATAATGTATATACTTATTAAAATGGTTATTTGAACATTTAATTGGAATTCTATTTATTGAAAATTTAATTTCTTCGAGCAGTCGGTATTTAAAATCTTTTATGCTGACGATATGAATTAAACTTTTTATGTAGATTTCAGATTACTAGCTCCGAGCTTTAAAAGAATCGTTGTTCAAGAGTACTTAAAAAATCCAGTAGGTACTAATAGAAGATTTAGAAGCAGTGCCTATTGCTTTTGTGCTGGTGTATGGAATGGGCATTTGAGGAGAGATCATGATCCATTGTACTCAAGAACACCATTTTAACGATCCGGATAATTATTTTACCTATTATCACATACACACAAGAATTTCGTCTGTGATCACTCCAGCCAAACCCTGCAGCTTGTTTTAACTAACTTAAGTAGTTTGGCTCATTTCTTAGGGTTTGCCGGTGTCTAAAGCCTTCACATTTTTACCAATATTTCGTCGAACTCGGCCGCTTCCAGCAGTTCATTTTATGATTAACGCGAGCGATAGAGAAAGATATACAAGGGTTTGGTTTCAAACCGTAAAAAAGAGATTTACAAGAATACCCCCTGAAAGACCTGCACAACATCTAAATGTTCTGTGAGTAGACCTTATAGACTTAAGGAAAAGCTGTTTTTACCAGCAACTATCTTCAAAGGTGAAGTTCATATCTAGTTGATGGTTATACAAATAAATGAAATTTTTGTAATTGATTGTTTCAACAACCAGAAGCTAAATAAGAATTACTATTTTTTGTGTTATAGCACTACAGTCCTTTTTGGCCTTCGGTTAAAGAGGCTTAGAGTATCTCATTATCTTGATGTATATATTGGCACACGAGAAGGTGATATGTTTAGCACCACGCTTTGGCCGTGTGTCCGTCCATCCAGCTTCGATTCGTTCTGATTTAAACCAGAAACGTATCATAACTGAACGGTCTTATACAGTTCGCTCGACAAATCATGCGAAATAAATCTCAATATCATCAATGGGATTTGAACCAGCGACCTTCGGCTTACAGGGTGAGCATTTTAAACACTACACCACGCGGACTATTGCTATTGCATACCGAAAAATGCACTGTTTGGTGCGGTTTACATGCCTGCGGTAATTTGACCATGTTTCATCAGAGATGACGCTGGCCGCAACGTAACCGTCAATGGCGCCGTTTAATTATCTAAAATTTTTTGCTTTATGTGCAAGAAATGCATCTGGTCAGAATGTGCTTTCAATAAGATATCACTACATGGATGACTAATAAAAAAGAACATCTTGAAGGATTGGGGGGCAATCTTACCCTTGAACCGGTGATTTGGCCGCCTAGACTACTTCTAAGACGATTTATTATGGAGCCATGTAAAGTCACTTGTGCCTGCCAATTAGCCGGCAAGCGTCCCTTTCAGTCATAACCAAAAAATGATTCAACATTGCCCTGTTGCATGCATCATTGTCAATAGTTACATGAAATGATTCAGCAAGCATTCATTTATTGGCTTAAATGAAAATTTCATGTTTTCAATCTTTCTGCTTTTTCGAATATTTGACAAGCGATTAAAAAATTGCATATTCAAAAAAAGCTGGCTAAAAAGGATGCTTAAAAAATTTTACATTAGGAAAAATGCTTGACTCTGTTTTTTCTGAATCCAAATAGTAAGCGCAGAAAGACACACTGAGTTAGAGTACGAACATAAACTTAAAATTGTACTTCTGCACAAAGCGTTTTTTTTTCAGAGTCTATTTCGATCGGAGGCCTTAATCGGAAGATAGTACCACATTTCTTTTTTTAACCAAAGAAAATTCAATATGCTTATTACTAAAAAGTTTAAAATTGATAGATCACAATATTGGTAATGAAGTTGAGTGCTAAGGCATATGTTGTATTATAGGACCTACAAACGACCAACTTGATCATCAACATTTGTCATCAACATGCTATGCTCTCGGCTAGGTTGAACGTCTGTGCGCATGTTGGTGGTTGATATTATATGGTGTCGACAAAGTTTAGATAAGAACGAACAATTCGATGGCCGAAGTCTGATGTTGATTTTCCCATTCATTTTTTTTACGTATTGAGTTTAGTATTTAGGTGAAAATTTGTCTTTTTTCAAATATAAAAAAAATTTCAGAACGAATTCATTGCTGTTTCTTTTCAATTAAAAAGTTAATTAGATTTTATTTACTGATTAGTAACAACAGTTCTGAATTTGTGCTCTTTGAATTTATGAGTTGGGTGTATACTTTAATTGCATGGATAATCTGCTATATTTTCGATATTTGGACAAGGGCTGGTATTGATTACTCCGGATAAGCGACACTATTGTATTCGAATTGAGCTCAATGTAGATGACATTTCTATCACTTTCGCTAATGGTTGACAGACTCGATAAACACGTCTCGGAAATTATGTTTACAACTTGGTTGTCACCTTCTCATGTCACTTTCACTGACAGACAAGTTTGGTCACCGTGAGGCCCTGGCCCTCAAGGTGCTCACAATTACCTCTATGATTTTTACAGCGGGTCCTATATTTTTCGAAAATTTTCCTCCTCACATGATTCGAGAATGATTCTGCAATCCAAAGGTCTGGCGAGGTAAGACTTCATCAAATCCGTTCGTATGATAAGTTTTTTTAGGAATCACTCCTATATATTGGGCTACCCTCCTTAAAATCCCCTGGATTTATTCACCCCAAAATTTATCTGCCCTTCTGACTTCTCCACAAATTTAGCATAAAACAGCGTAAAACGGAAAACAGACGCACGGACAAATTAAATTTCAATTTTTATATCGCTACAAATCCGTAAAATGTTATGTGGGACTAACGGAATTTAAAATTTTTCGGCGCGATGAGTGCCGCGTTCCGGACAACAAACGCAACCGTGGACTACTTCAGAGCAGTGTTTGACGGTGTTTAAGCGCAATCCAAAGGAGTTTTTGTGTCGTTTCGAAACTTGGCTCCACTGGTAAACACCAGACCAAGGAGCAGTCGAAACAGTGGACTACACGTGCTCATGCTTCCAAGAAGGCGA
This sequence comes from Odontomyia ornata, assembly GCA_963969285.1. Lineage (NCBI taxonomy): Eukaryota > Metazoa > Arthropoda > Insecta > Diptera > Stratiomyidae > Odontomyia > Odontomyia ornata. The sequence goes on along the minus strand of OZ017739.1, from coordinate 422,159,637 downwards.
AGACTGTCCTATAGGCCGGAAAGGTGTGGCCACCGTTTTCTGGGATTCACAAGGTATGATCTGCATCGAATACCTAGAGAAGGGCAAAACGGTCACAACGCACTACTATTCCGAATTATTGGGACGACTCGACGCCGATTTGCAGGCAAAAGGCCCCGTTTGGCGAAGAAAAAAGTGCTCTTCCATCATTACAACGCACCAGCTCACACCTCCGCTGTCGCCACGGACAAATTGGTCGAATTGGGCTTTGAACTGTTACCCCATCCTCCGTTTTGTCCAGATTGGCTCCGTGCGACTTTTTTTGTTTACAAACTTGAGAAAGTCACTCGCCGGGTAGAAATTTGAGTCGAATGAGGAGTTCATCGCCGCCACGGAGGCCTACTTTGCAGACCTAGAGAAAACGAATTTTTTAGACGGGTTAAAGAATTTGAAGCATCGCTGGGTCAAGTGTGTCGAGCTAAGAGCATATTATATTGAGAAATAAATTGCCACTTTTCCAAAATTTTCGTTTTTCTTTTATTTATTTATTTAAATTCCATTTAACAGATAAACATAATCCAATTACAAAATGGAACAAAACAAACAGAAAAGAAAATTAATGAAAATTAGAATTAAGTGTTAAAGTTAATATAAAAAAGAAATTCAATGGTACTAACAACAATAAATATGCGTGTAAAATTAAATTAAAGCACACAAAAAAAAGAAAATAAAGTCTAATATTTACTCCAGTTGAGTTTTAAGAATCAGGCTTCTTAACCTCAATTTAAAAACTAGGTACGAGTCGGAAAAAGGACCAAGCTCAAGCTTATCATGATTCCTTACCATTCGTATAACAGGAGAGTGAAAATATAAATTTGTACGGGCATACGGTGGCACGAAAAAATTGTTTGCCCGAGAAGAACGCGATGATTGACGAAGACGTAGGTCTGCAAACAATGTTAATGAAATTTGATTGTGGCAGAGTTGATACAGAAAACACTGATCTAGATACATGCGACGGGATGACAGAGTAGGCAAACGTAGGAAGGATAAACGGCAGTCATAGGGTTGATATGGGATTTTGAATTTGTAAAACAAGACACGAGTAAATTTACGCTGGACATTCTCTAACGAGTCAATGAGGTAGGAGTGTCGGGGAGGTAGGAGTGTCGGGGAGATAGGAGTGTCGGGGAGACCAATATTCGAGGATAGGACGGGCAAGACAGATAAACAAGCGGACAGGGGTAGATATATTGTTAAATTTCTGAGCGTGCCTGAAAATAAGTCCCAATATTTTCGAGGCCCTAGTAGTCGCGATTAGAACGTGTGCATCAAAATTGAGCTTAGGATCAAAAGTAACGCCAAGGTCCTTAGCAGAGCTCACAGCAGCGAGTGGGACTTCATTCAACATATAGGTAAAAGTCAGCGGAGAACGATTTAGATTAAAAGTCATTTTATAGCATTTGGCAACATTAAGACAGAGGTAATTAGACGAACACCAGTTACTTAGTGCAATCAGGTCCATCTGAAGATATTGACATCTTGTACAGACCTGATAGCTCGAAAGACTTAAAAAATCATCGGCATACAGTAGGCAATTGGAAGCGATAACCGAAGGAAGATCATTTATAAACAATAGGAATAGGAGGGGACCTAAAATGGAACCTTGAAGAACACCAGAGGACGGATAGAATGGAATAGAGGTAGTTCCACAGTAACTAACACAACATATACGAGAAGACAAGTAGGAGTCCATCCATGATAAGAGAGGGCCGACAACCCCAAAAGTTTTCAGTTTATAACAGAGAAGTTGATGGTTGACCGTGTCAAATGCCTTCGAGAAGTCAGTGAAGATTACATCAACCTGCAATCGATTGTCTAGGGCCTTAGCAATGAAATCGGTGAATTCAATTAAATTTGAGGTCGTAGAGCGACCTTTGAGAAACCCATGTTGTTCTTTCGACAAGATAGGGGTCAAAGAAACTGAAAGCCGTTTGTGTACCAGACGCTCAAGTAATTTTGGGAAACAGGAAATTAAGGAAATAGGACGATAAGGATCACCATTTTTAAGAATAGGAACAACGTTTGCTCTTTTCCAATAAGTAGCGAAAATACCAGTTAAGACGCTAATGACTTGACAAAAATATTCGGCAAGCCGTCAGGACCAGGTGATATATTAGGATTAAGTGAATTAATGAGGGATTCAACTTCGATATGGTCAGTGAAAAGTGAAGAAATGCCAATGGAGTGAAGTACGGGTGTATTAACTGGATTAGAGACATGAGAAGAAGGAATAAAAGTTGACGAGAAGAACTGAGAGAACAAGTTGGAAATATCCTGTGGAGAAGAGCTAACTATATTATTCCAGCGGACTGAAGGAGGGACAGAAGAGGAGGACTTAAAGGATCTAATGTATGACCAGAACGGTTTCGCATTATTCGCCATGAGGGAACTCTCCAAGCTACTGAAGTAGTTTTTCATTGCAGTCTTTAGTTCTTTTTTTGCTGCAAGACGTAGATCATAAAAGCGGGCTCTGGATTCTTCAGTACGACAACGCTTGAAACGGCGGTGTGCCTTACTTTTAGCATTCAAGGCACTTAGTACTTGCTTGGTTAGCCATGGTTTCTGCTTTACTTTGCGAAGAGCTTGTAAAGGTGTGAAGTGTTTAATCAACTCATAGAGGTAATTATAAAACTTATTTAGAGCTTCCTCACACTCCAAATTATCAAAAAACTCCTGCCAGTCAATCAAGCTCAGCTCGGAGGCTAAAGCTTCGTAGTTTGCTTTGAAGAAGTTGAATTTTGGCGAAGAAGCAAACGTACGACTTGACAATGGTGTAATGGAGAGATCGAGCGATAATGGCGGATGATGACTATCGATACTCACTAGAGGATTTAATGCAGTGGAAACAGATAGACAGTTTAGTGGAAAGTTAGAAAGAACAAGGTCAAGTACCCGACCATTAGCATTAGGGATATTATTGAATTGCGATAGTGAACAGAGTGATAGAAACGTGGAGAGGGATAAAGAAGATGCATCGGTTGATGAAACAGAGAAAGGAAGGTTCTTCGTCCATTGCACTGTTCCGAAATTAAAATCACCGCATATTAGAATTAAAGATTGCGGATGTTGCAATAAGACATAAGAGGAAAACTCGTCAAAGAATGTCTCATACACATACAAAGGAGAGTTACTAGGTATGTAGACAGAGGAAACTAATAAAGATGTATTGTTAGGAAGGAAGATCTTGACAATCACACAATCCACAACACGGGAAAAGCAAAAATCAGCACAAAGGGAGCTACGCACTGTATTACTAACAGCTACAAGAACACCACCTCCATCTACTTTATTTGCAGAGGCCAAGTCCCGAACACAACGGTACATATCAAAATCAAGGGATATTTCCGAGTTTAACATGTTACTATTTAACCAGGTTTCCGTAAGACATATAAATACATCTTCGCTGAGTTGTAACGATAAAAAGAGCTTATCAAGCTTGGTCCTTAACCCTCTTACATTTTGGTAATATACTGAAATATTTGAAGTTAAGCTACAGTCATGAAATCTTATACTAGTTTGTAGGTTGCTGTCTACTCGGTGCACGAAAGGACTTCCTTCTTCTTGAGCTGAATGGTTTAATAAGTACTCCAGGCGGCCAAGCTTCAGGATTCAAAATAGTATCACAAGCTTGAAAGAAGCTACCACTCTGTCCTCTAGATTGTCCTTAGTTAATTTGTAGCAACTAATAACTTTAACAGCTGGCCCAATTTTTTTACAAACGTAGTTTTTTAGGTATTCCGCAGTTGTATGGTAGCTTAGGCGCGAAATAAAGATCTCCTACGATGTCAAGTGTTGGGACTTCGTCATCCGAAATCAAAGTAGCCACAGCCGAGGTGTCAACACCAGATGAGGGCGGAAGACTAGGCGATTGATTATTTTTGATTTTAGGGAATTTGTAGGCTAAGTAATGATCGATATGATATATGAGGTGTGTACAAAAAGTAAGGTGACATTTCAAATTTCGCGAGCAACGTACATTCGATTATCGGTTTTTTATATTTAGATGTTGGAACACTCGTCACGAACATATATTTACAGTTTCAGCTATATAATATGTTTATAGTTTGTTTGTGAGAGGCATAACGGTTAGAAGTGTTTTGCTCGCTCGGCGATTTTTTTCTATAAAAAAAAATGGATCAAAGATCAAGAGTTTTTTGGCCAAAAACAACACCACAATCATGCCTCATTCACCGGCTTTGGACCTCATGTGACTTTTCTTGTTCCCAAAACTGGAGACCTATTAAAGGACGGAGATTTGCAACGATTGAGGAGATAAAGACTGCATCGCCGGAAGAGCTCAAGGCTATACCGAAAAGTGCTTACGAGAAGTGGTTCGAGGATTGGAATAAGCGTTGGAACAAATGTATTGATTAATTGAAGGGGACAACATAAATATTGACGAATAAATAAATATTTTTTCCTAAAAACACAAAGTCACCTTACTTTTTGAACACACCTCGTATATTAGAACACGTGAACATCTTCTAGAATTTAACACGCTCATTGATTAAAAATCGAAAGTTAAAAATTGGACCGGTTTAGTAATTGTGAATTAAAAAAAATTAAAGCCTACTTCTAAACTTAAAAAAAAATTAAATTTTGATATTTCCTCAGTAATTCAGCAATTAAAAAGGTGCAAATATATTTGCACTACTTAAAGCCTTAGCTGCAATACTCCTTTAGGTGACTAATACTCGTCGAATCTCCTTTTTTATCGACAAATTTCTTGAAAGAGTGATGAATTTAGGCATAAAAAGGCTCTGATAGTACGATAATTGGGCGGACAAAAAATTTGGCATCAAGAAAGCTCACATGACGATGGACGCCTGGACTGTATTAGGCAAGAGAAAATCATCCGATTCGCGTAAAAAAATTTCTATAAAACGCTAACATTTGACTTCTCGATTCTCATTACAAAAATAGTAGGCAACTTACTGATAGTCGAATCACGAAGAAGCCTAAATAGTTCAATTTTTGGCTCTTTTCTATTCAACGCATTCATATCAAAGAGAATTTGAAGCTTACTACAAAATGTGGTTCTACAACTATTCAAGCTTTGTCGACATACCATTACAAAAATTCTCAAATCATTAAAATTATGCAAAAAATATCAGATAGCTACGCAAAAAAGCTTACGTATTGTATACTACATGTAAAGTAAATGTTGGACTAGATTTAGAGTTGAAAGGGACAATGGCCTAATCCGCACGAGTCCACAATCTTATTCCTCAAATAAGAAAATTTTACGCTACATTGGCAGGTAGGAAAAAAGACTCATAAGTCCTAAAAATTTCGAAACCAACCAGCAGCACGCTTTTAAAAACTGCAATGTTATGTTAATTGATTTTGTTTTTAATGTTATTAAACACAAAACTGAATACGCTTCTATGGAAAGATTAAAGCGTACATTCAAAGGTGATAAAGTATATTCTCTAAAACCCAGGAAATAAAAATAACAATCTTTTTTAAAAAGAAACTCAGGTTTAAATGTCCATAAAAAGGATAAATCAATTTCTATGGGGTCAGAATTGAACCATATTCTTTGTTTTGACTCTCTGACTGGATAAAAAACGTTAACCAACCGTGAAAACGGGGATAAATTCGGCAAAGACCACAAAAAGTTGCTATCCTAATCATGATTTTTTGGAAGTCCTTTTTTCTGAAAGTGTTTTATACAATTTAAATATTGTTAGTTTAATACTAATAGCTTTTTTTAGTATAATTAATTCGATTATATTTTTGGTGTCAATGTTTTGAATGGTAATATTTATTTGTTAAATTTGATATATTTTAGGATTTTAAATAGATAAAAATTTTAATCAAGACTGGTAATTTTACACATTTTAATATTGTTATCTGGAAAACCAAAACATTGTTATCTGAAGACAAAAAAAATCCCTAAGGAAGATTATGAATCACAACTCTTTATTTCCAAATAAGTATAAAATAAAAAAATATTCTGATATCATTAGTGAAAGCAATTCTGTTATATAGAAATGTATTTAATTTGTATGCAATATGTAGTTTAATAAGGTTGAGTCCATTGCTCTCACATTTATACTAAGAAAAAGTTAAAGGTCGTAGTATTAAATTGGTCATGGGTCTATTTCAAGAAAATAAGAAGACCTAACATAAACGGTATATATACACAACCTTTAATATACTCTGGATTACCAATTCAAAAATCTTATAAAAAGAAACAGCCTCCACAAAACGAACGATACATTTTATTTTTAAAGGTAATCCAACATTCAAGGAATTGAATGAATGGTGACTACGGAAATCCTTTTGAGGAGACAACGAACGAAAATAAATCCCCATAAACTTTTCCTGGACATTTTTGTATCTACCGAACGGCGACATTCAATTCAATACTAAAAGATACCCATCATACTCCTTATGAATTTGTTTGTCTTTCAATGTCATCCCCCACTGTGTGAATAGAAATGATATTAGGGTCAAGTTCAGGACTTTTAGGATTTCTTTTTATAGCATTTAAATTGCAAAGAAGAAACCTTTAATTAGCTCCACGAAACAATGCTTTTACTAAACTTTCTTCATTCACAACGTGAAATAGACATGAGGGAGTGGGTAAACAAAGACGTTATTTATCGTGTGTACAAACATTATACTTTTTTGATAGCTCCCGTAATTTCTTGTTTTGAATGGAGTTTATATAACAATCTCCAAAATATTTATTACATATTTCTTTTTATTATACCTAAGCACGTGTTGTAAATATTTTGATACACGACGATGTAGCATGCTTGCTGACTTGCTGCAAAAGTAGTACAAAGTTACTCGTATATTCCAAGGAATACGTAGTACTTTCGTCAGTTTCGTTGAATTTTGCTTTCATTCTGGCGCACTTATTAATTGCCACAGGAGTATTTATATTATAGCATTACATTTGTAGAACAGTCAACTTTACGATCATGTTTGAAGTTGATGTTTTTGTTCCTACTGTGGACGATGCGCTGACTGATTCTGGTATCAGTTCTACTTAAAAGCTGATTCCTACACAAGCTTTTGCATGGAGAGCAGCAAACATTTCCCATACAGAGATATTGTACATGTCGTAGATGGAATCAATTGCACTGAGCTACCGTGTACAATATCAAGAATAAAATTCTGAACCAGCTAAACGTTGTGCGATGTCAGCTAGGCAATTCTCAGTTCTATATCAAGCAAGCTACGAACGAATCGCCCAAGCAAGCTACGTACGAATCACCCAAGCAAGCACACCAGTCACACAGCAAGCGAGCAAACCATTCAACAAAACCCATCCAACAAAACCGACCTCTTCTATTCTATAAAAGCACGGCAAATAGGAATCTGGCCAACAACAATGCACATAGCGAAAAAATATGATATTATTTGTTGTACACGCTACGATGTAGAGAAGTTAAATAGGAACTAGGTATTAAACATAGGAAGGCAAGAGCCACGTGGTTTTTTCGACTTTTGTCGGAATCTCATGTTTTGAAGATTATTCTATTATTTGTTTGCGATACACGAAGTTATCCGAACTTTTTGGATATGTACACATGAAATTGAGGTCTATTTTCGATTTCTTCTTATTATAAAAATAGAGAAGGGTGTAATATTTACATTTTCACAACAATGTATTGTATGTCTGGTTGGTTGGTCGTGGATGAAGTTGTTTTGTTGATAATATAATGAGAAGTTGTCATTTATTGTTTTTTGTTATCAGTTTTTTATTGATGAGTGTATAAATGTACGTATAATTGCAATGAATCAGTGAGTTATCTTATTCGGAAAAGTGATGCAAATTATTTTTATTTTTTGTTCGTGTTTGAATTCTTTTATAGTCTACTAGGAAATATTCAAAATTGTAGGAAAATACCATATATCGTCCGAAAAAGATTTCAAATAAAAATAACTATAAAATTTTTTCATGTCCCAGTACGTATCGCTATGGCTTCGATCCGATTTTCCAGTAGAATACGAATAAGTGAATCAATTCATTGTTAACTTTTCCCTTTTAGCACTTTTTTAACCGACTTTCATAGGTTATCAATTTCATCCGCATATTTTGTTTTTTTTTATGTATTCTCGGACATAACTTTTAAAAAATGTATAGAGTACTGTTTTTGCCAAAATAGTGGGTTTGCTTTCAATTCGGTCCCATTTGAAGGATATGGTAACCGAACAATATTAAATGACATTTTCTGATAAAAAAATTCCGACTTTTGCGAAGATTTTGCCAAATGATCGATGCACGTTGCGATTTTCATCATTCGTGTTGCATATGATAGACAACATAGGGGACTAAAATGGTTCGGAACGGAATTACTCGTACAATCTATTGACACACTGCGGAGATATTAAAAGTAGCTTTTTGTTTTCTGAAATAAAAAACTGAGACAATTTTATATACAAATATGTTCAATTTTTTAACCCAGTTCTATAGGAGAGTTGGTTTTTAGTTTACATTACATTATTTGTGTTTTGCTTTTTTACGTATGTCTTGGCAGACATTTTGAATGGAGATACATTCAGGAGTTGTGTTTATTCCAAGACGCTACTATTGCGGTGATTTTTTGCGTCACAGATTGATATAGTAATATTGAAATTTTCATTATTGTTTTTGCATACGAAAGAGAACATCTTTGACTAAAAGGTATCGGAAGATAATCCGAATCCTATCGACTCTGCTGGGTTTAACAGTTGTGTATTGTGCATTGCAGTCGAGAAATGATATTTTAGTATACGTTCATATTAAATTTACGAACTAGTTTTCTATATTGAATGAATTTGAATGCATAATTTTCATAGTCAAGAAACTGTATTTTCATCTAAAAGAATGAAATAAGAAAATAAAGCCTAAAAAAAAGAAAACTGACTTCAAAATATCCTAAAAAGGGTGAATTAAATTTTATGGAAGCGGTGCCATATTATTTTTTCCCTGTTTCATTTGATGTTTAGCAAATCTTTTCAATTTTTATGTTGAAATGAGGAAATTAATTTGGCACCGCTTTCATGAAGTTTATTTCTCCCTTTTCAGAGCACTTTGAACTCGGTTTCCGTTTTTTTAAGTATTTTTTATCTTTTGTTTTATTTTGTTCTGAAATAACCCTAATATGAATCATCAAATAGTAATGTGTATTTATTTTAAAAATAAGCATTCAATTATTGTTAAGTCAATATTTTCTAATTAATTGAATATTTAAAATCCAGCTAGAGGGTTTGCAATTTTTTGGAAAATTTTAAGCGTCAGAATTTATTTATTTACTTGAAAGAACAGGTGGCACCAATAGTAGCCTTAATTTTCGTTCTTCGTGGTTTCTGTTGCTCTACATTCATTTAAGAGCAAGAAACATTGAAAGTGCAAATGAACAATGACCAAAAACATTTTAACATAATATCTAAAACGAAATTAATCGCTATCCTTGTTGCCTTTAAACTGTAAACGCAAATAAAGTTGATAAAAAATATATTATTCTTGGCTTTAAGAAAGCGTAATTTCGTTATTTGGACTTCAACGAAATTGGATTTTTTGAGTAGCTGCAAAGCAAACAGGTTAACTTACAATTACTGAAGAAAACCGAACAATCACGGTCGAAAATTGATTCCGATAAAAAATTTTACATAAAATTTAGACGAAGATCTTTAATTTATATTTTCAGGTTAAATTACAATTGAGAGAACATATCTCAAAAGATTTGAAATATAGAAGCTTGAACCACGTTGGGGGATTTACACTTGATATCCTCGTAATTGACGTGAAGAAACTATGAAATGGAACTCTAATAAATACTTTAGCGGTACTCGCATTATTTTACCTTTAAAATAAATTTCCCATATGTATGTTCATATATGCATCATCGTTAATGCACGATTCTAAAATAAAGAGCACAGGCGAAATTCGGACGTAAACGGCTGAGCAGCTTCATGCTGAATTCTTTGTGCTCCAAAACGAAATACTTGATTCGTTGGATCCAACTTGGCTAAGTTGCAGAGAGAAAGTTACTTTGAAAAGATGGAGGGCTACAAACTTTCTTAGGCGTTTTAGGACAAATTTTGAGTTACCAATATGGAAATTTGGTAACAAATTGTACAAAGTTTTTCCATTTTTTAAAGTTGTTTAATTATTGTGTCTATATGATGAGGTAGTAAATTTGTTTCACAGGGAAGATTATGATAGAAAGTTTCTTTGGTGTTCAGCTCTTTCCTTGTTGTATACAATTTATATACACTGTATGGTCTCTGCAAACATGTGCATAGACATCGAACATGCGGGAAAGATTGATCTGTTTCAGATCAACTCTGTTAGTGTACATAAATGACTGGAGTTTTTTTTATTCGGGATGAAATTGTGAATATCACTTGAAAAAATTTTTTATTTATTGCGAACGTAGTTTCGAGGTTCAAGCCATATTCTCATCAGGTATTAGTTGTTGGGTATGCATCGACTGATATGACCACGCATGTAAGGTGGGAGACACGTTTTAAATTTTTACTTGATGCAAATTTAAATAGTTTTTGTTTGTATATCTATTGCAAATTGTATCAAATCGATCTCTGCTAACCCACGTTTCCATGGATTTTTTTTCTAGCACTACAGCCCCTTTCAGGCCTTCACTTAGAGATAGTTAAGAGTATCTCATTACCATGATCGAATGTATCGACACTCCACAAACTGTACACTCGATTTGCGACAATTTTGGCCAGGTCGGTAGTCGCAGGAATTCGCGATTTTTCCTAAAACCAGTTTAGTGTGAAGTTTTTGTGATACTCGCGCCGGCGCACATCATCAGGACATTTGACGCTGGCGTGAATGGAAGTTTCTTGCATAGCGCACAGATGAGTTAGCGCATGTATTCCTGGCAAGGACATACCATCAAATGAGCATATTAGTTCTGCCCATGCTTAAAGTTTGCAAATCTTGTCGCATTTTGTTTGCGCCTTAAAAATCGCTCGATACGCCAGTAAAAGCGCAATGTGGCCGAACCCTAAATCTCGTTGCTGCCAACGAGAGTCGAACCAGGGACCTTCGGCTTACGGGATGTGTACACCACACGGACTACTCCATGAAACATTGAAAGTTGTAATAATTATGACCAATGTTTCAAATTTTTAAAAAAGTTGTTAAATTTTTCGGGGCATTTCACACTCCGCAAAATAAATTCGTGATTTTAACCAGTTTCACAAATAAAATGCAACAGAAATATTAAACGTAATCTCGCCTACATATCGTGAACAGTCTGTCCTTATTTTACGCTCACCAAATTACTTAATTTGCGCTGGCGTGAATGTAGTATTAGTGAGCGTCAAAAAATCGCAATGTCGTAATTTAAGAGAGCAACGATGTAAATTGAAATTTGCGTGAAATGGATTGGATCCATTCTAAGGATCAACATAGGGGTACGGTATTGGGATGAAAAATGCCCTTATCACATTGATATAGCAATAGATCTCCAGGCTCAAAAAACGATTTAACGTTCGATGAAGTTATGCATTTGGAATTGCTCCTGAAACTCAAACAATGAACTAACACTATTCCGTAGGCATTTTGAAAAGTAGGCGTGAAAAAATTCACCAAGAAGTTAACTCTCCAATTTTGTGCCAAAACTCAGATACTGTCCTTTCCAGGCTTCTGGACTCCCCATACCTATTTGTTTTTGTCACAAAAGTTAAAATCAGGTTCGACGCAATTGACGACGTTGAGAACAATAGGTCACTAGCATTGAAATATATTCCCTCAACTCAATAGAACTGCATGATTAAATGAAAACAACCCTGGAATATGGTCCATCTCATTTTTAATATGCAATTTTGAAAATTTTAAGGGTCTGTTAGTACTAAATATACTTTAAATAATTCTGAAATCAAAATTTATCTGCCATTTAAGAAATATAATTGCTTTTGGCTCCGTACAATATTTTTCATAAAACCGAAGATTTCCTATCGAATAAATTTGTTTTCAATCGGATGTTGTCGATTTCTTAAAATAAAAAATATGGAAAATAGCAACTCACATACACGAATATACTCTTTTATACTGGTCTGCTAACCCTCACATCTGTCCTCCCTATAATATTCCAAGCGTTTGAGCATATCTTTTTAAATTTCGCATAATTACAATCATAAATTGTTCATAAAAAAATAACCATACAAAAGGACACAAAGAAAAATCATCACGTGCAAAATTGCTCTGATAATGAGTCAAAAACATAGGAGAAGAAATGCAAGTGATGTGGATGTGGTGCTAAAGTTTCAAGTGAAACCGAAGAATGCAATAGAAGGTCGCGAAATTGGAGTGTCATGTTGGGCGCGAAGAGGCAACGAAACCATGGTATGATGCTGGTCTCATTGAAAACGCGAAAAAAATGTTAATACATTTTGCGCAAGTACACCCTCCTCCCCATAGAAAGGGGTTGATGGAATGCTGGCGGTTATGTTACTCCCCCTCCCCCCCAACTCTCTCCATCTTCCTCCTTTCGCTCCAACAGTCCTGCTGTTCTGTGCTTCAAGTGTTGTCGTTATTCGCCGTTATAATACCTACTCCATTTCATTTAGGACTCTAGTGGAAAAAAGAAAGGTTGGGTGATAGCAAGAAAAATGTCTGCCAATTTCGGTTTGCTTGCTAGCTAGAGCTGCGAATACATGAGCTGAAAGGATTCCGGGGGATGGGAGGAGGACGCAGTATGGGGAGCAGTTTTGTCTCAAACAATTAAAATAGAGGGATGTGGTAGATGGGTGCTATAATTAGGGAATGTTTGATAGGTTTAAGGGTTGGAAGGATGAATGAACGAGTGAATGATATAATCATAATAACAAATTGAATATGAAGCCGACTTTTGAAGTCGGACGGTACTTACCGATGGCGGCGGTGTGTTAACATTGTGAACATTGTGTTGATTTTGTTGTTGTTGCTGCTGCTGTTGTTGCTGCTGCTGTTGCTGTTGTTGTTGTTGCTGCTGCTGCTGTTGTTGTTGCTGCTGCTGCTGTTGCTGATGCTGCTGCAAAGCATTCGCCGCATCCACATGACTTTGGTTTGCGGCTGCAGCGTACCACCATTGTGAGCCAGGCGCTGCTGCAGCTGCAGCCTGTGCCGTGGCCATGTTCAAGCGATAATCATATGCCGAAACGGTACCGGCATTCGAAGTTGCAACAACCTGTGCCATTGTCGTAGCAGGATTTTGAAAACTACTTGCCATCTTGTATGAGAACAATTGTTGAGTGGCTACTCCGGACGTGGTACAATTGCTGCTTCGATTGACATCATTGTGAGCAGCTTGTTGTTGCTGCGATTGCTGCACAACGACTTGGTGTTGCTGCTGCTGTTGTTGCTGTTGTTGCTGCTGCTGCTGTTGCTGCTGTTGTTGCTGCTGTAACTGCTGCTGTTGTGCAGCAGCCAATTGCTGTTGGTGATGTTGATTAATTAATTGCTGGTGGTGAAGAGTTTGTTGATCTTGTGTTGCAAGCGTCCCAGGCCACCAGACGGCATCACCACGAGTGTCCCAAGCACCTCGATGGTGCTCTGACATCTTACCGGATTATTTTAAGAATCGTCACAACAATTTTGGCTTTTTTCGCGGTTTCAACCGATTCTTCTTAGTCACGTTGGGTTATTACAAGACGCTTTACACAATTGAAATATTTACCCGCAGTTTCAATATATAATCGACACTGCACCGGCCACTTTACACATGGGTAGATTTTAGTTAATAGTTGGCTAACACTTTCTATGTCACTCAGTTAATCTTGAAATCACCTAAAATATTTTAGAAGTTAAAATAGGGAAAATTGAGCACTGAAGTTTTTGAGAGCTATGACACTGTAGTTTGAACGTTTCTCCCCTTAAAATATGTACAAATATATGACGGACTTTCGAACTAGGAAATTTAGCAATCGGACTATTGCCGTACACGCAACGGCAGTACTATTACTTTCTTCCTCCTATTTTCACCCCCTCAAGTTCAGTGATCAAAGCTGGTGGATTGTTGTTATACAAGTTGATTCCATTTTCCCAACTTTTTCCAAATAACCGCGTTACCAACAACAAAACTCAAAGAATTTTATTTCTCGAGAAAACGTGAGAATACCGAAAAAATCTACAATATTTAGATGAAATAAAAAAACGGCACCAAAGCAAGTATAAATCTTGAACGCGCGATCTTCTTTCCTCTGGCTTAAGCACTCCTCTTCAGGGCAGAAAGAATATGTATTTCGTCAAATGGACGACTGTGAGGAGGAAGGAAAAGACTGTATTTTTTCTTGTAGTATAGAATATTTGTTGGTAGTGCTCCCTTGTTCGCTGCGCTCACACTGTTCTGTACATGAGCGTCCACTATCTCCTTCTCTACATATTTCTATCCCACTCGTGCTCGCTTCAAAGATTACCCAGTTGCCAAATTATGTTTTTATTTACACCAACCGATATAGTCGCATGTAATAGCCACTAGCTGCTGGCAAGCGTTCTAATGCATTTCCTTCATAAAAAGATCTCAGATGTAATGAATTGAAATGTGCATGGACGTCTTAAATAGTGGGTATACTGAATAACTTCAGGTTAGTCGAGAAATTTTCAACCGCGGTGTAAGTTGTGCGCTATCTTGAATTTTTGCAAATTTCATTTTTCTAATTCTAATAATAAAGTATTCTTTGTTCTAGTACAAGTTTGAATATTTTTACCGTTGGAAATAAGGAAAAGAGGAAAAATGGCTAAAGTGTGTGGATTTTTTTTTAAAACAAAAGAGGAACGCGAACAACGCGTCGCTAGCCCTTGCCCACTAATACCACTTCAAGCAGTAAAACTTTCGCAGTATATAGTATAATTGAACGAACGAATGAGCGCACACGTTCATACCACATTTACATTAAAAAAGAAGATAACGTACGAGATAAACTTTTTAACATTCTCTTTTGACGTTCAAAAAATATTTTCTTATTTTTTCCTTTTTCCTTTCAACAACCCTGCCCAGACTTCCTCTTTCAATCAAACAAGTATAAAAAATCAATTAAAATGTGTTTAATTAATGATATCATCCCCATTTCAGCTAACTTATATAAATTTCTCGTTAGAATTAACGATTTCCGTTAAAATTTCAACACCTTCGTTGAAGAGGGAAGACTGAGAAATGTATTCCAAATGAAGGGCAGATTCATGTGCCGGACAGATCACTGGGTATCACTCGATTATCGCAGGGTAATATGGGAGACGGTTTTAGACAAACTCAATTCAAAAATAGAAAAATTTGAAAAAAATATGCAAAAAGACAACGAACAACGAAACGGCGGTTACGACGGACAGAGTCGAGATAGGAGGCCAGTCAAAGTTACCGACCCGAAAAAATCAATAGGTAAAACACTGTATACCGTAATATATCTTGACAAAATAATTTCAATAAAAATTTCTTTTTTTCATGCACTCCTTTCTTTGAGTCACTAGACGGAAAATCGCACTTTATTGTAAACACATCGTGAAATAGCACGCGGTTGTAGTTTATGATATTTTTAGGGGAGAATGAATAACACTAGAGAGATGGGATAATACCATATAAAAGTGCGCGGTAAAACTGTCGTCTTCTTGTACATTGTGTAGAAATGATGTGAAACTGGTCAAACGAGACTAGGGAAGGCAGGCAGAGGCAGCGTGTAATTTGGAGCGTTGCTTGCGAATTTGGCAACGTTGCAGCGTAGGGTAGGAAATTGAATATATATCTCACCGTACATAAGTACATCTGTACACATGACCCGAACCTAATACAAGCGCATTGTCGAAAGCTAATATGCTGCTCAATGTGGTTGTTATGCCATTGCTAACTCTATACCGGCATGCCAGCTAGCAGATATCAACCAACGCATACAACAATATACGATTCTCGTTCGACCGGTTTTACTTGTACGAACAAGAGGGACGCGCATACAATACATTCATAAAATGGATGCTAATAAAAGGCCACAGCAACGCGCGGCGTTATATCGCCGGACGAAACGCTCTGATGTGGAATGAAAGTATCGCCGAAGCGCGGGTACTGATGCATGCAATCATGTAACGGAAAGAGATATCTTCATATGTCCATTCTCGTCACTCCTTTGAGCACGCTCTGTACTTCTTGGCTATCGGCTTCAGCCTGGCTGAAGTTCGTTTTCACTGTATTTGTATGGGAACAGCGCCACCAAGCATTTTACACTTATAGATGCCTTTTATATTAGCTTCTACATGAAACGAGTATCTGTCCTCTACGTCTCGCTTCGATTTTTCTTCAGGCCAGCAACCGAAACGATTTCACGAAACTTACCGACATCGAGGACGAAGATGACGGCTGTGCGCACGAAATTCTATTCGGTTGATATTAATCGAAACTGGGAATACACTTGATCACAAAATTCTATGAACTCGAATATTAGATGTTCCATGCAAGATTAATTAATATTCAAACGAGATGAATCTTAATTTACAGGTCCAATGACTAGTAGCAACATTCTTTTTATTTTAATACAGTGGTAATTGTTGTAATGTCATACGATAAACATGAGAAATATTGAATCTACGAAGAAATATTATCACAATTGTCTTTAGTACTAATTGCAAAGAAATGAAAGTATTATCTCATTAGGGAAAAGAATTCTCGCCAGTACACGTCCGAAAAGGCTTGGAACTAAAAGCAGATTGGGATTTAGATAATCAATTTAAAATAAAATATGAAAATATGCTTTCCAATTATGGCGTTTTTTAAATGAACCTATTCAAGTTTAAAGTGAACAAGCTGGTTTTCATACCAAAGGCGAGGTACAGATTAGAAGAGAAGAATGCGTTTAAAATTTTTACGAGTACATTTGGACTAAATTTTTGGCTTTTGGAAATTCAAAAAAAAAATCAATAAATACACTAACGCGTAAGAGTTTGCTTCTAAAATTTTAATCAATTTTCTAAACTATTTGCTGTGTTTAATTTTTCATTGGAAGTTGGAAAAAATTAAATTTGTATACTAGTGAAAGTTCGTTTGATAAAACTAGTTCCAATTTAATTTTCAAAGAAATATTCAAATGGAAATTAAGTGAATTTTATGAGATAATTGGGAATGTGATTTTCATCTAGACATTAACACAAAGGCAGTTTATACTTGCTTTTAATGCCAATAAAATTTGAGATTACTCATAGTATTATGTTCGGAGAGAAATCGTTTCAAAAATTACATGCAAATTTTATTAGACACCCACATTATATTAGTGTTTCTACGAATCCTGGTTTAAGCTTAAGTTTGGAAAATTTCAATGAGATTTCATTCGTTAAAATTCAATTTCCCAACATTCCAGAATCTTGGCGGTGAAATGTATCAGAGAATTTCGTGCCTTGACCCTAAGGGCACTCTAAAGGGTGATATGCTTAGCGTCACGCATGATCACTCGATTGCAAATAATATCACTCGAAATAAATAGCATGTTGCCCTATTACACATTAAGATTTCTCCCAGTTTTTCTTGTCTTAGTGGGGGGTAGGGGACACTGTGTTTTAAGCTATTTTCTTCGCCTGAACACTTCTACACCTATAATGAAGTTTATGTGTTGATATTCAATACATTAGAATCCTTAGAAAAAATTTAAATTCCCAAATATTTAATAGATTATCACTTCGACTCTGTTCAAAAAATTTGGTGTGTTTGCCTTTTGTAATTTCTGAAAGTGCCGTGACACACGGCATCAATATATTGTATTTTTTTAACGAAACTTTCAAAAGACAAAATAAGCTTGTTATGAAATTATCAAACGAGAAACGTTACCGTCCCCAGTCTAGATGTTACTCTACAGGCCAGGGAAATCTTCGTTAATCGACTATTTTTGAGGTTCAATCTGAACTAATGATAACAAATTATAGTAACGCTTTAACAGCAGTACTGTCTCATCCGTCTATTTGACAACAGGATGTGTGTCGAAAAATCATTAAAGGCTTTTCCAGAAACGAGATAAGCTCCGGTGAGAAAACTAGAGGAGAAATCCAATTCACTGTTTTGTACTTTCCATAATATTCGATCGCATCCAGATTGAACCTTTGCGTAGATGTTTATAAAAGGATCTCATGATGTGATTTTAAATGGCGAAATGGTCAGTACATGCACTCTGTCCCTGCAATTACTTTATATGAAATCAGTTCCCATCATAGCTTGGTAGGTTCATAGTCCCCCCAAATAATCACATGTAAAAAATTACGTTGCCGCCAAAGTGATCAGAGCCCGTGAGATTTGGACGAAACTGGCAAGCGCTTTAACCGTAAAACCAATTAGACTACGTCCTACTATTGACAACGATTTTAGAAGCTAGTATAGTCGATATTTTTTGGCTATCTCCCATCTACAAGTGAACCCCCGACTTACAAAGCAATTGTTAAACATATTTTTTAACTAAAACAAGTAAAAATTGGACACTGATGCATGTGTTAGAAAAGCTACAAATATCATTCAATGGAAGTTTTTGAATAGAGTCATCACTCTAAAACGGCAAGTCAATGAATTTGATCTAAGAAATAGTTGCATTACATGCGAGCGTTGCAATGAAATTGCCGATTGCCAACGACTGGCTTCGTAAAATAAATATCTCGGATCTCGAATGGATTAACAAGAGAAAAGCGAGCGGAGCCAGACTTTTCGAAAAGTCTCACAAGAGCAGTGACCGAGCTTAACGGATCACTTCTCTCTGATTACCGAGTATAGGGCATTGAATCCACTGTATCAAAGAGAGCAATGATAAATATGAGAAGAGTAGCCATAATGATGAAAATGTTAGTTTCTAAGACATTATGAACCAGACAAGGCAATAAGTTTCTCTTAAACTCCCCCTACATAGATTTCTAAATAACTCATCAACCAGACAAGGCAATAAGTTCCTCGTAAACAGCCCTTAACTAGAATTCTAAAAAGCTCATCAAGATCTTTCATTGCATATTTAAAGGAAATAATTATAAAGTGCTACCATATTCTGAAAAACCACCCCTTAGCAACTCAGATGTATACCACTTACAGCCAATACCTTTAACTTAAAACAAGTACCTCTGTCCTATCTGTCCTATTGTAAATCGAATATCGTTAATAATAATGTATTTGGTAATTTCGCACGTAATTTTTGTCGTAATCACAGAAAATTCCAAAATTTCGAATTTTGCTCCGTATTTTTTGAATTTCTTGAAATATACTGTACAAAAATCCCCTAGATAACAACTATAATTTATTGGAGTAATTTTTCAAACTGATACATAATTTTTTTCAAGTAAATGTTGAAGGAATTTTATTTTTCCTCTCTATGGTAACTTTTCTAATTTCTCCGGTACACATATGTTGCAATTATTCTAAGCCTGGATGAACAAATTTTTTCAGATCACTTGTTTACCTTACATAAAAAAAGAACTACACGACACTGAAGATGACACACTGCCGAAACTGGTCTGTCAAAGAAAAAAATACGACAAGGGACGACGGAAAATCCATCAAAATACTGATTTCTATTGAATTCCCCTTTCGTTCAAAACTTGAAATGCTTAGACCATCACCTTTATTAGTTCTTCCCTTCACTTACATCTCGAGAAGATTCTCTCTTACAGACTCATTTCTCTAAATATATATTTGAGGACAGAAAAATAATAAGTGCACCATATGTGAGCTATCAATAAATGTTGATACTTGTAGCGAGTGTCCGAGAAAAGTTCCATTAATGCAATGAGAGGTAGACAGATCAACAGGATGTTTTCTTTTAACAAACACGTGATAGCGTTTACACTGATTTGAAAATAATCAGAATGAATTGTTTTCTGTTTTTACTTATTAAAGAAAAAAAATACTGCAAACTTCTAGGAAAAACTTACAAGAACACACTTCTTTCTCCATTTTGTGTAATGGACTCAGTTTTAGTTTTGAATATTTTTAATCACAGTAAAAAGCAGAATTATATGCCAGTCTGAATTAACTACTTCGATTGTTATGACCCAATTAAAAAGTGAGATAATATTGAATCTTGAAAACGTTCTTTAAATGGACAGTATGATTTATTCTTAAATCAGCTTTCTCAAAAATTTCTGCTCCAATTGAATATCATTTAGGGAATTGCTGATTGACCGAAAAATGCCGGTAAGAAAGATAACGAAAATTTTACTACAGAAATTTTGCCTGAAAACCTGCTTTACCGCTAGCCTTTAAGCCTTACAAATATCTAGATATCCTAGAAGTTACCAGATACGGAGAAGAGTAACATAAGGTTGAATCGCTCCACTGGTATCACAAAAGTAGCCAGAAATCTCGCTCCTCTTTTGACACAAAGAAAGGGCCTTTAAGAATTCCCTGCGGACTCTAGACTCCTATAGTATACGAGGATATTAAACGGCAAACGTTGTCTAAACAAAAAGATGAAGCAAAGGTATGAGTAATGGAATAAAAAATATTTTGCATCCAGGAAATTTCGGGGTGGCTCCCAGAGGCGTTATGACATCACCATGGTGAATCCAACGTTCAATAATACATCATATCTACCAATAAACTGACCTAGGGAAACTTGAAGCCAGCATGTATCAATCGCTTTCTACGAGAAGTTGGTTTTAGACACTGCAGTGAGAATAATAAATTGTTCAAAGTGTAGGAGGTCTAATTTACAATTGTATGAAGGAAAAGCCTCTCTAGAATATATTTTTTTCTTTTCAAATAATTTTTTAGTTTGAGATCTATGTTTTCAATGCAACAGCGAAAGTTAGAAGAAAATAAGTTTCACATTCTAGGGTTTTTTCAAAGCTTTAGCAATAACAAACTAGAATTATGAACAGCAATTCTACATTTTGAAATTAGAAAGAAGATGGTTCAATGCGCATTTGTATTTGAAAAATTTATAACAATTCAATTATACAAACATTAACAGGGGCAAACCCTTTACTTAAAGCTATGCAGTTAACTCGTTAATTATGCAATGAAATTTTAAACCAGATCCGTAACAGATATCGTCCATAAATGAAACATCCGAAACGTTGAATTGAAATTATGAGTTATACCGACAAGGACCGAAACCATACTCTCTTTATGGATAAATGTTTTCTTGAAAAATATTAGGTGTATGCGAAATGGTCATATTGTTTATGCCCTTGAAACATGACGTCAACATCATGTCAAACAAATGGACCTAAACAGACGATAAAACGATCAGCAAAATATCTGAGTTTTAAATTAAGAACAAAATCTACCGGTTTCTTTTATCCACTTACTCCAAATTACATATGCGACACTCAAACTGGTATATTAATTCATATTGAAAACTTCAAAAAGCTACGATTCATCACTCTATACTTGCTATTAAGAAAACTAAATTATTCAAATGGATAACATCATTCATATATAATTTATCCACCTGCAAGCAAAAGTGTATTTCTGATTGACAGCTAATTAGAAGACGATGTTGCGTATGATGATGAGGCATAATGATTCACACCAAGTACTTCTCTTACTTAACATAAAAATATTCCCTTTTGTAAATGAAGTATACTTATTATGTTTGAAGCTATTTAATTTAGCCTGGCGCGAATATTATGCACTCATGACGACAGGTTAAAGAGAGTACGCACTTTAAAGACTCTTTGCTCGAAATTTATTTTGTAAAATGATTATTAAAAATGCATTATGCATAAATCCCGTCGTCAAATAGAGCTACTAGAAAAATAATTAGATTATGCCCTTTTCCTTGAAAACTAATTAAGCTTTCCCGTGAAATGCTACTTACCGGCGAATGGCACCTATTTTTAGATATCATAAATCCGTTGAACGTTTTGAAATTGGGTTTTATTGCATAGCAGGTAACAATTGAATGTGGTTCTTGGAAATATGAGATTAAGGGTTTGAATTGTTAGATTTGTAGTGGAAAGGCTATGGAAAATTTTAAATTATGGGATTCCCACATTAAATTAAAAGTCGAATTGCAGTTGTAGAAATTGATAGTATAATTTCATTTTGGTATGAAGGAAATGTAATTTCAATGCATATACCTTACTATCAAGGGAGTGCTCAAAAATGTTTTTATTACTTTAAAGAAAAGTCACGAATGTATTGAAATGAGAAGTTAATATGGTTTCCTTTAGGTTGCTATAATTAGCTCGTTTTTCAGAAATTAAGGATCGAATGGATTTCATTTCTTCCCTGAGGCTTCAAATCGCCCATGTAGGCTTATTTATAAATTTCAATGTTAAATTTGGATGGATAAAAACGAAGTTAAGATATTTACTAATTTATTTTTCATAGGCAAGTGGAATTTTTCAATATAAATAAATTGGAATTTTTATTGAAATCGAAGGTATTCAACTTATTTTATGAGAACTGATTAAAAACTAGACATCGATTAAAAATTACCAAATGCGTATTTTAGGTAAAAGGATCGATGGTTAGAATCGTCTAAGGGTAATCTACTTTATAAAGTAGAAAGTTATGTGGAAGATTTTTTTCTTAAATTTTATTACCACTCATCCGTTGTAGAATTTTTGCGGAATGGTAATTCTGGCGTTGAAATTCAGCACTTCATATGCCTTATAAGTTGAGCCGCTTAAGAGAATACTTCAGAAGTTGTTTTTATTTATCGGAATATCTGCAAATTTTTGAACAGCTATCGTTTCTAAGTTAGAAGGTTGTGATTCTGTTCAGAATTGAAATTTGGAATATGAAATGCTTGAATTAGAATTAATATCATTCTAAGTTATCAAGATTACAGCTACATGTGTAAGTTCGTTAAGAACGCTATTAAAAGTTGAGTGTGCTTGACCTAGTAATTCTTTGCATGCCTTCACCAATTTTTATAGGATTAACAATCGATTTATTCCAGTTGTGATGCCGATCGGACTTCTCAAGCACTCATCCTATTCTTCAATGAAAAAATTACCGAAACGTTCTATCTTGAAGCAAAATACTCTTAATTTTTAATTATTATTTTTTTTAATTAACGAGTTTGCAACTTCTAAAGTTTGCTGATGATATCTTCCATAGATTTTGAGAAAACATGATTCGAAACAGGGACGGAGAAACGAACTGACATCATCATTTGCATGAAGCCGTCAACACTTTTACGAACCCCTTAACTATAAAATTCCTTGTAGACATAATTTACTGTTTACAAGAAAAATTTATGATCCTTTTTAGATAATGCTTATGCAAACAAATTTATGAAAAATGATCCAAATTCAAGAGAAAATGACAGAATAGATGGAGAAGGTGCTGATGGTCAAGATACGTCTAGCTATGGTGATATTGCAATACAGACAATACAAATGTCCCGGCTGTACAATCCAATCCTAAGAAAAGGGATTGGGTCACATGCAATCCAAAAAGAACTAGTGAATCAAGTAGTAGCTCATCTAGTCAAACTTGAACACCAGCTTTAGTTCCGTTAAATCTACACCCATCATGAGGTGTTGGTGGACCAAAATTGTCAAAAAATATTTCAATCTCCACAAGCAAGTGGAGATGGTATTCCAGGGGAAGAAATAGGTGATAACAATATATTTACCTGTTCATCGGTGGTTTGTGAAAGATTTGCTGGGGAAGCAGAAGTGTCGGTTAGTGAAGCACTGAATGGTGAAGATAAAAGGCTTGGAAACGTGCAATTCAGTCAGAAATCACCAATTTAATAAAAAATTCCAAATTTAAGATTGTTAAGAGCAAAAATGGTCAAAATTTCATTGTATCTCGAGTTGTTCTAATCGAAGATTATTAGTCTAATGGATCAATTAGCAGATTAAAAGTTTTAATTGTTGAAGACGGATACAGCCAAATATTTGGAGTAGATTAGAAATGGAGAGAGGCTATTGATGCAAGATTAAAGAGTCTAGTATTACAATGTTTTTATTATGCAAATCGTAATAATGATGTCTTGCTTCTGTTAATTTATGTAGACCATACTCTTACTCCATTTAAAAGTACAAAGTGAACAGAAGAAATTAAAAAGAGATTTGCAGCTAAGTTCGAATCCAAAGAGCTGGGATTAGCAAAATTTTGTTTAAAATTTGAAAGAAGTCTAGTCAAACATAGGATAGTTTTCAACTAAAGAAGCTATATCCTAGATATTATACAGCGGTTTGGAATGGATGTAAGACTGTAATACTTTAAATGGCTCATACGAAAGGTTTCTGTATCGTGAACTCACTTGTGCGCTGATATCCTTATCGATGTCTACGAGACCAGACATCAAACGCGGTGAAACGGTTGGTACAGTTCACAAGTACCCCAAATGATAGCAAATTGTCAAAGCTAAGAGAGTACTAAGATACCTTCCTGGAGGTTACCGATATAGCAGAGTAGCTTCATAAACCGTGTAGGCTGAATATATCAGTCTGTCTGAAGCTCTCAAGGAAAATGCGCATTGAAAAAGCCTATCGATAGAAATTGTTTTCAAGAAAATGAGTAAAATACGTGGTTAATGACAATAGAGGCGCTGTGTGTATAGCCATAATCCAGTTTTCCACAAACGCACTAAACATTTCAACATTAAGGGATGCATCAGACTACGACTATTTAGCCGCACTTCTGTCGCAAGTTACACATGGTTAAATGGAAGCCCGCACACTGCGATTTTCGACAATTTTGTCCAGGTCGGCAGTCGCAGGAATTTGCGATTTTTCCTAAAACCCGTTTAGCAGTTAGTTTCTAAGAAACTCGCGCAGACGCACATCATTTGGACATTTGACGCTGACGTGCATGGAAGTTTCTTGCATAGCGCAGAAATGAGTTAGCGCATGTGTTCCTGGCAAAGACATACCTTCAAATGAGCGTTTTAGTTCTGCGCATGCCTGAAGTTCCTTCGGAGATCTTGTCGCAGTGTGTTCGTATTTGCGTCTAAAAATCGCTGGTTACGACAGTAAAATCGCAATGTGGCCGAACCCTAAGTCTCACTTCATTGGGAGTACGATCAAGGGCAAGTTCGTGGATGGAATAGTCGCTGATCTCTTAACAACACCATGGACCAGTGTAAATTATACTGTTCTAGTGACACTTTATGAGAGGGAGGTGTTTGGTTTAAACTTTTCTGCCAAATATGTTACGTGTGGATGAACACACGGCAAAAACGTGATACTGGCTATATCACTTTCTCGAGTGCCAATACAAACGATCAATATAAGTAGATACTCGATCTCTAAGCAAAGGCCAGAAAAGGGCTGTAGTGCTAAAACAAAAGTTACATCAAATTAGTCAAATTACACCTGCAAGAATACTTTAAAAAAATAAATCTCATTGTCAATACTTTTATTAGTACCACTGAACTTGGGAATAAATAGAAGTTCTCTAGGTACCATAATTTTCAGACTACGATCAATATTTATAGATTTTATATCCGAACACTTTACAATTTAATTTTTTCTATCTCTATTGATTTCTACCTTTTTAGGGTTTTGTAAATTTTTGTTTAAATACCCTATCAAAATCGGTACCTGCCCGTCCGTCCGTCAGCGTGTCACAGGAACTTTTCTCAGGAATTAGAGCAGTTAGTCATATGAACACAGCTCAGAAGTTGCTGATTCATGAAAGCTTCATAGTCAAACAAAATTTCGAAGGACTTTAAGGGGGCTCTCCATATAAGGATATGACCTCTTAACATTTTTTTTCCACCGAAGATAGTCGATTAAGGTATCAAACGAAAGGTCTTGATGAGATCTTTCAATATCAGTGGTTAAAATTACAATATCTATATAACGGGGAAAGCAGAAGTGGAAGAAAACGTGATTGAACGGACACCTATGGACCGAAAAATCTGAAAAAAAAAAAAAAAACATGAAGGCAGCTCTCTTTGGGTGTCCTCCGAAACATAGCTTAGAAGTCAAAATTCGCTCAACTCTGCTAATACTAGCAGGATTTATAAGTTTCACGCCCATTAAATGAAACTTTGTATCATGACAATCCAATGCAAAGTGTATCCTATGATCTAATTTTTATAAGAATCTAGTTGTATTCTGTAAAGTTATAGCCATGTGAATTTTCATATATCACAACAAAAATACGCGGTATTCCTACTCCGTAGGCTTTTGATCAAACCAGATGCTACATTATTGTTTACATTTTCTTGAAAATTTCAGGAAAGATGAATAACTTAAATTTCTTTGAAACTCTGAGCAGTGAATGATATTGCTATACTGCAAAAAAATGGCAGCCGCCGGAATTAGAAGAAAAGATGATTTCCTTTAAATCTATGATTTATCATAATTTTTTTTTCAGTACCATTCTTTAGCCATTGATCTGTTGACCCAGCTGTTCGGATTTTGAACAAGTATGTGTCATAACTTATACTTGTAGTCCGTGCGAAGAATCACTCAAAACAAATCTCATTGTCACCAATGGGATTCGAACCAGGGACTTTCAGCTTACGTAACGACCACTCTAATCACTAAGCCACGTGGACTACTTGTGCATTAGTTACGTAACATATAGAGCTGCAATAACTGATATACTTGTCAACATACAATTTAAATCTTTGTCATTGTAAATGTATCAAGGTCTAAAGTGGAGTTTATGAGTTTATAGCTTATTCATAATAGGGAGGCATGTGATGACCCAACCAACAAATTCGACAATAATTGTCCGTAGAAGAATAAAACTTTACATTCAAGAAAATGTAAATGTTCAAAGGGAAAGTCTATACTGTGATAGGCTATGAAAGAGAAATTAAGGCGCCGTCACAGGCGTCTGAAAAAAAACCTGAATACCTTTGATGAAGGTTATTAAGAAAAATCCTCTGTCCAATATGGAACAAAGATGAACAGTCAAACGAATGTCATAATCGTTTCCTTAAACGGACGCGCAAGGCAGCACGACTGGATTGCTTTTATGAATACCGAATTGGAGGGCGTGGTCATTAAACCGACACCAAGACTGGTGACCTCAGTAAATAATAATTCCAAAGAATTAAGTGTATCAAAACGGCAAATTAATTTGTAGCATTAAAGGAAAATACTACTAGACGTGGAACTTCTTGACATCGATACAAGAGGAGCAGAAATGTAAAACATATAGGTTACAGGTTAACATCATGTGGACACAAGTTTGAAAGGACAATTCATTATATTGGGTTCTTTGATATTTCTTTTTATGGGGCTATATCAAGTCACTGATCTATGCCAACAAGTCAGCAACTTTAGAAAGACGAGCTCGACGACAACATCCAATGCGAAATTGCCAATTTTCCGGTCGAAATGTGTGCCAGAGTTGTGGAAAATTGGGTCCAAAGAATCAACCGGTGTATACGGGCTTGTGGTAGTCATATGGCCAAAATTGAATTTCATTCATAAAATCTAATGCTTGTACTACACCCACAATAAATTTCACCTCAACATCTTAAATATTTCTGTTTTATTAATAGATAAAATTGTTATGTCCTTAATGGAAAACCTTTTACTCAAGCTCAGCAAAGATAAGATAGCTCAGAATTGCAACTGACCATGTAAGCAGGAGCTGTGAAAACTATGTAACTCCCTGTATGCTCTAAGGTTTCTGAGCTAAAACCCAATGTCAAAAGTTCGAATCAAAGTCGAGGAAAGAGTCTCCCTCGTTGATTTTGATCGTTGATCACTCTTTATGCGTTGGAGGTATTCAATTTTCGGCACGACTTTATTGAAGCTAATCAATCGGGACTACATAAGGAATCATATTTCGTCTGGACGTTTGTGTGAAAGGTACTTAGTTTGCGAGATAATAAATAATATTATTTTTCGTATTTTTCCACTTTCTTTGTTTCAAATAATATTCTCTGGTTTTCTCTGAAATTAATGTCAGATAAATAGACTACAAATATTTCATCTCTAAAGCTGTCAAATCTAGTGGTGACTTCGGGAACTGCATGTTAAATGTAATTTGTATGGGAACTGATCTTTACCCTTCATATCGAATACTGAGAACTTTTCGCGCAAAAGCCTATAACAAACACGATTCCTTAGCTCAAGCCCAGTTGAATGACACTAAAATTATACTAAAATTGAACTAAGTTTCCAGTCTGATAACGCTGAGTACAGGCTGTAGTTAGCCACCATGTGATGAGTTAATGGCACTCACAGAGAGGACGGAATTTCTTACATAACAACTGCTCGGATGGAACATACAAAAGGGAATATTGGCTGTAGAATTTTTCTAATCCTTATATTTGATCCAAAGTCTCCTACGTATCTATAATAAAAGGAAATGATAAACACAAGATGACGCTGTCATTAAAGTTGCGGTTAGGGACTACACCGGAAGTCATGTCATACGACATATGCCCGAAATGTGACGTATGATGCAGAAACTGGACCATGATAAAGGGATATATACTCTAAACAACTTCCGCTCTCGAGGTCGCTTTGTAACTGTTAGGATCTACCAGAAATTATTTCAAAGGACGATTACCTGAAAAATAAGCATGATCTTTGCAGAATATTTAGACAAAGACGGTTTTAATAAGACTGCCATAATAAATACCCTGCTCAAAAAAGCGAGGTGAACAATATGCTATGGGTGTGAAACATGGACACTAACCCAAACATCCGCAAATATATTTAACGCCTTTGAGCGATGGGTACTGAGGCGAATAATCTACAACTATGAGCTGTATGAAATTTTTGACGAACCGGAGGTCTCAACGATTGTAAGACTGCGGAAGCAGCAAAAGGCTGGCCACATGAATCGTATGGACAAACAACGGATACACAAGAAGGTATTCGTTGGGAGAACTGAAGGACCAGGAAACCGAGGAAGCTCTGGTCTGACTCGGCCGACGAAGACAGTTCATCGCTGCTCAGATTTCGAAACTGGAGGACGCAGTCCGGTCAACGGACCGAGACAGTTGGAGGCGCTATTTGCAGGAAGCGAAGGCCCGAGAGGGGCTGTAGTGCTAAGAAGAAGAAGAAGAACAACAACAACAATACTTCACGCTTCTTTTTCAATACCTTCAGTCCCTATCGTCGCACAACGCTCGTGCGATCTGCACTTCACACGTCGTCAATTCCTACTGTTAAAACATCTATAAAGGGGGCATATACGTGTCGCTTTAATCGACCAGTCTCCCAAAAAAACGTTCTATCTACAATGTTGATGCAGTTAGTGAAAGTTTCGTGGTGAATACGTTTCGATCGATTTTGTGGCATTTAAATTTGCCAACGGAAGAATTCAAGCCCGCTGCCGTTAAAAATCGTAGCAAATACGTCTATTAAGAAGAGAACCAGCTAATCCCCGGCGATGACTTTTCCAATAAAATTATCTTTTTTGGTGAGGTTGATTAGTCCGTTTGGTAAATATGCGAATAAATCGATTTTTTGTGGCGAAATGGTTAACCTACCATACACCAAAGCCAATCACTCCTCTTTATTGCGAAAGGAAAACAACTTCCAAGGAGCCCAGCCATCAAGGCTATTAATAAGACAAACCATAAAACCGGAGGTTCGACCACTGAGTCTTTGACTTCAATTGCGTATAAATGGATATAAACGTAATGTATGGTAGTACTCAACTACGAAGCAAGAATTTGCTACTCGACAAGTTTACGAGGCAGGATTGTGAAGTGGCCTTATCTATCCGTGACAACCAGTTCACATTAGATAAGTGCAAGGGACCGATCCGAGTACTCAGAAAAATACGGGAAGAATTCAAGCTGGAATGTTTGACAGAGCACATATTCCAGCGATTTTCAATGAACAATGGAACAATTCTGATACTTTGAATGAAGGATAATTAAGGTAATTGATAGTGGTCAGATATACATCCCTCAGATAACGAGCATGCGGAGGATATTCAGTATTCGCAGGATGATCTCGGGTGTTGAAACCATTTTTCTTCGGCGTAGAAAGTGTAGTGCAAAAGACGGGAACGAACGAGCTTTAGTTCGATTTAGGTATAGAATTTCTAATGGAAGCATGCATGCAAATAGACGATAAACAAGATATTTTTTGAATTTCATGACCATTTCCTACCTGCAATATTATGTTACACTTCTTATTCCTTCTTTTGAAATAGCATTCATCAAGAAACCTGCATTCGCCAAGTGAAAGTTAAACGAAAAGCGTCGATCATTTTGGCCAATATAAAACCTTTTTTTTAAACAAATTTCAGCACAGAAGTAGAAAATATCTTGGGAGCTTATATTGCCTAGTAAAAGGTGGTTCAACCATAATGAACGATGTTAATTGTGAGTCACACCTCAATGTCAAGTTTTTCGCCCAACTTAATTTGACAGTTCTTTGTTTCAGTGTTTGACAAATTCAACCATGGAGAGGTACACAATTTAGCAGCGCGTTAAGGTTGTTGAAGCCTTTTACGAAAATGGGCGTTCAAATCAAAATGCATTTCGTGCACTTCGTGATTTTTTTTTGGTCAGTATAATCGACCAAATATGTCCACAGTTGGGAGAATTGTGCGCAAATTTCAGCGAACCGGGTCTGTAGGAAATGTGAAATCACTTGTGCATGCTCGCCCAGTGCGTTCTTCAGAAAACATTGCTGTTGTTCGCGATAATGTGGCAGAAGAGCCGTCAACCTCGACTCGTTGTCGTGCCCAACAATTGAACATCTCACAACATCACTGATGCGAATTTTTAATAAGGATTTGAATTTACACGCTTACATGGTTCAATTGACTCAAGAGCTGAAGCCTACTGGCCATTTCAAGCGTCGGCAATACGTCGAATGGTTGAACAGACAGAAGGGAATGGTGACTTTACAAAGAAAATCATCTTCAGCGACGAGGCACACTTTCACCTCAGTGGAGTCGTTAACAAGCAGAATTGCCGCATTTGGGCAAATGAGAATCCACGAGTGATTGTTGAAAAGCGGATGCACCCACAAAGAGTGACTGTTTGGTGCGATTTATGGGCTGGCGGCGTCATCGGGCCGTACTTCTTCGAAAATAAGGACGGCCAAGCAGTTACCGTGAATGGTGTTCGCTATTGCGAGATGATAATGGACTTCTTGTGGCCAGAAATTGAGGTTATGGATCTGGACGATATGTGGTTCCAACAGGATGGTGCCACTTGCCATACAGCCAACGAAACCATAGCTCTTTTGCGCGAGAAATTCAATGGCCGTGTTATCTCACGTTGTGGCGTTGTTAATTGGCCGCCACGATCATGTGATTTGACACCGTTGGATTTCTTTCTCTGGGAATATTTAAATGAAAAAGTGTACGTCATGAGCAAACAACAATTCAAGAGCTAAAGGATGAGATAATTCAGCACATTAACGACACTGAACCTCAA
The DNA here is from genome assembly GCA_963969285.1 of Odontomyia ornata. Lineage (NCBI taxonomy): Eukaryota > Metazoa > Arthropoda > Insecta > Diptera > Stratiomyidae > Odontomyia > Odontomyia ornata. The sequence continues at coordinate 422,128,410 of OZ017739.1, read as the reverse complement.
TTATGTCTCAGAGTCATTGAAAATATGGACCATCGGATAAAAGTATGCCACCGTAGCCGTGGCGAGTATTTGGGCGGTATTTTCTTTCACACATAATTGTCATAGATCCTCCTATTATAATAAAAATATAAACATAATTCTCTGAAAATTTTGTGTTTTATTTACAATTAACATCGTGCGTTTTGGTTGAAACACTATTATAGGGGACGAACAGAGTCAATATGAATTTTTTAATGATCCTAAAGTCCCTAGATTGCTATACCCTAATACCGATTGTATTACCAAAAATAGTGATTTGGCAAAAGAACAAGTTGATAAACAATACTGAATATCCAGTTTGATTATGAAGTATGGAAATATTTCAAATATTTGAATGCAAAACATGAGGATGGTATTTTATATTCCACATGTAATCCTTGTTTGCCATTTTTAGTTCAGTATGCTCTCATGGAACTTAAGTCAAGGGAATGGAAAAATTAAAGACTTGTATATTGTAAATTAATTTTAATAAAGAGCGTTGTTTTCTAAAATGTTATGTTTAATCTCAAATTTCTTTGTGTTCTTTCCTATTATTTGCTATGAGTAGTAGAACACTTAATATAGCCATTTATCTTTTTTCGATTTTCAATATTATCTTAAATTATTGTCATACCAGAGCTATTTGAGGAAGGAGGAAAAATACAAATCAATGTATGGTTTTCAAGAGACAAAGCAAAATTCAATCAATCAATTCTTATGTTATCTGATTTAATTGTAAATAGATTATTCAAAAACATTTCTAATGAATTATAAATGGATAATGATACAGATGTCTATTATCTTTTCTAATTAAATTTTATAACGCTCGATACATAAGACAATTGTTAATAGTAGAACAGAGAAAATTCCATTGACTAACCACCCCCTGCTAATATTTACTTCCTATCATGTACGGCTGCTTCGTTAGGTATATGAACTTTACTTCTTTCTATTGATTTGAGAATTTTTAAAGATTTTCATAAAATATTTACAATGGAATTTAAATTGGAATGTTATATTGAAATTTTTCTCGACTTAGATTTAGCAAAATAACTGTATTTCAAGCCAAATTTATATAATTGCTAGTATGATTAACCCTCATGTATATAACATACAGTTGACGCAAATAATATGTGTACAATCCACTGAGGAATGTTCGATAAAAACAATGCTGGCGTTTAAATTTTTATGAAGAAATATATCGGTTATAATGTTTTTTATAGTCTTCATTAAATTCACATTTTTTCCGTAAATAAGCGTCGTGATAGGTCAAAAATTAACTTACGTGAAATACTTCATTAAGTCATTGAATTTTGTGATCAAATGTATTAAATGAGAAACTAGTGCGACGCGACGCAATGGCTATGTAGCAAAACCAGGCACCTAACGACACACAAGCAAAGAAGAAAAAAACAACTAGTCGGGATAAAAGCGGTCAATACGTGCGAGTGAGATAGAAGATGTATATTCGATTCTATTCCCAGGGGTTGGGTAGACATAGTGAGGATGTCGAGGGGAGTTTTGCTTAAGCTGCAAAAATTTCGAAATATTGAAATTTTCGTAATTTTCAAAATCTGGTTTTTAACTATCATGGATTCAATTTCATGATGCAAATGAAGAATCTACCAGAGTTTTATCTCGGGATTCAGCATCTGTTGCCTAACATCTTTTGGCGGGAAAATATCTAGACGCGATACCCTTACCATTGTGTCTGGGATATTAATTACAAAACAATTACGATAAATTGATGAAAATTGGCTCAGATATAGGTTCATATTAATTTTGTGATCATAGTCCGGAATGGTATCTCATTTGGTCAAAATTTTGTCAAATCAATCTTAATTACTCAATTTCTGGATTTGACAATTAACATCAACGCGACTGGGCTACGTAAGCATAATTCTATGGAGAGTGGAGAAACATCGCACTGCTATGTTTGCGGACATATGCATTAGAATACCACTTACGTTTCTGACCGAACCCATACCACAGAAATCACTAATTTCGCACATTTGTTCACTCGATCACACCAAAAAGTACCCGAATAAAATTATCTTTACTTCACTTCGATTTCAATTGTTCGATTTCCGACATGAAAACTCTCGACTTAACCGGGAAAACAACAACTATTTGACAATCGTCTATTCAGCGCATCATTTGCCACTGCGGCATTAATGCGATGTTTTCAGCTATTTCCACTCCACACGACACAAGAAGCGCCATTTTTGTTTTTGCGGAATATTTTCAGCGCCCATCGTCATTTTTGTTTAGATAAACAATAAATAATTTCCAGGATTTTACGGTAATTTCAAAGTGTCATTGCGATTCAGTTGAGCCGGTCTTATAAATATTTCAATTGTGTTAAGTTCTTGTTGAAAATTATTTTCACCTCTTGTTTTTTCGAAAAAAATTGCCAATTGTATCGAAGGAGAAACAATCTTGCGCCTAAACACTCCGGTGGCCATTTGCCGCTTGCATTTGCACACAAAACATTTTTCGTTTTTTATTATTTTTTATCTTTTTTGGGATTTGTGTTTTAGTTTAAAATGGATTTACGTTTAGAACAGCTTGCACTTGCAGCATATTTTCTTGAAAATTAAACATGAGCCCGAACATCAACTTTTACGTATTTTTTTTAATCTGAAATTTTTTAAACACTTTAAAATTGCCGGAATATGATTATTTAGTTCTTCATTATACGAAATAACGTTATTACATTGTATGACATTAAAAATTTAATTAAAAATATTCGAAAAACAAATCTTACCTGAATACGTTCCATGTATACGAAGAATAATACTCTTTTAGATGAAATTTCTTTCAACACATATACAAACTCCCAATTCGGAATACTAAACTACGGCTACGGTTTAATAGAGAGGTCGGTAGATGGGATGCAGAGTTTGGTAAGGTGGCAGGGGCGATGGCATGCAACGTGAGGTGGTGCACGGGGTAAAGGCAAACAGCAGGCGGCAGTAGCACATTCGACGGGCTACCAAAGCAACCAAAGGCAATGTGAACCCAAACCAAGAATAGAGCAAAGTAACATAAATATACAGTGGCACGAAATGCGAATAGAACGTTAGAATGTGAGTGCCAATTGCACAGTTTAAGTTGCAATTGATTAGCATTCATTAGCTGATTGTTTACAAACAATTGATGATGTCATAATACGTGTGATAAGAAATGGGGTAGTTTACCGTGAATCATATATTCCTGATTTGCGATCAATTAGATGCTCAGGTAGTAAATATTGAAAGGGATAGTGGCATTATTATTTTTGTTGTTTTCTTATAGCATTCAAATTTTATAGGAGATAAATACTAAGTAAAATACACAATTCTAAATATTTGATCGAGCTTAGAGCTGAGAAGCAAAATCTACGCAGAAAGGGAGCAGCTTCTAAAACAGAAAACAGAATATTAATATCAAAAATTAAAATCAGTTATACACAGGCACCCATCCTGAAATTCCTCGAGGATTTTAAGTAGATGGACTCTTCTTGTTCCAAATAACTAGAGGATAAATATTAATTTGAATAATTGATATTAATTCAGAACAAGATGAGTAGGCAAAAGAATTTGTGATCTATGTAAGATATACATCAATTCTATCTCGACTTTCGTTAAAAGTAAACGAAATCCTGTAACTGAATTCGAGAAATATAATGAGTTTATAATTCCTTTTAAAACAAATTAAGTCAGCAGGACGGCCCAGCTGCTAGATGGGCTTTTTAACCCATGAGAGGGAGAGCCTCAAAAAGTTATACCGATAGGCGCGAGGGAACCCGAGAAATATGAGTTTATATTTCACTTTGAAACAAGTTGAGTTACGACGGTCCTGCTGACAGTAGGGCTTCTTAATCCATGAGAAATCGCATCCCAGAAAGCCATACAGAATGGCGCGCGCGAGCAAAATGCTCACGTTGTTTAGGCGGAGAATGTCGTACCTACGTAAAATGATTCATCAAAACTAAGTTACACAAGATGTGTTCTATAGGTCAATCAAAATATGCTCGAAACTGTGCCTCAACCTTTGGCAACAGCATTGCTGATGAGAAGAAGGAACCCTTTAATACTTATTACATTGAAGTCAATTTAAGTCTACGTCGAATTGGGTGGATGGGTTGGTCCCTTCAATTCTGGGGAGTATCAATTCTTTCATCAAAAGCCAAAGAGTCAACAAAGGGCCAGGCATTGATGAGATTCTTGTCCTCACCAAGACCTTTCATTTGATACCTGACAAGACTTATCTTCCAAAAATAAAAACAAAATAATTTAAACTCAAGTTATGGGAAAGCCCTCTTACTACTACTGTCTAAAGGTGAAAAAAGACAGGAGATGAAACTAGTATGCCTTTGTAAATTTTTTTACAGAGCCCTGAAAATGCCATTATGATTTGGGTTGCGAAAATTTCTTTTATTACAGCAGTCTTCCAGTAAAACGTAACTTGTTGTAATTATTGAAAGTCCAATGTTTTATTTTCAGTTCGTTTGAAGTTTATAGGATAAAAGAAGGTCGAAAGATCCTGCTAAGGAGATTTGATTATGTGGGTAGCTGCCCATATTTAGAAGTCGTGGATAGAGAGTAAATATTATGAGATCTGGCGTAACCCAATTCTCTGTTCATGCCATTTAAAGGTGCAAGTATGTGCGAATTATAACATAACATTTGATCCAGATACGATATTATTTTTTGAATATTTTTTTAAAATGCCATATTGTTTAAATTTAGAGTGCCAAGTGGACCATTAATTTATTTTTTATTTTTTAAACACTTTAAGCAATTAACTGAGGACTTGCGAAAAAGTATATATATCTTGTACAATAAAAGTGTGAAAATTATAGAGGAATCACTTTACTTTATAAAGTGCTCTCCAAAATTATATAAAAGAAAATTGAAGCCAGACTATGAAAGCTTTATAGGAAAGTATCAGGGAGGCGTTCGAAGTGGACGATCTACAATTGGCCGAATATTCTCAGTTAAGCAGGTTCTCGAAATGTGCTGAGAATATAACATCACCGTGTACCAACTTTATGTAGGCTTCAAGCAAATCTACGACAGTACCGACAAAAATGCCCTGTACAAAATAATTTAGCGACCCAAAATAATTAAACCCCATGGCCAAAGTCACGATGCTAAACACAGAGTCCCATGTCAAGGTAAACGACGAACTAACGCACAGCCTCAAAATGAAATCAGGTTTAAAAAACAATGGGATGGATTTACCCAAATGCTCTTTAATATTACGCTGGTATACGTCATCAGGAATACATCAGCTGAAACATCTGGCACACTAATGTTCAAGTCCAGACAATTGATAGTGTATGCTTGTCAAAGGAGCATTTCTGAGCCTAGAGTTCGAATCAAACCAAATTGGTCTACGAGTTAATGAAGCCAGCCTGAATAGAAGAGACGCCGGAAAGGACGAGATTGGACTCTGCAAATAAAGCCTATACTTCTCATTCTAAGCTCAAGTTGTGCACAAGCAGCTTCGTATTGACAAATTACTACTCAAGCCTGTGCTGTTACATGGACTCTGACAAGCGAATCCGGAAATGCAGTGGACATATTTAAACGCCAAGTGCTTTGAAAAGTCGACGGCCCAGTAAAACATACAACAGAGTGAAGACTACGTTACAAATATGAGTAGTATGAACTATTTGAGGATCCACCTGTATTTACTTGCGTAAAGATGCGCAATTGCAATGGGCGGGCCATGTAGCAAAAATGGAAGAAAACCGGCTACATAAAAGAACATTAAACGCGGCACATGGTAGGCGTCCAGCGGGAAGACAGAGGACTTGATGGGAGGACACGATAGAAGCTGATAGCAGATCATTGCTGGTAATCAACTAGCGAACGAGATTGCAGACCGTTGATGATTCGAGGGGGTTTATCCTGGAGCCCAAGGCCCGGTTTAGGCTGTCGCGCGATAGATGATGATGATACTCTAATAACAACTATGAGAACTTTTTGCAGCCACTCAAAGGCCACGTTGATTCATTAAAACCTTTAAAATTACACTAAGGGACGCTTATCTATGTATACGTATTAGGTTCAATTTTTTAACGTACAAAAAGCAAATATAAATATAAATTTGTGTTTCATGAAAAGATAGACATAACGTTCATTAGCAAGAATTTGAAATAAAGTGCTTAATTGGGAATTTTTCAATAAACCGGATTAATTATGCAATCAAAAAACGTTCAATTGTACATATGCTCTGGAAGCATTTTTTCTTAAAAATTAGAATTAAAGCATACTTAAAATGTATTGTGTATAAAACTTTAACTTAAACTATCGGTTGATTAATTTATAAATAAGTTTTACTGGCAATAAACTCACTCACGATTTACTTACTTGGCAGCTTGGCGAAAATATTTACAAGAGTTTATTTTTTAATGTTCATGCTTATCTCTTCCATTTAACACTTTTAATGTGTATCATGAGCTTTATTTTGTTCGTCACCTAAAAGTGAAGAAATTAATTAAAATTTATGATACAAAAAGTTTTGATTCGATATTTATTTCCTTGTACGGTTGGCCTACCATGAAATCATCACTAATATTCTCTTAAATGAAACCTACCAAAATCAGATAGGAGAGTGATCTTGCTGGAAGGGCTTTGGAACCATACTAGGTTCAAAACAATTTTTCTGATAGCATCAGTGGATATGTTCAGTTATATTTCTACGAGTATGGTATATAGTAAAATGAAATCGTTTAAATAAATCAAACTGATCGAAGGGTCTGTTTGTTTTCGCTCAGAAAATATGGTTGAATGATTGGCTAATCCAACATGTTTAAATTACACACTGTTTTTTGTTTTGTTTTAGCACTGTAGCCCCCTTCGGGCTTTCGCTTAGAGATAGAGTATCTCATTAAGTTGATCGCATATATCGGCACTCGAAAAGGTGATATGGTCAATATCACGCTTTGGCCGTGTCTCCGTCCACCCAGCTGCGACACGTTCAGATTTTAAAGTATTACGTATCACGAGCTTATAGTTCGTCCGAAGAATCAGTCGAAACAATTCTCGTTGTCACCAACGTGATCGAAGAACCAGGGACCTTCAGCTTACGAGGTGAGCACTCTGACCACTGCACCATACGGACGACTATTACGCACTATGTATTCCTGAAGTTTTTAATGAAAAACTAAAGGAAATTGTATAGTCTACGCTGATTTGAAACGTACATCAATCATCAATATGCTGTTGTTGTTTTAATTCGAAATACATAATTTAAATGGCTGTATCTTAAATGAATAAAATCTGGTTTCTATCAAATATTTTTGGGCATAAATTACAGTAATTAATGCCAATGAGTGTGGAAGGATGCCGTTGCGGTTTTATGACGCAAATCTTAGAGTAAATAAATTATAAAATTAAAAATTACTAACAAGGCTTGAGGGAATTTAATTTCTGGAGGTGTTGTTGTTCTTGTGATTATGAAAACGTAAATTTTAGTTTTTTTTAGACGGAGAACACTAATTTTCCCTAGAATTGGCCACCCCCCTGCCATGCCTGTCGCATGGCTACCTTTGACAAACATATATTTTTAATCAATTATTTTGTTTATTTGATATCCGCTGGTCACTCTTTTTTCTTGAAAAGCCGTAGGGCCTTGCATTTTTGAGTAAGCAGACGCGTTTCGACTCTGAGCTATTTGTTGGACCCACCTCTGTGATTTTTTTTCAGATTTTTCGGCTCAAAGGTGTCCAATCGCGACGTTTTCTTTTGCCTCTCCCTAGACCCCCTTTATGCATAAAATGACTTTTTTATTTCAGATTCTAAAAGTTCTATTCAAGACCTTTTATTTGATACCCCATTATACTACCTTTGATAAAAAAAATTTGAAGGGTTACTTCGTTATGAAGGGGGATGGGACATCCCTTTAAAAATTTTGTTATGTTTGACAAACTTTTGAAACCTTTCTACAGTTTGAGCTTTCTAGCTACTATAGTTTCTGAGGAAACTTGCTGTGACGCACGGACAGACTGACAGACAGGATACGAAACTAGGAGGGACTCATTAAAATTTTTTTACAAAGCCCTAAAAACCGAATATCCCTTTTACTGGCCTAACCAACGGCCTACCTGCTTAACCCATCCTACACCTAAACAAAGCCATATCATTCCGCACATGCTTTAGACACTGAAGATGAATCAAAGGAACCGAAACGCGTCTGCTCACTCAAAAATGCAAGGCCCGATGGCTTTTCAAGAAAAAAGATTTATTTTTAAGGATAATTTTGGTGTATGAGAACACCTTTCCCTGGTGAAAATTTTAAATAAAGGCGAAACATTCATTAGGTCATTGCTTCTAAAATGCTCACATTTAATCGCCCCGGTTCTGCAACCTCATACGCCAATTTGGAATTCCCAACAGGGAGTTACTGTCGGTGTCCACCGTCTTCCCATCGTTTTTTTCAGCTGGTCACTTACCTTATCATCTACCCTTTAACTTTCGCTTGAGTAGTCTGTGCTCTCCAAGACCCAATCAAGACCTTTGAAGAGGCCATCACTTATGAATTTAAAATAAATGGGAGTTAATTAGTCATTTTTGAAAGAAATAATCATGTAATTCAGGGCAAAAACTAAACATAATCGATAATCAAGAAAATCCAGGTAGGAACTAATCATTAATTCAGAGCAAAAACTAAACATAATCGATAACCAAGAAAATCCAGGTAGAAAACTTCAACAAAGAGATTAGGTAAATATTTTCAAAAGGGTGCAAAATTTTTCTGCATAAAATTCTTACAAAGGTGGTAACGTGGTTGAGTAAAACAACAACAACTGAAGCTTTGCAATTATAATGGGTGATTCATAACAAGTGTTCACATTTTTTTCGAAAAAAAAATAGTTTTTGTGAAGATTGAGCTGCAATGTTTATTTATTATGAAAATTTGGTCCCTTACAATTAAATATGAAACATTACTTCGGGCATATGTGCACCTCGCGCTGCTTTACAAACTATTGACTTATTGAAGACCAAGTTTGGAAATCGAATAATTTCACGAAATGGACCCATAAACTGGCCGGCGAGATCGTGTGATTTGACTCCTTGTGACTGCTTTCTTTGGGGATTTCTGAAGGATCGTGTTTACGTTGATGCTCCCCAGACTACTGAAGCATTAAAAAACAATATTCGAGCCAACATACGCCTAACAACGCCGGAAATGTGCGAAAATGTCATCAAAAATTACAATCATCGTTTGAGTCTGTAAAGCAGCACGAGGTGCACATATGCCCGAAGTAATGTTTCATATTTAATTGCAAGGGACCAAATTTTCATAATAAATAAACATTACAGCTCAATCTTCACAAAAACTATGTTTTTTTTCGACAAAAATGTGTACACTTGTTATGAATCACCCTTTATATCAATCCCCCAGAGTTATGAATCACCCTTTATATCAATCCCCCAGAGTAACATCAGGAAGCGGACCTTCACTTTTGGTTTTTAAATAAAGAAAGGAAACTTACAATAGAATGAATCACGATTCAGACTCAGTCTTGAAATATCAACAGCATTTGTTATTTGACATGACAAATTATGTTTTTCTTATCACGACTTGGACAAAACAAAATTATAAGAATAACTTGACAACAAGTTGAGTATGTAGGAGAGCGCTCCTACAAGAAGGTCTTTGTAACCACTCTAGGGTTTGAAATAAGTTTTCTGATAGCGTGAATCGGTGACTTGAATTATTCAGTTAATACTTCGATAAGAAATAGTTCAAATTTATGCAAAAGATGCAGTTTCTTTGATCCAGCTGTAATAATTTTGTAAATGCTCGGCCGATTGAATATATTCAAAATAAACACTATTCCATAAATTTTCATGAAAATTGGAATAAATTTTCTTGAAAATTGGAAGAAAATAAAAGTGCCATGGTCAATTCGAAATGTATATCACCCATTAACATGCTATGTTGTTGTTGTAATAGCATACCTGTACAATTGAAAAGGCTATAATTCGCTCGATTATGATCCGATTTCCATAAAAGCATAAGGACCTCATATTAATCTATAAAATTGCTGAATTTCGAGAATTTTAAAGGCACCGTTTTGATTTTATGGGCAAAAATGTAAGAGCTACAAATCATACTATTATAAACAAAGTTGAGTGAATTTCGATTTCTGAGGTATTTGGTGCCCTTTTACTCATAAAGGTCCCCCTGCGTGATTTTTTCAGATTTTTCGGCTCAAAGAGGGGGAGACACAACATGTTGGTACATTGTAAAAAATTTTTTTACAAAGACCTAAAAGTATAAATCGTACAAGCGATGTATATGAAAAAAAGAGTAATGGAGGTAATTGAAAAAAAATAAGACCTACATAGGCTTATAAAATTAGTAAAGCAACTCCTACGATATAAAATTAGTAAAACAATACCTATGATCGTTATAGCAGAAGGGAATAGGCCCACAAAGCACGACGAGAGCATATACACTTTTGTTGCAGATTTAAACAGAACATGCAAGAATTGCAACTTTATTTTTTTTTTGCAGTATCCAAAAAATCAATGGCTAATGCTCACCTAAGACAACAGCTTATAAGTGTTTCCGCACAGGTTAGAAACGTTAAGATAGTGGCTGTAGCCAATAACTGCTTTTACAGAATGTATCATAGTGTTAATGCCTTTAAAGGGCATACGGTTCGACTAAAGTGCTTCGCCGTCAAAACGAGGTTGGACTCTACATCAAAATAAACAAGAATAAGTCCTACAAAAGGCCCATTTTTTATTTACGACATACGATTTCCGAAGAAGGACTAGAGAAGACTGACAAAAATAAAAGGGACATCGTTGACGCACACATGTGAAGTTTGTGCTTCGTTGTAAATTACTATAGAAGACTTTTTCCTTTTTTCAGTGTAGACACTGAAGATGACTCGAAGTAGTCGAAACGCGTCTGCTCACACAACAAAGCAAGGCCCGACGGCTTTTAAAGAAAAAAGAGAATTGGCCCGCGGATACCAAATAAACAAAATTATTGACTACTATAGAAGATTTTCACAAAATCCTACAAACAATTTTTTTTCAAATTATTGGAAAAGGATGTAGTTTTTACCTAGAGTCGAGAGCGGGAGAAGGCTCTTGAAAGGATAAAACTAGGGATATCATCTTCCGTAGTTTTATAGGCGCAATATTCGAAACCACTACTTTCATTGCCCATCAATGCAAGTCCGTATGTAATAACCTAGTAATTTTGTCTCTGAATCGAAAGATCTCGAGAAAAATCACGGCCTTTGATAACGAAAGATTCGGACGGACCTTAGAAAACATAAAACCAGGCCCTTGTATTTTTCTCAAATCAACAAAATCACTAGCCTAAAACGACTGCCCGGGGTCCTAACTTATAATGGATCCAAGCTCATGCATGATAAATCTCTTGCTGAATCCATCGCTTAACATTTTGCAACAGTTCCTCAGGTTGACAGGGGAGGTGTTTAGTGGGTAGTCCAGTCGCCTTCTTTCGAGCATGGGAGTCCCACACTCTCCCTGCCACAAAAAAGGGGGGGAAGCAAATGAGGAGTCTTCGGTTACTTCGTTATTTATCAGTATCACATCTAAATTCGATGACTACGAGGAACTGTGCTTGACAAGGTTCTCTGATTCGAATCATTTCGACGCACCTACTGGCCATGGTCTGTTTGCCAGTCCTGAAAGGTTCACCTGGTTCGCACTTGAGTAAAACTTTAAAAAATCAGCAGTGGCTATTGCAATTTCTGATCATATGTTTGTTCTTGCGATCACTGTGAATAATTGTATCAAAATTTACTACTCCTCTCAGCAGTGAAAATGCGTAAAAATATTCGCAGTGCCAAAGAAGTACTGACGTAGTTGATGCTTGACTGATTTCGCTGCTTTCTAATATTGGTAAGCCGCTTGAAAGGGTACTACTATAATTGAAGGCATTACACAATTCTCTGATGTGGCAAGAATTGTGCAGGAAAGACAATTTGGATTCAAAAAAGGACCATGTTCCAAGCCAATATAATCAAAAGTTAGCATAACAACATAAGCAACAAGCTTTGACTCGGTTTGGATCAATAGGCTTCTCTCCAAAATGATCAATTTGGTTTTTCGGCGCATATTATCAAAATTAAAGATCGTTTCACGAGGAAACGAACTACCTTTGCGGTGTTCCATTCTATATTGATTCGGGAGTCCCAAAATTCTATATTGGGTCCTTTTCAATATATTCAACTCTGACGTTCCTGGCGCAAGAGATGAATATTAGTGTGGTCATCTGAACACAATTTGCGCTTTACTAAAACTCTAAAAATACTTGGAATCTCTTACTACATATTATCGGAATGGGGAATTAAGGTAATTGCAAAGAAAAGTGATATATTGTGTTCAAGAATCTCCATAAAAACTGCAAGAGGCATCTGCGATTCTAAAATTAACTTGAATGGGCAGATGGAGTGCATGCACTGTTCCAGGTAAACAAAGCACATGGGAGTAGTTTTCGATATGAAAGCTATTTTCAGTCCTCAGGTTGACAGTATTTTGAAAAAAGTTACTTATGAGTACCATCTTTTTATGCCTTTTTTCAGGAAGCAATCAACATGCAGCCAGCGAGTCAAGGTTTTGGTCTAAAACTCTATTTCGTCCGATCATTGCGGCGATGATCTGTAGAGGAGCTTCAAAAGATAGAATTAGTGGAGCGAATCGTTCGAGCTTGCACAGGAATTTACAGAAGGGAGGACGGACGGTCCTACCCCAACGAGGCACTTTATCAGGAAGTACCAATAGATCCGATCAAGATATATGCGGACAAATTAGCGGCGTCAGCGCAAACGAGAGTAGGGGAGCACACGGCAAACTAGTCTTAAACAATTAATGTATTTTCTTTAGAACTTTAATTTCTAGAAAATTAACTTCCAAACTATAGGATTTTCCAATAAAAGGTGTTATTTTGAATAGATTTTGTGATTTAACACCTTGCGACTTCTTCCTTTGGGGCCACGTGAAAGGGAAGGTCTACGTCAATAGCGCACCATCGATTCAAAACCTCAAAGATGGAATTCGTGAGGCTATCGAGGACATAGGGCAGCCACTTTGCGATTTGGTTATGGAAAATTTCATGAAAAGGATATGGTCCTGTAAGCGTGTCGTGGAGGTCATTTGCCTGGTGTTATTTTCCACTATTAACGGCATACCTTCTTCTTTATAATGAAATAAACATCTGATCATTTATATTAAAAAATGGCATTTTTCTTTTATTATCAAAATAACACCTCTTATTGGAAAACCCTATAAATAATTTAACATCTCTTCCGTAATATTCCATTAATGTTTGATATTGTTATGGGAGTCAACATTTTAAAGTGTTGATGTTGATGACAATTTATATTCTAAAATAAAGTAAATAATCATTGAACTCTGCGAAAACTCCTCAGGTATAACCCATCCGAAAATTATTAGGATAAGGAAGTAATGAATTGTAGATATTGTTATTTGAAAAAACAATTCCACATAATAAACATCTTGAATCTTGAAGTAAATGCTATACTTTCAAAGCCAAATCCATGCGCTTAATAATCGTGCGATAATTTCTAAGTTTCTAAGAGAAGCAATATAAGAAGAATTATTATTGTGTTACTATTGTGAAGATGACAGCGTTGACCCGAAGTTATATTTACTAGCTGTATGCTAACTTTGGCATCGAAGACTACGGAGATTTTGGGCTTGCAGAAGTGGACAATATGTCTCCCGGGCAAATAATACATTTATAGACAATGCTGGATGTGGACGAAAATGTTTTGACGAAGAAAATGAAAGCAGAAGTCTAAAATTTTTTGCGCTTTATGCTCAATATGGCCTACCGCTCTTACTTTTGCTTATGCAGAGAATATGGAATTTTTTTACAGGAAAATGGGATGTTCTAATTACCGTATGTGCTATAGGAGGTCTTAAAACTCATCACTTGCATAGCGCCGCCTTGTTCCTTCTTCTTCTTCGTAGCACTCCAGCCTCTCTTGGACCATCAATTAATGCAACAAGCGCCTCAAACGGTTTCGGTCCACCGGCCGCGTCCTTCGATTTTGAAATCCGAGCAACGATGAACTGTCTTCGCCAACCGAGTCAGCCCAGCGTTTTCTCGGTTTCCCCACTGGTCTCCGGCCTTCAGTTTTCCCAACGAATACCTTTTTGGGTATCCATTATTTGTCCATAACATTTGCGTGACCAGCTCATTGCAGCTTCGGGTGTCTTTGAAAATTGCCAGAGATGAATACAATATTTTATTTGCGAGTTGTATTCTTCGGCGTATTTCGCCTTTTTCATTAGTAGTTCTCGTATTTTGGCGCCGCAACACACAAATGCGCCCACATTTTCGATATTATATTCGCCAAGTATATTTTGTGTATTTGAGGTATTTTTCCTAGACTGCGTTGTAGCCCTACTAGTTTTGCTTCTCTGTCATTTTTGAAGGACGGACTAATTTGGCTTACGATTGTCGTATGCTTGCACCTTGTTCCTACTCATTTCAGATTAGACTTGATACGTCGAAAAAGTGTTGACCAGATTAGGAACTAAGTGAAGTGGAGTAAGCATCCTTGCATCCTTATACAATAAAAAAACTGTACGGAAATCGGAAAAGTTTAAAAATCGGATATTGAAATCTAACGTCGATCGTTTTTTTTTCACAGTACATATGCGAAGGAACAATTAATCCCATAGAAGGGACTAAAGATAAACAGCAAAACGAGACCGCTTAGATTATGCTGCAATTTCAAGGAGAGGACAGTTATGTATATCAAGACATTGTACGAAATTAAAGGCATGCTTACAATCAATCATCTTGGCGGTTTTCCCCTTGATTGAATGGGTTGAGTTTTTGAAAGAGCACCACTTCTGACTTTTTCTTGAATTTTCTTGCTATTAAGGACGGAGTATTAATTTTTTAAAAAAAGGAGAGTAAATATTTTTAACAAGGCGCAAAATATATGAAAGAAAAAGTTAACGTACTGTAAAGTATAAAACCAATGACAAGGTCTAATCTGGGCTGTCACGCGATCATTTAAAACTATCATCAGTTTCCGCTATTCTTTCTTGGATGAAGACTGAACGATAGCGGTTAAAAGTCGATTTCAAGAACATAAAAATCTAAATTTAAATGAATTTTCTTATATTGTAGCTAAATTATTTTGTGAAAAGAAAATCAAATTTATTTATTGATATTTATTTAGCTCAAATTGTTTCACGTTAGAAGATACGCATTTACACATTAAGATCTCATGCATATCAATCATTTATGTTTTATAAACAAATAGAAAATAATACCAACAAGAAAATATTCTTTTAGAATGAAAAATTCACTCATCAAGAATATTTCAAAATACATAACAGGTGTTCAATCTTTATCCCGTACTACTTTTCTTATAAACGCGCCAAGTGTCTGTTATATATCTCTGTATCTGACCATTTATACTGCACAAAACAAAATACACGCTTCTACTATTACTGTGCAGAAATATGCTTTGAAAATTCGACGTCTTGTTGTATTGTCGTTCACTTCGCATTTCAGTTTGCGTCGTTTTATTACATTGTTGTTTCACGATTGGATTTGCACATGGGATACAACAAGAGTGGTGGAGAAGAGCGCGCCTGAGAACCAGTAAGCAAACTCAATGCTATAATAATAAAATAAAATGACCAAAAATTGTTTTTGTTATTGTGATTCATATATTTTAAGTATTTTGTGGATAAAGATGAGCCTACCATCCCTTGATGTTATGATAAGAGGGTGGGAAGTGGCAAATAAATTTTCTTCAAGACAACTGTAAACAAAATTCATTGAATAGTTGATATTGGTATTAAATTATTTTTTTTTTGTTGGGAATTTTCTTACCAATTTAAACAAATCGTAATAATCATTTGGATGCGTATCTTTGGATTAGGAATATTAATGATACAGTTTTAGAAAGTTTCTTCATTTATTGTTTTATGATTTTCCAGTTCTCATTTGCAAACGATTGTGTTACTTGAGAGTTTTTTATAACAAAATAATATTAAAATCCAATAATATAAAGATATAACAAACAAAATCCGCTTTTTTCAGCAGTTGCCAAATCGTTTTTTTTTTTTTTCATATTATTACAATCATTGTCGATATTTAAATTTAAAACGGGTGATTCAATAAATTTATTAATAGATTTTAAGGCCTTATAAAGGCAACTTTGGTCATTTTTCCTTTTATGATATATATATTGATTTGCAGAAATATAATCGTGTGAAGGATCTGTGTTATGTTATAAAACTATCCAAGATGAAACATATTATTAAAGCAAGAGTTCATCAGGAAATTTTCACTCAGTTTAAAACCTTCCCTTGGCTTA
Organism: Odontomyia ornata; assembly: GCA_963969285.1. Classification (NCBI taxonomy): domain Eukaryota; kingdom Metazoa; phylum Arthropoda; class Insecta; order Diptera; family Stratiomyidae; genus Odontomyia; species Odontomyia ornata. The sequence goes on along the minus strand of OZ017739.1, from coordinate 422,112,035 downwards.
AGAAATTAAAATAAAGCAATTTGGTTTGTGGGCAAGTGTTGAAAAAAAATCCTTATTTAAACAATAAGCGAAATATTCTTCAAAATCACTCATACATTTAGAAATTATGTTTCAACTTTAGGCATCTCACAATAAACCGAAGTCCTCCTAAATAAGTCGAAATAGAATAAAGTTCCGATTTGCCTGTGGTAGATTGTCGAGGTGGAACGGATTGATTACGAAATCACTAAAAGCAGCCAAGAGAAAAGTAATCTCGAATTGCAAAACCAAAAATTAGAAGACAGAAAGGAGGAAATATTACGGTGGAGGTGATCGAGTCCCCAGTATAGTATCAGCGCTTTGTTACCGTGAAAATGCAGATCCGCAGGCGTGAAAATACATCGAGCGCATTTTGAGAAATATGAACTAATTGTCCAATTTGGAGTTTGTAGCTCAAGTGAAGATATGGAGGTGGAATCTCTCAAAAAGAACATCAAGATCATGCGGAGGCCTCGTCTTAAAGTAGCATCAGTAACCTGGCAGACAAAACCGTGGCCCAAGTCAAAGCGGAGGGTAGTAAATATAGGCAGCCGAGCAGCCGCGCGATGATCAAGAGTGGCCGCACTTGACGAGAAAAGCTTGTCGCCTCGTCGAAACTGCTTAGTTTGTTGTTTTACTTGGTTACAGTTAACTACAGCCGTCAAGTTTCCGTCATTTAGGCAGGGATGAATGGTTCACTTCAGCACGTTAAGGCCTTTTAGGTTTGGCATTCCTCTTGTAATGCAACGACCTTTTTCAGGGAAAGTAAAGGTTGATTTTTGTACAATGTTTGTTTTCATTTCAAGCTTCTGTGTCCGTTGACAAAATTGTCGAATCACTGTAGAGTAGCTTAATTGACCCATAATAAATAATGTTTAAAATAATAATAATTTTTAAAGATAATAAAAATTGATTGCAGTAGACGACCAGCAGAGAGACCGAGGACTCGATGGGAAGACACGATAGAAGCTGACAGCAGATGCTTGTTGGGAGTAGACAACAGGCGGAAAAGGTCGCGGAACCGTGATGATTGGATGAGATTAATCTTGGAGACCGGCTTGGGCTATCGTGCCATAGATGATGATGATGATGAATAAAAATTGGTGGGAATATCTTGTAGACGTGATCGATTTTTTGAAGTCCAGTTTCATGTTGCGACAAAGACTCTGCCCCATATGATCCCGCAAATACCTAGCCGGCAAGCACGCGTACGTGGTCGCCAAGCAAAGCTAGTTAAATGAGCTCGGGCTTCTTTATAGCCCACTCACTTTTGTGTCAGAACATCACACCTGTGGCCTCAACGGACTTAAACACTCCGATCCTTGATCACTACATGAGGCAATATAACACAATAAGGATCCCTCTACCACTGGCTGACAACCTCTAAAGTGTAGGATTCCTCTGCTGAGAGTAAGTAGAAAGGAGTAAGTAAGTGGGCGCTGATGCGAAGAGTCATTACCCTAGCGCAACCACCTCCTCCGTGGCTACAGAGACTACCTCTGAGTGGAGGAAGCTCGGGTGAAAGGAACAAGGAATTACCTCCTGCCTCCGTGGGGAAACTCGGAGGCCACGAAAGTAGTACATGAGATGCAATTCTCTTGTTTTACTGAAGAAACGGAAACCTGAAAAGAGTGAGTGCAAAGAGTAATACAAGGTGCTTTCCAAAATAAACGAGACTGAGCTAAAATAGGAACGACAGGAGTTTTGTTCTGATAAATTTGAGTTTATTTATTCAAAATAGTTTCCTCCGGCCTCGCTACACTGTTTTGCGCGATCCAAAAGCTTTTCGAAACAGTGTTTCAGGTCATTGACCGGAATGTCCTTCAGGATGTCGGTACAAGCCTTTTGGATGCCCTCTACGGACACTAAGCGTTTTCCTTTCATGGCCGAATAGGTAGAAGTCATAAGGAGCCATACCAGGCGAATACGGTAAGTGGTTAATGGTTAAGCTGCAGTTTCTAGTCAAAAAATCAGTCACAAGAGTGGATCGATGAGATGGTGCATTATCATGCAATAAGCGCCAGCTTCCTCCTTCGCGGTATTCAGGCCGAATTCGACGAATGTGATGCAACAAACGCTTCAAAACGCCAAGATATTGGGTGTTCAACTTAATAACCGGAAAGTCATACGTGAAGCCCGGCCAACCAGCCAAATCAACGGCGAAGCTAAATATCCATGGCGCCAAGGTTATGCTGTGTATTTGGTGGGATCAGAAGGGGCCGTTATATTATGAGTTGTTGAAATCGGGCCAGACAATCACAGGTGACCTGTACGAACTCAATTAATACGTTTGAAGCGTGCCATCATCGAAAAACGTCCGGAATATGCGACCAGACACGAGGCTATAATTTTTCATCATGACAACGCTCGGCCGCATGTTGCAAGACCCGTGCAAAACTATTTGGAAAATAGTGGATGGGAAGTTTTGGCCCACCCGCCTTATAGTTCAGACCTTGCTCCGTCTGACTTTCATTTATTTCGGTCGATGCAAAACGCCCTCACCGGAATACGCTTCACTTCAGAGCAAGGCATCCGAAATTGGATAGATTTTTTGGGATGGAATTATAAATTGCCTGAAAGATGGGGAAATGTTGTAGCTTCCGATGGACAATACTTCGAATAAAATATATTGTAAGATTTTCCCACAATAAAGCATCAAATTTCGCTAAAAAAATCCGGTTATTAAGTTGTACACCCAATAGAAAATTGCATTGGCGGTTTGGCCCGTTGGCACGAACTCCTTGTGGACAATTCCCTTGGAATCGTAAAAACAAATAAGCATCGACTTGTTCTCCACACGCGATTTTTTGGGTGGTGGCTCGTCTGGGGTCTTCCATTCGGCACTTTGACGCTTGGTTTCGGGTACATATTGGAAACACCACGTTTCATCACCAGTTACAATGTTGTAAAGGAAGTTCTGGTCTTTCCTCGCCTCTCTAATGATGTCTTTCGAATGTTGAATTCTGAGCAATTTCCACTCCAATTCCATGAATTTCAACGATGATTTCGGCTCATTTTTGGTAAATTCATCCACAACTTCGATGGAGTTTTCGGTGATCACTGATTTTGGGCGGCCCGTATGTTCATCGTCATTAATGTCCTCACGACCTTCTCTGAAACGTGTAGACAATCATCGCCATAAACTTTTTTCATCAATTCAAATAATTCGGTAAACGTTTTACCGATTTTAAAACAAAATTTGATATTAGCTCTTTGTTCGAAACTCATTTTTATACCGATGACACAAACATACTGTCACTTTAGACGCAATAACTTCGCTTCCACTGAACCGAATGTCACCAAACTTTCACTGGAAGTCAGGGAGGGATGTAACTTTCCAACACACTATCTCATTCATAGATGGCGCCACAAAAAAATTGATGAAGTCTCGTTTATTTTGGAAAGCTTCTTGTAGAGATTATTATTGATGACTATAAGAAGAGCAGGCATTTCTGCACCATAAGGGCTGAGAAAAAATAAACTTGGTGGAACGAGGAACAAGCGAAGCTTAGAGTAGACGTACGTAGATTGCTCCAACAGCTGGAACGAATATATGTTAATGGGACTCTTACGCACTATGGAAATGAAATCTGGAGTGCAAAATATAAAAGTTACAGATCCAATAGTGAGAGTGCTTTCCCTAATGTGGTTAGCCTTCACAAGGACGGCTATGTAAGCGCCAGCAATTTAATGAAAACTCTACAACGTCCTAATCAGCATGCATACAGAATGGGAAGGTCCATTGAACTCGCGTCGAATCGAGGGTAATAAATAGATTGATGCATTAGCCAAGAAAGCAGCATGAACAGCATTCATTGGAACTGAACTATTCAGTGTGACTGGGATGTTTTATTTCGGGGGGAACAGAAAGCATCCAGGCCGTCAACATCTAAGATGATTTTGAATTCTCATCGTTTCCCTAGCTTCCTTTCTGGATAGGATTTACAATATTCGCTTTAGTGAACGATGCCATTATATCCTTTCCACGTGATCAGCCCATCGAAGCTTGTTTTATTGTACTAAAAGGGTTAATATGTACCATCATACGTATAAAACTAGTCATTGTAACTATGTCTTTTCGTCCTGAATGAAGTCTCGAAAATTTGTATGGCAAAGATCCTTAAAATCCTGACGGCCATTAGTATGATCGAATTTAACCCGGTATTCGGCCCGGAAATAGATGAATTTCCCCGCAAAATAATTGATAGTATCACTATCCAAAGAGTGTTGTGTAGCCGCGTGGTGAACCAATATCCTAACCCATTGGCCACAGATGGTGTTGACGATGAATTTTTTAATCAATTTGCTTGGTCGGATTTTTCAAAACATTAATATCGATTTTCTAAAATTTTTCTTACATTTCTTTGTTCGCTGCTCTACACATAGATGTTTTGGAAAGCATTCATCATTTGACACCCCAAACGACTGACTTCGGTAAAAAATATTTAGGGCTGCCCTTCCGAATTTAAAATCGTTGAAAAAGTTGCTGGAATCCGCGTTTGTAGTAGTTAGAGCCCTCAACCCGTAAACCGAAGGACTCTGGTTCAAGTCTCGTTGGCGCCAAAGAGATTCGGTTCGAGTGATTCTTCCGACGGGCTATAAGCCCGTTCAGTTATGATACGTGCTGGTTTAAAATCAGAACGCATCGCAGCTGGGTGGACGGACACATGGTCAAAGCGTGGTACTGACCATATCACCTTGTTGAGTGCCGATACATTCGATCAAGATAATGAGATACTTATCTCTGAGCGAAGGCCCGAAAGGGGCTGTAGTGCTAAAGCAAAAAAAAAAAAAGAAAAGTTTGTTGCTAAACTTCAAGTGGTCATCACTTCTTATCTACCCACCATGTTTGTAGTTTCGGAGAAAAATTGCTGTGACAGACAGATAGACGAGACAGACAAACCCGATTTCAAATGGTTTTCTAATTAGTACAAACCCTAAAAAATTTGTTCTTAGGTACTTCCAGATGTAAGTTTAGTAAAAGTAGCAGATAACACAATTCTGATGAGATCATAGATTACTTTATAAATGTTCATCGGCAATGATTCATTTCAACGTTAAACGTATTAAGCATGTGGCGCACTAAAAACTGCGTTGCATACTGATGTCCATCTATACATTTTTGTTATTATTTTCCCTGCAGGATAAAAAGTCTAATTATGGCTACTCGTATATTCTCAAGATATGTACTACCAAGTATTTAATTAATAATTAAATAATTTATTTTGGACCATATTGTTTCAATATGTAAACAATCTATTACTCAACATAAGAAAATTCAGTGTTTGTACAAATTCCCATCATGCATTAGGATCATTCAAGCGGTGCTGTATTGTTCGAACCCTCAAACGCCAGAGTGTACGAGTATCTTCATCAATTGAATCTATGCATTCGTATACATGATGATGCCATCATATAGTTTCATTTGCAGATGTTCGAGGCGAAGTGGAAACGTGCGGATGTGGGGGGGATTTGCGCCTAGATGCGAACAAATTCAAAAGTGCTTGAGCACAAACACTATAGCACAATGGAATAGAATAGAGCAAAACATTGGGAATGTTTTATTTTACTTTCCTGGACTGCGTTCTACCCCATGACGATGTTCTTGTTGTTGCTGTTACTGCCAATCGAGAGATGTTGGTAGTAGTAGTGGTGGTATTGCTACTATTTGATATGCGTTTAAGTTTTTCCTACATTATTCGAATTGGCGGCTCCTTTTTGGTTCTGCGTAATACACATATTGAACAGCCGGTGATAGTTTTTGAATTCGCAGCCCTTATGCAAAGGTGCATTCGCGTATTAATTATTGTTATGTTAAATAGGGATCGTCAATTATAATGAAGTATGTTCTGCTCTGCGGCAATTGCGCAGGAAGGGAAAGTATGATTTTTTTGAGTAATACGTCAAAAATTAATTAGACAAAACTATTGATTTTGTTTGTTTCCCCTATTTATGTTTGGTGCATGGGATGAAGATGCGGGTGGATGGTTTGGGAATTTTGGTTGTTAAGTTAATGAAGACCCTTTTTTTTTTAAATAGAAGCATGAGAGTAGCTTGCTTCTAAGAACATTTTAATAAGATAGAAGCAAACATAAGCAGGATCTTAAGGATATTCAATTAATTACGAGGAGTTCTAGGGAACATCATGTGCCACCTTCAGGATTATTTTTGGGCAATAGGACATTAATTAAATTATTAACTTCAATATTTTCATTTTCTCATCGGCAACCAGGGCTATATATTTAACCCTTGATAAAACCTATTCATACTTTCCTGCCCTTGATAAAACCTATTCATACTTTCATACAACACTCGAAAAATATCAAGTAGTAAAACCGAAATGGATATTCCTGAATAAGAGCAATCTATTTATTTTACAAACTAATTTGTATGATACAAAAGTATCAGTATTTAATGGCTTTTTAAAAAGGACTCAGCAAAGTCAAATTAAAATGCGCTTTATTGATTCCATCGTTATAAATTTTTTAAAAACCTAAAGCAAGTTTGAAAACATTAAAGTACTCAAAAACTAATGTCCCACATGGTACTCTAAATTTAAACAACAATAATAAACCAAAAAATGAGTCAAAAGAAACAATACCAAATGTTATTAAATGATAATTACTAAATATTTTCAATTAATTGGAAAAAAAAGAAAAAACCAACCAAACTCTATTAAAAATTACATATAACTAAAAAAACACAACGAAGGAATGTACTTTAAGCTTACATTAATATGTAATAATTTCATTCTAATAATTGTTATCAATAAAGCTTTAAAAATCGTAACAGTGCAATATTACAATATTCCTAACGTACATGTTGAAACCAGGATTAAGCAAAGATGGGAATCATATTTCAAGAACCTCCTTAATCTTCCACACAGCTCCAGAACATTGGTGCTTATAGAAATTTCCGGAGAGCATCCATAGGCCGCACCTACGCTGGATGAAGTTTGTTCCATCATCAAAGCCCAAATGAATAATAAAGCGCCGGGCATCGATGAGAATCCAGTGGAGCTCATAAAATATGGTGGCAAAGGTGTTCCAAAAGCCATCCATAAAATCATCCAGCACATATGGCTACAAGAACGAGTGGAGCCAATCAATTATATTCCCTATCCACAAAAAGGTGACCAGGTACAGTGCGAAAACTATAGAGGCATATCACTCCTTTGTACGGCGTAAAAACTATTTTCAAAGATCTTAGAAAATAAAATCAGACAATACGCTATTAGTATTATTGGGGAGTATCAAGGTGGCTTTAGAGCAGGTAGATCGACAATGGACCAAATGTTTACAGTCAAGCAAGAACTTGAAAAATGTTGGGAGTTCAACATAAACGTACACCAAATTTTCGTTGACTTTAAGCAAGCATACGACAGTATTGATCGCAATGTACTGTACCACATAATGCATTGCTTTTGTATTCCAGCCAAATTAGTGTGTCTCACCAAAATGACAATGACGTCCACACCCTCCCAAGTCCGCATCAATAGTCAACTCACCGACGCCTTTGAATGCCCATTTACGCAAAGAGTGTGGGACTCCCATGTTCGCAAAAAGCCGACTGGACTACCCACTAAACACCTCCCCTGTCAACCTGAGAACATAGCCTGGAACCGTTTGACACATTACTTCGGGCCAGGTCTCGTTTTGTTACGCCGTGAGGCGCCTTCAAACTGGGGGATCGCTCTTCTAGCGGGAGGGGAGAGGAGAAGAGCAAGTGCCAGACAAGCGATCCCCCAGCCCCAACACCCCCGCCTGCTGTGAGTCCCTTTTATCTTTTAGGACTACCCGAACATAATGTGCCACCCGGTTCCATTTGTCAACCGATTAGAACATCACCGTGAATATATTATCCGGTGTGAGCTCTCCCGTCTTCCTGTAGAGGGCTCTTCGCAGCCTGTCCCATTTTATGCACTCAAAAAATGTGTAGCAGGCATTGTCTTCTTTCCTTGGCAATACCGACAATCGGGGGACCGTGACTTTCCAATCTTGTACAGGTAAGACTGAAAACACCCATGCCCGCTCAAAAGCTTGGTCAGATAGAAGTCAGTCTCACCATGCCTTCGATTTAGCCACGGTCTTACATCCGGGATGAGGCGCGCAGTCCACCTTCCCTTCGTGCAATTCACCCAAGACTGCTGCTAATCGTTGAGTCAGCGCTGTCTCTCTTCGCGGACGACCATCTCCTTCGCATCCTCGTTAATGAAATCATATAATAATCCATCGAACAACAGTGGCGGTGAGATATATTGCTAGGATATCATTCCATGGTCGCAACGGAACGAGGTGATATGGTCAATATAACGCTCAACCATGCGATTGTTACTTAATTTTTCAATTAGTACCTATTACAGATGGGTGGGCTGATGGTCCGGTACGAGTATCAGAAGCTCAAACTCGATGCCGCCACCGCGGTTTGAATTTGGGAGGAATGTGCGATAACCCACTGTTCCACACGGACTACAATAAAATCATGTGGGTACCCTTCTGACTACCTCACTGAAATTCAATATTTAAGTAGTCTTATAAAAGGTGCTTATGCTATGTAATTTTCAAATAAATGGAATGATATTTACAGAACAACAAGACACGATGTTGCTATTTCTATGGACTTTCCATCGAATCAGACAAAGAAATTTTGATTTGCTCTTCCTAAAATTTTCAGGTAAGATGAATAACATTAATATTTCTAAGAATTCATGATGTGAGTGATTTTTGTTGCATTGAAACAAAGTAGCCGCCGTTGAAAGTGGGCTACTAATAGTTTTTCTTTTCTCATTGTGTTTCTTGAGTTAATTCATTTTTAGTGAGGTTAAATACAAAATCCTTCTGACAGGAGCGTGGTCCTGTCGGCCCAACTTGTTTAGAATTGAACTCGGCGATTAAAAGGCTATCGGTTGATTTGCAGCATGAATGTATATTCTTTGAATTTTATTTGAACCAAATTTTCGGCAAACTTCGGTAACCATCCTCAGGGGAGAACCATAATACTTTGAATTGATAAACAACAAACATTCATTTGAGAATTCATATTAGTGTTTTTTAAGTCGAACGAGAAACAGTAGATAAAGAAATTATAAAGGCTTGATTGATGAAGCTACTACAGAGGGAGAGGGAAATATTCTAACCAATGAAGCTCTACTGAGGTGTGATCATTACTAGTTGAAACTTTTAAGCAAAATTTAACAAAGAAGTGACATGATAAAAGCGTGTTGAAGTACTCGTATGTCTCATTGGGATAGAGAAAATATTTGACTCAACAAGGATCAATGGATTTCTCTACAATATGACAAAGTGTTGCATGTCATAGAAATGATAGGCAGATTTCTCTGGGGACGAAGTACTTTTGCGGTGGCTGGTGGAACTCAATTTGGTCGTTTTCTGATTTATCACTTCCAACGTTTCGGGTATTAAACGATAAATATGAGCTTGGTATCTAAGTAATCATCATGTAAAGTGTGGTAATTTGAGCATAATTTGCGCTTTTCAAGGTTAACAATTTGAGGATCGGTAATTCCAATATGCTGGTGATAGTCGCCAACGTTTTGTTTCTCACACTTAACATCTCCTTATGTCTCCACGTATAATTCACAATATGTTGTGCATTCATTCTGTTGAAATTTTAGTGAACAATCGCTCTTGGTTCGAACTAAATTAAGTGTTGATGGGGAGCATTCGTGTATTTGGACAGGAATCGGATTTTAACGGTGTTCCGGTTATGTATCACATATATAGACGGGCCAACGATAAGAAGATAAAATATCCTCCGAATTTGAGTTCCAGAGACCAACAATTTCAATAGATATACTCATTTGCTAAAGTCGTCAAGACTTATCGGGCTGGGACGGAGCAATCTAGGTACTGGTTGTTGAACAACAATGGCTAAATTATTTGTGGAGCAGTCTGTGTGGTCTAGTGGTTAGAGCATGAACGCATAAGCCGAAGATCCCAGGTTCAAATCTCGTTGAGAAGAACGTGATTTAGTTCAGGGGATTTTTCGGACAGACTACGAGTGTTCACTCAGTGGTGATATGTACTGATTTAATCAGATCATATCATAGCTGAGCAAGCACACGGGAGCATGGTACTTCCGAAAAAATCAATACGGTCATGAAAATGAGATACTCTAAGTATCTCTAAGCGAAGGTCCGAGAGGGGCTGTAGTATGCTACAAGGAAGAAGAAGAAATAATTTGTGGTTATTGGCAGTTAGTGGTTTTTCGTTACTTTGTTTAGATTTTTACCTCATAGTTGTTGCATTTAGTGTTGCTGTTTGATTGCGTTAGCAGTTTTTTCAAAAATTAGGGATAAGTTCCAACATTAAAGTTAGGTTTATTGTGATATAAGAGTTTAGTTTTAACATTTGGGTTAGGTATATTTTGATAGGATTATAGTAGGATAAGATAAAGTTTTTTTAATTGAATTTTAGTAGAATAAGGTTAGAATACAGTAGCGTACAGCTTATTTCATGCAGTGCTATTTGTAAACTTAAGAACACTTTATCTTAAAAACGAATAATGTGATAATCATGAAATTTTGCATGTGGATTCAGAAAAGCATGCTTCTTGATAATAAATTCAGTTACAAAAGGCTGAAAACCCCGATTATCAACTGAAACGCCGGCTAGAGCTTATTTTATACAGATGCTTGTCTCCACTGTGGTTTCAGCGTATCGCGCTTTATAAAGGGACTTTTTTACCTATGCTTTCGTTGAAGAACTCACAACAAACTGTAGTCAATATTTAGTGTGATATTGTACGTGTAAAGTTCAAATTTCGAAAAAAATGAATCATCGCACGACAATTGAGCAGCGAGAATTAGTGATAAGTCATTTCAGGAATGGTCAATATCCCTGCGGAAAATTGATCGAATAGTTAATTTGTCTCCCACCACAGTGCAAATCATCATTGAACACTTCATTAATAAAAATCGGATTCAAGATAAGATCTTCGACTCGTCCGACAAAGATTTATTGCACGTAAAATCAAGGCGAACCCAAAGTTATCGGCTCCAAAACTAGTCATGTAGTGCAGAAACTGTCCGTCGCTTGCTCCGAGACCACAATTTCAATGTTCTAATAGCAAGAAAAAAGCTATTCTTAAGCAGAAAAAATCAGATGAGCCGACTTGCCTCTACTAAGGAGTACGCTAACAAAAACTGGGACTTTTGGAACAGTGTCATATTCGCCGACGCGTCTAAATTTAATATATTTGGCTGTGATGGCATGACATACGTGTGGCAAAAACCTACTACTGAGCTGCAATAAGAAAATTTAAAAGCTAATGTGAAACAAGGCGCGGAAGCGTAACTATTTGGGCCTGTATGTCAGCAGCCGGTATTGGAAATTTGGAGATGATTGAAGGTAATATGGACAAAACCATTTACCTTAAAGTTTTGAAAAAAAAATTTGCTCCCGAGTGATGCGAATCTTGAAATAACCAACACATTTCGTTTCTACCAAGCCAACGACATTAAGCATAAGTCTAGAATTGCACAATCTGCGCTGATTTGGCACTGCCCTCATGTTCTGGCCCTACCGGCCTCCTTCTTTCTTTATAATCTATACAGTAAAAATCCGTCTGCTAACAGTACTTTAAAAGAACGTGTAGAGAGTACGATCAATTCTTTTAGTTTGGATTTTGAAGGATCTTTTTCAACAATACTCTCTTCTAATAATCGCTCCTCACAATTCAATTTGGATTGAGACATTTTAGACTTCCTAGGCAATTTTCCAAATGAAAGATATCGTAAATACCGATGTTTTAGCATTGCCTGGAGGCACACGTAGGAATCGACGACGTGTGAAGTGCAGATCGCACGAGCGTTGTTCGACGATGAAAGAGTGATGGAGAGAGTGGTAGGGAATGAAGGTATTTAAAAAAAATTCTTATTCACACAAAACTAAAACCATATTTAAATCTATAACAAATAAACACATCCGCCGTACACGGTCCCAAGCCCGATTGTTTTCCCCACACCCAGCTTCCATGATTCCTCATCCTAAATCCCACGAACAAATGGTAGTAAATTGTCTCGGAGTCGCACATTGGGTTTACTGGGTTCCCATTGATGGGACACTAAATGCTGCGAAATGACAATAACTTCAAATACACCTGCAGCTTTGCTATTAAATCATACTTACGGGTCCTTTGTGGTGGCATATGAGAATGAAGGCGAGACTTCCACGCCTGATAACGTAATTGAAAATAATAACCATGCCGCCAGAATGGAGGTTGGGCGATGAGCTAACCCGTCCCAGTAAAACCCTACATTGTTTCGAAACTTGCAAAAGAACCTCGGAATGGATTTGACCTAGGGCAACGACCTCGCAATCGAAGAAAGGACTATGAAATTGGAGCCTGGAATGTCAGATCACTGAACTACCCTGGCGCTGTTATAGACCTTTTACAACAGGCCAGTCAATATAAATTAAACAGACTGGTAATCCAGGAAACGAATTGGACTGGAAGTTATATTCAAGACATAAAATCCACACTATATTCAAAAGTGGTAAGCCTGCTGGAAATCGTGAATTCGGAGTGGCCTTCATTGTAGATGGGGAGTCTAAATTGCACGTTATTGATTTTAAGGTAATCAATGAACGGTTGTGTGTGATCCGTATAAAAGCGAAATTCTTCAAAATCTGGCTGATAAATGTACATGCTCCGACCGAAGAAACGAAGGAAACGTTCTACAATCGTCTGGAAAGACTAGTTGACTCATTGCCTACAAACGACTCAAAAATAATTCTGGACGATTTCAACGCTAAGATTGGCAATAAGCATCTCATCGGGGAACGACTAGAGGATATAGCCTCTACAATGAGACGAATGACAACGGCCAACCCTTGATCGACTTTCCATGTAGCAGAAATCTAATCACACGTTCGACTTGCTTCCCACATCGACGCTTAGATAAAATGATCTGGGTATCACCGGATGGAAACACACAAAACTTGACGTCCGTACGTACCGAGGAGCCAATTGTAACTCGGATCATTACTTGATCAAATTAACTTATCGATGTCGTATGTCAAAGGCGTATTCGGCGAAAACCATCCCGCTTTAAAAATTCGACATCGAAAGGCTCCAAACAGCGTCTGTGGCAAAAAATTTCACGTAAAGCCTCGACCACCAGCTAGCTCCCACCTTATCAGATACATCGCCGGAAACAAGCAACGAGCTATGGGTGGAAGTGACAATTAAGACCGCAATAGAACAGACGATCGGACATCATTTTATTTGTTTCCCCTTCCTGTGCGAAGCAAAAAATGTCAATTTAAGACCTGTTTTGAAAAGCTCTTATCAAGACCTACATTTTATACCCCTATTGGATACCTGATAAAATTTTTTTTCAGGGGCCGCTCCCCTATATGGGCGACCACCTTTGGTTAGCTTATACAATTTTTTTGTAGTTGAACTTTGAAGAGGGCACTATTTTATACCTACTTACAAAATTTGATGTTTTTAGCTTGTATCATTTGCGAGAAAAATTGCTGGACACACGGACGGACGGAAATAAAGGTAAATATATAAAATCTCCTCCTAATATCCCAATAGGAGAAGAGATCAATGATTCTGGCACAGTGGATTTAATCGGAAGCCAACTGAGTACAGCTGAGGGAAACGGAATGATTACACGAGGCCTGCGTTCATACCATGATACCAGACTATATGAGCGACCTCTGCAGAGCATGAGCATAACCAGTAATGCCTCAAACTCCCTGGTTGCGGGAAGCCTTGGTTCGTGTGCATTTATTTGCAGAGTATTTTTTGCGTTTCTCGAATTTGCCCACGGTACAGCCAAAAATCTTGTACGCGTAATCGCCTATATCCTCGAAATGGTATTTTTTCGCTGTTGCAAGATCGACTTTTCGCTGTTCAAAAGAACGGAACCTTCAGGATTGGATGCAAAGTGAAAAACACGCTTAGCGCATTATATAAATCTAAGAAAAACAAAATACCACATGATAGCAAACCTAATATTATCTACAGCATTCCGTGCAACGGCTGTAACGTTTGAATTTGAGAGCAGAATATCGGCACACAAATCGGACCTGAGGAACGGCAACAGCAACCGAACGATCCTAATTACACACTGCGCACAAACCAGAAAAAAAGTGGTACGAGAGGAGCGCAACTAAAAAAAGCAGCTAATATTGGAGACTCTCAAAATAGCAACAAAGAAGAATACAATGAATAAAAAAAACGAGCACAAAGGGGATGAACGAAGTTTATGGCGGGTTATTAAAAAATAATTAGTCTAAATTTTCATTGAAAACGGGTCTGCGCTAAGAATAAAGTCAAGTGTATTAATATGAGGGTATTAATATGAGGTAGGTTCAAATATGAACGAGACAAATGCTCTGACACTTTTATTTACTATCGAAAAAAATTACAGTTTTTCTAGGTACTCCCCCTTACAAGTTACGCATTTTGTCCACCTTTCCGGAAGCTTTTTGATACCGGTATCGAAGAATTCCTTGGGCAACTCGGACAGGCATGTGCGCACGAACTCTACCTCGTCATCAGTGTTGAACCCTTGACCTCCGAGGAATTCTTTCACTGGTCCAAACATATGGTAGTTGCAGAGTGATAAATCCGGACTGAAGGGAGGTTTTCCAGTACCTCCCACTCCAATTCCGATATTGTATTAAGCGTGAGACGCGCGGTATGAGGGCGCGCGTTATCCTGGAGAAGAATCGCAGCTCGTGCTGGAATGCTCCTCCGTTTCGAGCGATAAGCGGATTTCACGTGTGTTTTCGGAAGGTTAGAGTAGTATGCAGCATTAATGGATCATTAGGTGCCTAGGCAATCGACGTACAGCACGCCCCGCTGGTCCCAGAACACAGTACACATAACCTTACCCGCGGACCTGATTGTCTTCGCTTTGACTGGCGCCCCTTCCTCCTTCTTCCTTCACTCTTTAGATGACACCTTGCTTTCGGGAGTGTAATAGTGTACCCATGTCTCGTCTGTAATGAAGATTCGCGTTAAAAACCGTCCCCCTCCACCTCGTATCGCTTCAGCAAGCGGCGATAAACTTCCTACCGCGTGGATTGTTACTCCAAGTTCAACAGTTTAGGAACCCATCACGCCGTTATTTTGCGATATTGAAGGTGTTCGTGGATGATAGACTCTACACTACCAATACTTATGTCGAATTCAGCCGAAATGTCTTAAACCTTCATCCTACGGTCCTCCAAAATGAGTTGTTCTACGCGACAAATGTTGTCTGGTGTGATGCTGGTTCGCGGTTGACGATCATGCGGCTCATTCTCGACGGTTTTGTGACCATCCTTGAATGCTTTTGCCCATTTAAACACAGCAGCCCTACTCAGGAACTCACTACGGAACTGATTTCGCAAACGCAGAAAAATTTCCGTGTTTTTAACGCCTTCCCACACTAAAAAATGAATGACAATACGTTGCGCAACGGCGGCCGACACTTGACGTTCACTCATGGTCGTAGCACGCGCGTGAAACATGCACACCTGACGAAAATTATGCCACACTGTTTTTAAGGGGCCCAGCTACGAGTATCACATACTCAAGCCACGACCTTCAAAACATACATGCGCGCCATCTGCAACGTTTGTCTCCATCATATTTGAACCTCCCTTGTATGTATTGTAATGGTTCTATGCTGTATTATTCTGAAGACAACCACGAAAGTTGTCGAAACAGAAATAAAAAAAAATATTTTTTTTTTAAATGTTAGTTTCTATTAAGCTAATCTGCATGTAAACAAATAAATATTTGTGAACAAAACAGGCCAATACAAAATAAGATACCCATATAGCTACGAACAAAAACCGAAAGGCGTAAATCATGTGCTCAACATAAGGTAGCAGCAATTTTCTTCGCAATTGGTATTAGGGAGCGCGAAGACTGCGAGACGACAATCGCACTACAAGCAGTTTACGAGTAAATGGATAAATGCTGGCGTGCACATAGCTGCTGTCTGCGCGAATCCTTAACGGAAACAATGTATCCGAACATGTCATCGCCTGCCAAGAAATTAGGCTCCTGCAAAAATTTAGATAATGTGCAACACAGGGTAAATGGAAACAGTGGTTACTGTGTGAATGTACTGTGGACAAGGGTAAATGCCAAGTGTAGATATTGTATGAATGTTCTGTGATGCGAAGCTTTCTGAGAATCACTTTAGGACAAGGGAGGTAGCTTCAAGCGGAAACTCTTGAGTACAGATTCTATGACTTTCTCATTCTCCTTGAACTTGACCCTGCATTATTTGATGGAAATAATAGTCAGTTAACTTGAAGAAGAAACCATAGTCTTCCCTTTACACACTTTGCATATGCATAAATATTAAAGTATTATAAGCAAAAATTTACAAGGATAAAAATGAAGCTGTCTTGCCGAAAAGTAAGACAGAATCTACGATGATTAAATCTAAAATCGTTAAATAGTACCTAAATCTAGATAATGGTTGCGAATACTTTCCACTAATGCCAGCGTACGCGGTATTCGCAGAAGAAAAAAAATAAGCAGTAGCTACATAAATTGGATCTAAACTCTTCGGTGCATTTTGTTAGAGAAGCGTGTAGGGGATCGGGCGGAATTAACCACAAAAACCACTTTTATAGGTTCGAACAGTGAAGATTTTTCTCAAATACCCTTACAGGAATATTGCTAACTCGGATTTAAAGAACAGAAAACCAAAAGGTTCTGAAAGTTTGCATACGGTACACGTGTTTGACTTGTTAACGTTTGAATGCCCAAAGACAAAATATAATTGAATCCCATGAGCTAGTACAGGAGAGCTCCTTCTACTTTTCGACACATGGGAGCAATTTAATTATATGCAGGTTAAAATGAGGTATATAAACTTCTTATATCTACAATCTACAACATGAAATGAAAGATATCTTCCTTGTATTACATCGTACTAAGTGTATGCTTTTGAGATCAATTTTCAGCTTGGAATTTCTCGCAATCAATACGAGAACCGTCCTGTTTTCACATTATCATCAGTGTAAAGAAAGCAAATTACATTACAGCCAATACTTTTTAGTCTGCCCAATCCAAGCGATTAGGAAATTATTAGCTGTGGCAATTATGCACAAGCCATCGATGACTCGATAAAAGGTCCTGCCGGACTCGTGGTGTCACTTGTTGTTACAGCCAATATCAAATTGAATGAGGTTGCATTTTCAGTATTTTATCATAACACCTCTCTCGAGAACATTGATAATTTGATAGTTCCTTTAGAAAACTCCTTTGATACTTGTGTGCGCAATACTAACCAACTGCGCAGCACCCTTAATGCATCGAGTCCTGCGCTGGTGGTAAACACCCATTGCCACATTTTCTTTACCACACTATCGCCTGCCTGGTAAAATCATACAAAACGTTGCATTTCCAAAGGAATTATAATCTACCGACCTCCACATGCTTTTCCGAAGATTTATTTAACGACTACGTTGTATGAAATCAAAGCATATTCACCTGATTAATATTCGCCCAACAAATGTTAACCTGCGCTCCACAGTTATCGCAAAATGAGATGAATTCTTCATTTTCTATTAGCAGGTAAGAATGTGCCCAGGAAAACATTTTGAATCTAATTTGTAGAAACTCGCATCAAAAACGGCGTTAAATCCACTTGCACTTTAATGACGTTGGTTCACTTTATTGCAAGCAGCGCTATTGTTTCGTCTGAAAATCATTTTATAGTTTTATGGCAATCACATTGAAAATTTAAATTTGAAAATATATTACGATTCATGAGTATGCTTATCGTTAGTCGAAATAGTCGAATCAATAAGTTGTAGGTCTTCTTCATAATGCAAAATATTTTATATGTATAAATTATTGAAATGGAGTTTTGCCATTTAAAACTTTGAGAACGTTTTAAATTTTATTATACAAGTATCATGTGAATTCATTTTTGCAACCGATACTGAGGCAAGTTAATTTGATATCGAAACAAATAAATATTTTGTTTGTTCTGTTATGCTTACTTAGGAGTTGAATATTGCTAAGAAATAAAAGTGTTAGTTTGGCGCTTTTATAATGTGAACAATTATTTTGACGATATTCCTCGAAATAAGAGGCATGATTTTAATTTCATATGATAAACCCGACCCGATTGTTTGATAAGAAAACGAAAGGTCCTTATAACGTCGCTTTGTAACGAGTGTTACCTGTGACAGATTCTTGTATTGCTCAATTTTTTTTCCATTCTATGCTTCCTATCACCCAAATACCAGACACGATTTTCCGCATAAAACCTTATCATAACCCATCTTCAACGCTAACGTGATATTTCTAGGTTCGTCTTTTAAATTTGAAATTGCCAACAGGCACTTTGAAGATCAAGTGTAGACCATTTATATCGATTCGATATAAATAGTCTATCGACTTCCAAAGGAAAGAAGGTATTTTTTTTTATGTTGCTCTTTTTCATGTATGTTCCTGCATAACTTTTGAATGGGGATACACATTTGTGTCCTGTTTTCGGAAAATGAAACTGTTTACTTTCTATTTAGTCCCGCTTAAATGCTTTAACTCAAGATCATTTAGAACAATATCATTAGAGGAAATTTCATGATTGCTTTTCTCTTCCGCATCCGCCCATTGTCTACAAATGAAATTATCAAAAGGTGTTTTACATATGATTTTCAAAATCTTTCAAGAAATAATAGAGATTGAGTGACTGTCAAATAAAAATTTAATCGTCATTTGAAAATTCATTCGTTACTTTCTAGATAATACAATATTATATATTATATGTCCGTAAGCCTAATATAAGTGATTTCCATACTAAAGACTGACGGGCATCGCGACCTAAAAATACGATACTTTTCCTTCTATTATGACCATTTCTTTAAAGATGAACATGAAAATGCATAGTTGAGTTTTCATTAAACTATAGGACATTATTTTCTTGAGACTTTGATGGAAATTTGTGCCATGGTTTACTGAAAGCGAGGGCAATGGATATCGAATATGCGTTCACATCATGTGTATACATAAATCGATGTGTCTACATATATATATGTATATATATATATGTACATATATATATATATATATATATATATATACATATGTATATATATATAGACACATACCCTTACCAACCCGCAATCAGACACCGTGGTAAGGTATGTCTAACCCCCCCCCCCCCCATTTATGGAAAGTCGAGTCATTGTCCGTAGGCCTGGGATAGGTAGCTCCCAGGAACCATCCACAAAGGCAGAGGGTGTTAAGAATCCGCGGAGGTTAAACCGCTACCAAAAACAACTAACAACGATAAAAATAACGACATATAACTGCAGGTCACTATCCAGCCAGGCAAGACTAACCGAGTTAGAAGAAGAAGCAGCCAAGATTAGGTGGGACATCATTGGGTTGAGTGAAACTAGGCGCAAAGACGAAAACCTGCTAACACTCGCTTCAGGCAATATCATATACCATCAGGGAACCCAATCGGGCAGAACTAACGGGGTAGGATTCTTGATTAACAAGAAATGGAAAGACAAAATAATGCAAATAATCCAAGTTTATGCATCAACATCTAGTCACTCAGACGACGAAATTGAAGATTTCTACAACGATATAACTCAAGCTTGGTACAACAATAATAGCCATTTCAATACCTCATCGGAGACTTCAACGCCATAGCAGGTAATAGAGAAGAACAGGAGGTACTTTTAGGGAAATTCGGATTAGGCCAGAGAAACAAGAGAGGATAGAGACTGGTCCAATCCACCCACCAATACAACCTATACATAGCGAACTCATTCTTCAAGAAACAACCAAGCACGAAATGGACTTGGCAAGCCCCCAATGGGGTTACAAGCAACGAGATCGACCTGATCCTAACGAATAACATAAGAGCGATCAAAGACGTCTCCGTGCTTAACAAATTCAGGACAGGCAGTGACCACCACCTCATCAGAGCGAAACTAACCCTAGACCTAGACGAATGAGCAAAACTAGTTAGGAATCCAATAAGACCAGGCTTCAATGACAACAACATCAAGAATAACATTGGTCAATATCAGTCAATGCTAGAGAAGGAAATGAAACACAGAGACGTATCGCACCTCACAAATTCCATCTTAAAATGCACTAAGGAAGTAGGTGGACCAAGAACAGCAACTGAACACCACAAACTATCTAGCGAAACTAAGGCACTATGTAATGATTTAAAAGTTTACGTCCGAACGCGGAACCGACCTCTCATAGGTTCTAGACGTTAAGTCTGAGTAGTGCCAACGGATGGTACCAACCGGTCAACCAATCCGTGCACCATAACCCATTCACGCGGTGGCTGCTTGTCGGCCAGCTAGAACGGAGAGGATTTCGGTCGCGAGTCTCCGAATGGGTTACGCTCATTTACATATTTCAGCCACATATACACGCCCGTTTTCAAACACGTTACAAAACAAAACCATACGGAGAGGAAACCTATTCTACGTTACTCCGTATTTCTTCCTATGACCAATCAAAAGAACAAAATCTAATTTTTATTTCGCGTTCCCGAATTCCCGACGCGGTACCGAAAAGTATACTACGTTAACTCATCCCGACGAAAGCTACGTTAAAGAAAAATCAAAAACAACTAAGGTACCACGTACCGCGCACGACGCGAAACCGACCTCAGCGGATTTTTTCCAAACCCTACCCTCGCGACGGCATACTTACCCTGCACCTCATTTCCCGCTGAAAAGCAGAACTACTGGAAAGGAAAGTCGTCGTTAGTGTTTAGCAATTCATTTTCGTCTTTATTTTTTATTCTTTAAAGAGAAATCCGGAGAAAATAGTTTTAAAATTATAATTCTTACCAACTGAATTATCAAAGTTTAAAAATTATCTACTGGTATCATGTAAAAATTCTCTCAAATCACATTCATTAATATTTAGGTATATATACATGCATGAGTGGCCGTTTACCCTTCTATAACTCATGAGAATAGGAATCGATTGTTCAATAAAAACATACATTAAATCGAAAAAAAAGCAATCCATTATTGGTTGTGTTTTAAAGTGTGAAACGTATACGTTTTCCGTTGTTATGCATAACAGTTAAATGGTAATTAATGGTTGCTAGTATTGTTAGCATGATCCTGAATGGATGTAAGAATTGGCCTGGTGAAATAGAGCCCAGCTCAAATAAATCGTTCATAGATGCTAAAACTCAAAATTGAATATACCTTTTAATTCAAATCACAGAAAAATACATTCTATTTAAGAGACCAAATAAAAATGTGAAATCTGGTTTTTTTTTTTTGTGAAACAAAATTGTAATTTTTGAATTTTTCTGGTCATGAAATGGTCTGATTTATTTTCATTACTTAATTCATCTTTTTATACCAATTGGAGTTTAAACGTTATTTTAGCCACACTATTCCCCAAACCGAATCCTTTACTATCTATTTATATTTGCTTCATGATCTGATGACCTTATTCTGAGTTTTTTACATCTTATTATTCACTTAAGATTAATTATCTTCTTTTTAACTTCATCAATGTAATATAATTACTTTTAATTAATATTAACGTGATAGATAAATATACACCTAAGTAAGAAATTATTCGTAATATTGATAAAAATATACACGGAGAATTAAAAAAAATAATATATTAAAGTTAAATAATAGTTGAATCATTATTTATATATAAAACATTAACATTGTCTCTTCGAATATTAATATGTAATTTAATATTATTATATTATGCAACATCACATTATGTTTTTTGTTTAATGTACTTTGTGTTGTTTTCTGTGTTTTTTAAAAGAAAATGAGACAAAATTTACGTAGGAATAGTGGGAATTGCGAACTTCCAACATTTATATGAAAGACTACATGCTCATCGTGAATATATATTTTTTTTTTGTTATTATTCCCTCACCTTTTATATAATATGTTATTAGTTATGGACACTTCATTTATAACATGATGGAATGAATGCAGGGAAATTCAAGTATGACCTGAATTGTTTAAAACTTATTTTTCAGTTAAATTTATAGTAAAAGCAGCTTTATAAATAGTTCTTTTGTAATATCCTCATCAACGATCGATGATGAATTAGGATACGTTAGCCAAATGCAATTAGAATCGTTTCCTATTTCGTTGGGATGAATCTAGAATTCTAGATATTTGATATCGCTCCTTAATTAGAACGAGCGAATGTTAGCAAAATTGAAATTTCAATTAAGGTCTCTTTTGGAAATCAAGTTGTACTCATGTATTGCATATCATCAATGATCATATCTCTATTCAATAAGTCTAATGTTGCGAACAAAAGGCTCAAATTTCATACTGCTGCCCTAAATAAAACTGACTTATTTGGGTCCTTTAGTTTGTGTTACTGAATCTAAGGTTCTTTCTGGTTTAGTCTTTCAACTAATTCTTTTAAAACGAATAAGTCGGAAACATTAAAATTTTGAAAAAAAAATTTGAATCTGTCTTAACTATTGTAGCTTACTCTTAACCGACTTGTCAATTTTGATTAACACGTTTTAAATGTATAGTTTATGTGTATGCATGTTTGTGTGATGTTTATTTTCTATGTTTGGTACTCACTATATGGCCGTGGATGACCGCCGGAACTTGGCTCCTGTAATAGTGGAGTACGACCATTGCTCAATTCTTTGGCAGCTGTGGATAAAGTGTAATCCCAACTTGTATCTGAATCAATTTTTTGTATCCGTTAAGTTTTTCGGGCTTTGCATACTCAATTTTCAAAGTACAACCTCCTGAATATATGTCGCTCCATGTAAATTGTCACGTGCTCTTGTGCTGATTCAAGACTGTCGAATTCAACCATCGTTTATACTCCATTCTTTTTGAAGATTACAATTCTCTGTACTTGGCCGTGTGGGTGGCAAATCTGGTGTAGAACGTCCACTGTAATTGGATAAAATGGATTTATAATAGTGAACAGCAAAATATGATTTAGTCTGGTTGTTACCGGTCGCTTTGTAAATTTGCCGCGTTGCTGGTTCTTCGTGTAAGTGAAACCGAATGGTGGAGATCTGAGAATCGAATTTTGGCTGTGCCGTCAGTTGTTTATTTTAGATTCGAGCGTAGAAGACGTCGTGCCTAGCGCTTCTGTTAATCGCGAATAGTACAACTTAAACCGGATCTAGCGCCACGAACAAGTCCCCACATCGGCTGAGTGAGAGCGTACTTTCTTAACCTTATCTAGTACACGAACCAAATCAGTACGTAGCCTGTCGTTATCTTGGTGCACTAGTGCACTGTTGTCTTTTGCTGACGAGCGCTACCTAGCTGTGACTTGACACGGTGGAGTAACTGCAATATCTCAACGGTGCTTCATGTAGATCGTGACATACCGTACGAACGGAAAGTAAATGGGCACGCTATAGGTTCTGTAGTATTTAGTCTTGCTAATGTTGCGTGACGATTCCCTAAGGAAGCTTTAGTTATGTTGAAAACTTATTCCTTCCTCGAGAAAAACTTAATACTCACTTTGTTCACGAGATATGTCTTCACCATTGGTCACTTTTCACCGGCACTCACTACTCCACACAGCTGCCATGTGGCTGTCAAAATTCTGTTGGCATCTCACGATAAAATAGACGTGGGATGTGCACTGGTCACAACCAACGTAAAATGACAAGCCACCTAGCAGCAAAGTGTGTCGGTAGTGGTCACCAGCGGCGTTGCATGATTCATTACAACTACTAAAGAAAAGACGAGAAATGAAGTCATCTTCAAACATCCAGAGAATCGAGTATAGGGAAGTTTGTAAAACAATTAGGAAGAAGATAACGGAAGACATCACCAAGTACAACGAAAAATCAGTAAAAAATGCCATTAAGAACAAGAACAGCATAATGAAGGCAAAGCAAGCACTTATAATTGGCAAAAAACAGTTGATAGCACTTAAACAAGGAAACACCAGGTTGACAGATAGAGTAGGTATAATAAAAATCGTAACGGACTTCTACAGTGACTTATTTAAGTCCCCAGAAGTAGCTCCCAACTGCATGATAACAACATCTGAGACAGTAGACGAACCTATCCCTGAAGTCAAAACAGTTGAAGTGGAATATGCGATCAATTCGATGAAAATAGGTAAAACAGCAGGCAATGACGGTATAACCGCAGAACTGGCAAAGGAATCTGGAATACACTAGCCGAAATATACACCAATTGTCTCAGAATCAGACACATATGTACCTGAAGACTGAACAGCGCAAACATTGTACTAATCCACAAAAAGCTTAGCAAAGCCAGCAAAAATTCGGCCTAAGAATGAACATAAGTAAAACTAAGGTTATGCCCAATGAACATCTAGGAAGTCAGGTCAAAATAGCACTGAACAACACCAGGCTAGAAATAGTAGAAGAATATATCTACCTAGACCAGCTAGTACATAAATCCGGAGATATAACACCTGAAATTAATAGGCGAATCAAGCTAGCATGGAGTGCATTCGGGTGAAACTCCATTATATTCAAACCTAGAATAAAATTCCACTTGAAAAAGAAAACGTTCGACCAATGTATCCTACCTGTCATGGCATACGGCTGTGAAACATGGACGTTAACAAAAGGAGTCACGCGGAAAGTACAAGTGGCACAAAGAGCAATGGGAAGGTGCATGCTAGGCGTCACTAAAAGAGACCGTACGACATTGACTTGGATAAGAGGAAGAACCAAAGTGACAGATGTCCATAGAATTAGGTCACTAAAATGGCAATGGGCCGGACACATAGCAAAGCTAACTGACAACAGATGGACTGCCAAGATCACACAATGGTACCCAAGAGGGATGAAAAGACCACGAGGAAGACCAAGAATACGTTGGGGTCATGACATCAGGAAAATAGCGGGTGTCACCTGGACAAGGATAGCACAAAGAGATGACTGGAAAGAAATGAGGAATCAATACGTAAGGGAGGCTACGCCATAATACACATAGGTATATATGGTTGAACAGATGACAATGATGATGATATATATATATACATATATATATATATATATATATATATATATATATATACATATATATATATATATATATATATATATATATATATATATATATATATATATTATACTGGTTTGTTCGATAATTAATTTAGTTTTTTTTATGTTTTTTCCAAGTTAATTTATTTACATTAACAAGAAACATTAATCAATGATATATTGACCATTTTGTTGGATGGACTTTTGCCATCTTTCGGTAAGCTGAAAAATTTCACGTTTGAAGAAACCGTGGTTTTCAGAAGCGAAGAACTGGTCCAACTTATTTTTAACAGCCTAACTGGAGCTGAAAGTTTTAACATTCAAATGGTTTTGAAGGGAGCGAAACAAATGATGGTCTGATGGAATGAATCAGGCCTTTAGGATGGATGTGGCATCAGTTCCGAATTGAGGTCCATTAATTTTTGACAGGTTACCAAAGAGGTGTGGGGTCTGGCGTTATCATGATGGAATATCACGCCTTTGCGATTAGCCAATTCAGGGCGTTTTTTCTTGATCTCTTCGTTCAATTTCGATAGTAGACGACAGCAAACATTCGAATCAATAATTTGGTTTCATAGAAGCAGCTCAAAGTAGACTATACCCTTGTAATCTCACCACTTCTCCGTAGCACTACAGCTGCTCTCGGGCCTTCGCGTCCTGCAAATAGCGCCTCCAACTGTCTCAGTCGACGAACTGTCTTCGTCGAGTTAGACCAGCGTTTCCTCAGTTTCGCCACTGGTCTCCGGCCTTCAGTTCTCCCAGCGAAGACCTTTTGGGTATCCGTTGTTCATCCATACAATTCATGTGTCCAGCCCATTGCAGCTACAGCAGTTCTACAATCGTTGAGACCTCAGGCTCGTCAAAAATTTCATGCAGCCCATGGTTGAATCGAATTTGCTATTGGTCCCCGTCTAGCAGCTTCGCTTCAATTATTCACCTCAGGTGAAGGTGTTCACACCTCGAAGGTATTCACACCCAAGGCATAACACAGGTCTTATCACAGGTTTGTGTACTTGGAGCTTTGTTTTCCTGTGAATGGAGCTGGTTTTCAAGATCGCCAAAACTAAATAAAATATTTTATTTGCGAGCTGTATTCTTCGGCGTATTTCATCTCTTTCATTACTGACTCTCGTTGTATTGGCACGTAAATAAACAAATTTGCTCACGTTTTCGATACTGTGTTTGAGGTATTTTTCCTCGAGTGATAGAATTAAGAAAAGGAAATACTATGATGAACAATTGAGAAGTACCATTATAAGCCTAGTGAGCAACAATACAACGCAAGCATACAAAGTATTGAAAAGCCTGAAATGAGGTATCAGCCCAAAACCACTCGCTGCCGTGATGAAATCGGCAACATCATCGCTGACATCATATTTCAAGAACGTTCTAAATCCTCTGCACAGCTCCAGAACACCGGAGCCTATATGTTTCCGGAGAGTTTTCATTGACCTCACCAACGCTGGATGGGCTTGTTCCATCATAAAAGCTCAAAAGAATAATAAAGCCCCGAGCATCGATGAGATTCCAGTGGAGCTCATCAAATATGGTGGCAGCGGTGTTCAAAAAGCTATCCATAAAATCATCCAGCACATTTGGCTACAAGAACATATGCCGAACGAGTGGAGCCAATCAAATCCCCATCCACATAAAAGGTGACAAACTACAGTGCGAAAATTACAAAAAAAAAAAATTATTATAGAGGCATATTATTACTTTGTACCGCGTACAAAATATTTTCAAAGATCTAAGGAAACTTACTATACAAGTCATCAACAACTGCCAAAGAACTTTTCCTGAAACTCGACTGTGAAATAAAACTAGTAGGGCTACAAATTAATGAGAACAAAACAAAGGTCATGACGCAGTCCAGGAAAAATATCTCAAATGAGCAAAATATCATACGGCGAAGATAATATTGAAAATATGAGCAAATTTGTATATTTGTGCTAAAATAATAAGAACCAGTAACGAAAAAGACGAAATACGCCGAAGAACACAGCTTGCCAATAAAGTGTTTTATTCAGTTTTAATGATCTTGAAGACCAGCTGCATACACAGGAAAACAAAGCTCCAAGTATACAAATCTGTGATAAGACCCTAACCCAAGCATCCGCGAACATATTAAACACCTTCGAAAGATGCGTTCTGAGGCGAATAATTGGAGCGAAGCTAGACGGGGACCAATGGCGAATTCGATACAACCACGAGCCGTATGAAATTTTTGACGAGCCGAAGGTCTCAACGGTTGTAAGAAACTGCAATGGGCTGGCCACATGAATCGTATGGATCAACAATGCATACCCAAAAAGGTATTCGTTGGGAGAACTGAAGTACACATGGGTGACGCAGTGCTGTGTCACGCAATTGCGTTGAAGCACTATCAATGATATCACTGCGTTGATACCGATCCTCGGTATCAGCAGCGCAGTAGCGCGTTTTGGCATCAACCTCTATGTCAAGACATTTAATTCTTGGCATCAACACAGTTGCTGTGTTGGTGATAACATTAGATTCAAGGGATATATCTATTGCACTGGCATTGGCAATGCCAAGCCATTTGGATTAGCACTACGTTACGGCTCGGCACGATATGAGTGAGTATGAGGTGTTTGATACAAGTTTGGCTGATGGGAAGTAATGTATGTACGTTTAGGGCATTATGTGAATGCGCACATAGTACATGACCTACGGTGACACGCTACCAAGCGCATTTTATATGGGAAAGTTAACAACTTCAAATTTGATTTGCTCCCAAGCCGTACAAGCTTTGTCAATAATTCTTCTTTGGGTGGATCGTATAATTTAAATTGAATTGAAAATAGCAGGAAAATACAATATTTAAGGTTAGTTTTAAATTGCAAACATGCATTTCATTTTATTATGTGGTAGGAATTGAAATTAAGCATGGAATTATAAAATAGTAAATATATGCTGTTAATTAACTCAAAAAAAAGTTAACTTAAAGTAAATTACTCTTTATTTGTTCATTTCAAAACTTTTAATGAAGGTTTATATTTATTATAACAAAAAGAATGTAAAAATAAACTGGTTTCAAGCATCCCTCGCTTTTCAGATGCTATCTGCCTTACTTTTGAAAAAATTCGCTCACACTGGACAGAAGTAGCCATGACGCATAATATTTTTTTACAATACAAAAACATATAATTTCGGATACATTTGCTTTCTTTGTCTCAACACAACAGCATTGGCTCTAGTAAGTATTTTTCCACTTCTATCCTTGCGGAAGTCATGTTATTTGAATTTGAATTCTCTTTGACCTCAGAGTGAAAATCTTCCCAAAGTATATCTAAAAGATCAGTTGAATATGATACCGGTTGGAACTTGTTGAGATTCGCTATTGTTTCTGAATTTAGTTGGTGAATGATGCCAAATTTTCAATGGAGTCAGCATCCGACTCTGAACAAAGTTTATAGAGAGCTTGTTCATAGTTCTTCTCATCCAGAAATCCAAACTTTTTGAATCTAGGATCAAGAATCGTAGCGAACGCAATTAGATTGTATTGTTTGATGCTACACAATCTGCGGTCAAATATTAATTTTGAATTTAAGTTTCTAACCCCAGGTAAAAACTTGCTTCTTTCGCTGAATGACATTAAACTTTTTTTTTCTGATTTTTTATAGTAAACAATAATCGACGAAGTGCTTACGTATTTTTCTGCACTTACAGCATTTGTCACTGTATCAAAGATTTCAAGCATTTCTACAGATTGCTCAGCAATCAACCATTCGTTATTGCTGAGAACAGGTACACTTTCTTCTGCAGAAGAGTTTCTAAAAGAATTAATTTTTTTTTAAATTAACGCATGACGTATCATGTCAAACGTTGAATTTCATCTAGTGGAAACGTCATTTTTTAGTTTTAAGGGTGGAAGTCCCATTTCATCTTGTGAAGCCTTAAACTGATTGTATCTACTAGTGCTTTTGTTGAAATACCAGCTGATTGTCTTCAGTTTGGCTACAGCAGAATTTATTTCTTTGAGACCAGCTTGAGTTACTATGCTCAATAAATGAGCGAAGCAATTTTCCCATCCACACAAATGCACTGCACATTTTATGTTGGCAGCATAATCTGTTACAACTGCTGAAATCTTGCCTAGTATGTTCCACAAAATTACCATACTTTTCAATCCTGTCGCAATATTTTGTCCGGTGTATTCTTCAGTATATGGTGTACAGCCTAACAGATTGGAGGCAGGAAATATTTTCTTGTCATCTTCCACCATATAGTGCGCCGTTACGCTATAAAAACTATCATTGGCATGCGATGTAAATGCATCTACAGTAAGACAAACAAAAGCAGCTCTTTCCAAACGAGTTTTTACTAAGTCTACAGTTTCATTGTAGAGCGTAGGTGTTAGTGAATTAGAAACTGTTTTCCTTGTTGGGAGTTTATAATTTTGTGTTAACAGCAACAGCAGCCTTTTAAATTCTGCATTTTCTACAATGCTGAAAGGATGGGATTCATTTGTGAGCATTTTTATAAGTTGGCGATCAATTTCTTTCTGCCTTTTCAATGTGAGAGGCTTATTTAAATAGCCTGTTTTATCAACATAGGTTGGTGTCGCTGGCTGTTGAGTAAACTGCTGCGCATTTGCGCTGTATTTATTGCAGCAGAAACCGTCAATCATGTTTTTGTAACTTCTTTTTGGCTAGTAGAAGTCGTTTGCCTTGCCATTTGTTGTCCTGGATGTTTTTTTTTTAAATGGCGTACTAGACCATAAGTCAATTTATTAGCTACTGAAAGTTGTTGCGCGCAGTAGTTATATTTAACTTTGCAGTCATCAGTGATTTCGAAAAAATGCATCCAGACTTGACTTTTCTGTTTTGAAGTCATTTTCTAAATATGAAATAATCACAATTTTTTCAATAAAAGGAAACTCAAAGTATCTTTGCTGATGTGAATCAAATTACTAAACAAACCAAAAGTCTTATTTTGTTGCTTACACTTTCACTGCACTCCACAATTTTCGTTATAATTTCAAAGTTTCTATTTAATCTAGTCCACCTTCGAAAAGCTAACATGAAAATGAAATGCTTTATTGAAACAATTAAATGTTTGCATCAGAATTTTTTTCGAACGAAAAATTCATAACAATTGAGCATCGCAACATATTGTGTGATGTTAGATAGAACTCGACCCAGTGTACCAAGCATACATAGAAGCATGCGATCATGATATTGCCGGCACTCATATGATGCTATTAAGTGAGCCCAGACAAAAGCGCAAAATATATCAAGCATAGTCATATGGAATCAAGGTACCATAGCGCAATGGTATCAGCGTAGTGCGCTGAAACCACTGCTGGCGCTGGTATCAGAGCATCAAAATTTTATGCGTTACACATGTCTGAACTGAAGGGTGGAGACCAGTGGGGAAACTGAGGAAATGTTGGTCTGACTCGGTCGACGAAGGCAGTTAATCACTGCTTGGGTTTCGAAATTGAAGTACGAAAGGGGCTATAGTGCTAGGAACAAGAAAAAGTTGTACCTCTACCAGTATCATTGCGAGGAATTGTGCAATTGTTAAATAATAGCTTATGTCTTACATGCGAGCGAACAAGATCATCACTCTTTCATCATCGCACAACGCGCGTGTGATCAGCACTTCACACGTCATCGATTCCTACGTGTGCTTCCCAGGCAATGTTAAAACATCGGTATACAGGGGCACACAAAAGCTGTTAAGTGCTCCTTTCTTGCTTGTCTAGTGCAATTCGTGAATAGTTCTCAGAGATAAAAAAAGCATTATAATACGGCATAGAAAAAAAAACTCTGAGTTTATAACAACTAGCTGTCTTTAAGTATCTCGATGATTGGGTCTGAGTGCAGTAAGATACTGTATTGTCAATCCTTAGGACATCGTTAATTTGAATTTCTTAGATGTTTTCTTAAAAACAAATACTGAATTTACTTTCTTCACTGTTCCTGGAAGATTGTCAAATACGAGGGCGCTGCAATAAGTACCCGTGTTTGATGACAGAGGTCGTTCCAGAGGGAAGCTGGTATTATCATCGTATGTTACTATCTATCAAACAACAGTAAAACAAATTTCAGACTGATTGATATATTAGTTTGGATTTGGCAGCCGTTCGAGTAAGACGTGTTTCGTGATTTTTGCTAAGATGGAAAAAGAGAAATGTCGTTCTGCCATTCGCCTTTTGTTTTTGGATGGAAAAAAATACGAGGAGATAAAAGCAAAGTTGGATGCTATTTATAGCAACACTTTGCCATCTATGACCACAGTTAGATATTGGTTCAACCAATTTAAACGTGAGCAAACATCAGTTTTTGATGAGGAGCCACCAGGACGCCCAACAGACGTAGTTACCGAGGAAATCATTCAAAAAGTCTACGACATGATTCTCGCTGATCGACAAACGAAAGTGTGCAAAGTAGCAGAGGCCATAGGTGTGTCGACCGGAATGGCAATCAATATTTTACATGATAAGTTGGCGATGAAAAAATTGTCGGCCTGATGGGTGCCGCGGCTGCTCACGGTGGACAACAAGCAGATGCGGCTGTTAACTTCAAAACAGTGTTTGGAGCAATATAAGCGAAAACCGAAGGAGTTTTTGCATCGAGTGGTCACCGTTGATGAAATCTGGATTCATCATTACACACCAGAAACCAAGCAACAATCAAAACAATGGATTTCTCCTGGTGAATTTGTGGAAGGATCGTGTTTAAAGGAACAAGAACTTTGAAAGAACATTGAATTTTACATTCTGATCCCAATGTATATTCTTGCGATATATGTGATAAGTCATATAGTGATTCACGCGCATTAAAAGAACATACCAAAATACACTTAAACGGTTTATGTAAATGTGAAAATTGCTACAAATCGTATATGTACAGACCTGCTTTGACAAGACATATGCTTATTGATTTAGACAGCAATTTGTATGAGTGCCGGAAGGGCGTCAAATCATTTGCTAGGGCAGACGGGTCGAAAAGACATCAAATATTACATACATTGGAACATAAATGTGTGATATGCGGCAAGATATTCAGTCGGGCAGAGTTATTGCATTATCATAATTCTTTGCACTCGAATTCTTTTCTATTCCAATGCAATCATTGCGTATTGAATGAACACGCAATGAGTGTGGAAAATCATGCTCCAGAATAAAATATTTTAGGGAACACCAACTCCTACGTACTGAACCACCCAAGTGTGATTGCAATGATTGTGGTAGATATTATACAACATCAAAATGTTGAAAGAAACATCGTATTGTACATACCGATCTTAATAGGTTCAAGTGCAACTTCTGCAGTAAATCATTTGAAGATGCCCACAATACTAAGAGATATGAAAAGTTACGTCCAAAACTAGTTTTGTATGAATGCGATGAAGGCGAAAAGGAAAACATAAATGTTGTAGATCATTAGGTGATTTCCACGAAGTGAAGCAACATGAAAACATGCATGTAAACGATTTGGATTGCACAGAACTCTGAAACAAAACATCAAATTAATCATTCCAACTGACTAATGTGCATATATGTTCGTGTTTAAATTTTAATCATTTTCAGTGTACATAATGTTATAAATTCTACAAAAAAATTTGCAAGCATGGTCCACATCATCAGCGGGCGCCCGGCGAGGATATTTGGATGAGTACCCTGTTATTTTAATTATTTATTACATTGCATGCGAAACATTTAATCCGTTTCTTTATATATTATAAAAAATATTGCGTACATTGCCTATTGCCTGTTGTATAGTTAATGATAGCGTTCTAACTTAGTATCTTTTCAAACTACATTTATCCGTTGAAGTGGTTTAGTGTTTTCGTTAGGTATAATAAGCAAATGGTGTTTGTTAGTTTCAAACAGTTTTCGGCAGTATTATAATCTTGGTTTTGTTTTTTGATGATAAAGGTATAAGTATTTAGATGGTAACGATTTGAGATATTGTTTTTGCCCAACTTGTTCTAGTAATGATGAGTAACCCAATAAGTTAAATAAGAAGTAATGATGATGTAAAGTTTGGCATATGAGACGATTGAATGAGCTCGAAAGATTATTTTTTTCTTGTTTGGTTTAAAAATGTTATATTGTATGATACTCCAATTGATTTATTAGTAAATTACACAGAAGTTTTGTTGCGAATTTAAAAATGAACAGGATAAAGAAAATGCATAGTCAAATAAATACCTTCGTTCTTTCCATTTGGTGTTTGGAACCTGACCGGGTGTGGGACCCCCTACGTTGGCTGACCCCTCCACTATAATGAGCCAGCCATTGGTTGCGCTCACCCCTTTTTATGCGTTTCAGGGGCTCTTGCCCGGGTAAGGTGGCCTTCCGCTCACGTGCCTTTTTATGGTATAGGGTTATGTGGTTCCATCACATAATACTATAACATAAATTTGCTACGTTTATATTTTTCATTAAAAGGAAAAATTGATGCAAAACATGTTTGTAGGAGTTTTTCACTTAAATGGAAAATATGGCCACGCTTACATTTGGATCTTGATCCAGGTGGGAGTGTACGAGGGGGCACCGCTTCCACCTGGATGCCCCACTCATATTTGTGGGCCATAAGTATTGTCGGGAACGACGAAGTCCTCTTAAGTCCGTCTGTTTTTTCCAGGCCCAGTTTATCCATTGGGTCAGCAATTTTCGACCCTCAGTAGGTTACCTCATTCTTGAATTCGGTCGATATCAGTTTGAACCCTTTCAATTCGTGGATGCGAAATTTATTTGTAGTGGGTCCTTGTGTTGGGGAAAAGAACCCGCCGCACGACACCGCAATGCTAGCCTGCCATCGCATTCACACGTCCTTAGAAAAGGCCAATCTCGTCGAATCCCACGAACCTCTTCCGCCGAGACGGCATACCATCGCTGCAGTCCTTTACGGAAATTTTATATACACTGAATTCACTACATCGTTCTTAAGTCGATCAGTTCTGGCGTAAAGTATTACAAAATTTGAACGCATTCCTTGAATTATATGGATTTATTTGTAATACTTTTATAATGCACGAATTTTTATATTCGCACGAATTCCTCCCTTAGCCTAGTCGAGAAATATGCGAAGATTTCCTTTTTTAAATTAAACATTTGACACAAACAGAACCACGTCTATTGCTGTTATTTTAAGATGCTGCAAAATTATGCATACGGCAGCACTACGTCGTGGTATTGATATCGTCTGACATTTGGTGAGTGACATTCAAAAGTTTGGTAGGATAATTTTCGTTGAAATGTCTAGACTAATTACGCGATTTCTACGCAGCAACAGATATTTGCAGCGTGTTGTGAACGCACCAAATCAAAGGTTTTACTATTTTCAAGTAGAATTAACTATTTCTAAAGTCATTTTTTAAATTTATCCACAGGCCACAGTGTTGCGCAAATTATCATGCCTTCGTCAAAGGAAATGGAGATGTATTTAAATTTGTGCCCCATACAAGGGTTATGCCCTCTAGAAATATGTTTATTCAGACTCAGGATACACCAAATCCTGATAGTTTAAAGTTTTTACCGGGTGTCAAAGTTTTGGAGCAAGGTAACACAATGGATTTCCCAAACATCAGTAGTGCGTATTGCAGTCCTTTGGGTAAGTATCAAAATTACTCCTTCTCAGGTAGACTATTTAGCTCATGGTCTGTTATCTACAATCCTTCTGCATCGACCAGAACAGCTCTCTTCAATTTTTGCGAGGATATAAGCATAATGCTAGCAAGCTGTCTTTAGTAGGGTCGTACGCATTGGCAATTTTGGTAGATCACAAAAGATATCATTTAATTATGTATGTTCATGCTCTTCTAAGTAGATCAAATTGTTTAGAGAAGCTTTCTTAGTACCACGTTTTGATATACTGATTCATTCACTTCTGCAATTTAGATACCTTAGGTTACCGGAATGATCATTTTTTAATGGGATCCTTTGAAGATTTTTTTTATGAAAGGAAATTCCCCATATGGCTTTGGATTAATAAATTTTTATTATTTCCCAACTGGTATTGTTCTTTAGACACTTAAGTTTTTAATTAGTCCGGAAAATTTGTATTTTTGCATTGAGTTAAATCCGCTGCGTCTTCAATTGCTATTCAACCGCACTTCACCGATCACATCATTTCGAAAGTGGAGTTGACACATTGTCAACATTTTTATTTGTTGATAAAATTCTGTATAAACACCATTTCGGCTCGCATCCTTTTATAGGATATTAAAAATTAACGCAATTCTCCACAACTGGCCTATATTGTGGTTTTGTAGCATTAATTCTACTATTACTCGTACACATCCTATTATAAACCGCAGTTTAACGTATAAATGTCTGTAACTTGTCTTCATCTAAACCTTAAAACTATTTGATTCATTTGCTTTTCCAGCAAAACTAATATTTAGGATCGAAGGCGTGAGAGCAGTTTTCTTTGGTAGTAACTTTGTCACAGTCAGTAAACAAGAAGATGCTGATTGGGGTGTATTGAAGCCAGAAATATTTGCGGTTATTATGGATTTCTTCGCAAGCGGTTTGCCAGTCTTGACTGATGTGCAACCAAACTCGGACACACGTATGTTTGCCACAGTACTATTAAATATAATTCCATTCCATGAAAATAATCCTTAATTTGTCTAATTATTAGAAATTAAGGAAGACGATGATGAAACCGTTATGATGATCAAAGAACTTTTGGACACAAGAATTCGCCCTACTGTTCAGGAGGATGGTGGGGATATTATCTACATGGGATATGAAGATGGTGTTGTTAAATTAAAGATGCAGGTAAATGATTTTGGAAATACATTTTAATCGATGTTATTGGAGTTTCCTCTTCTCTAGGGCTCGTGCTCTTCTTGTCCAAGTTCAATTGTCACATTGAAGAACGGGGTTCAAAATATGTTACAATTTTACATACCTGAAGTCGTTAGTGTCGAGCAAGTTTTCGATAAAGCCGACGAAGTAACGTTGGATGAATTTAGTAAATTGGAAAAACGCCTACAAACGAAATCTAGTGAATCCAAGGACACAGCATGAGAAATAAATCGAATAGTATGTACAAATAATTTTGTTGGATTACCTCATAGAAAAATATAAGAAGTGAAATCCAGTTTCAAATGGTTTTTTATTTGATTTAATGGTGTGTGCTTCCAAACTCAAAACTTAACTTTAAGAAGTTCAAACTTCAATAAATTTCGCACTTTCCCTAAACATTCATTCATTCATTCCCTAAACAAAATACATTTCAATAAATTACCGTAGCACTTAATGTAGTCTTCTGCATAAATTTTGCTGCGGCAAATATATGAACTAAATTGACTGAAAATGCCAATTGTGCTTTTATATAAAACATGTAAAATTTTATTTATAATTTGTTCACAGAATACCAATTTTAAAAATAGACAAATTACATAAAAAATATCACAGTTTGACTCTTTTTGCAGGCATTTTAAGTGATGCTTCCTTGCATATAACTCTATCCTTTGTTAACTTCATCAAATTACTAAAATTACATTTTGTTACTATTTGCTCAGTACATTTATCTAATTCTTTGGCTTCATTTAATATTTCGTTCACGCATTCACGCATCTTATCCCTGTTATCTACAGAATCAACATTCAACTTGACGTTTTTTGGTTTAATAAAATTAATAAATTCCTTTATTTCATCGTAACTACTATGACTCGAGTAGGCAACACGAAAATATCCCGGGTTCATCATCCGAAAAATAGGACATGAAGGTTTCCAGTTTCTCCAAAATATTGCTGATGGCTGGATTGTTCGACACAAAGCATAGGGTATCTTCATTTTTTCATGTAGTTGATTCGAAAAGATTTGACATTCATCGGGATTTGTAGATATGCAATGATCCATATCGGGAAAGTAAATGTACTTCTCGAATTGTCGGTTGGAAAAGCAAATCTTTTGTTTTAACTTTCGACCGATTTCAGTGAATAAGAACTCTGAGCCATATTGAGCGGGTATTCGAATGATTACTTTATGCTGTTTACTTTTTGATGTCCATTCGGAAATAAGTTCACAAATAACATTAATGCTATCCGTTTGAGTTGGGAAATACATGTAGTTTTTGTTTAGGAATGTTGAATCCAAATATACTGTATCCGGTTCGATGTTTCTTAGAGATGAGA
Source organism: Odontomyia ornata (assembly GCA_963969285.1). NCBI lineage: Eukaryota > Metazoa > Arthropoda > Insecta > Diptera > Stratiomyidae > Odontomyia > Odontomyia ornata. The sequence goes on along the minus strand of OZ017739.1, from coordinate 422,074,906 downwards.
AATGTTTTTCGAAGTCTCTTTTAGTTAGTCTGAAATTAAAAGTATTAATTTATTATTTAGCTTAGCTCAACTATTTTCTTATCTAATTCATTTTCAAATCAAAAATACAATCCGTTTTTATTAATTTTACACAAGAAATTTTGTTTCTAAAACTAGAAAAAAAAAGCTAGGCGGAATAACTTAAGGTCTATAGACAATAACACGTAATCTCAGAAAACAACATACACAGTAGCCTAAAAAGAAGGAGCGCACCTATCCCAGAGCTGTAGTAGTTTTTAAATTGAGGTCGTTTTTAGTTGAGCACCTAACCTTGGCTTGGCAGCATGACACCGCTGCAGTCCTTTACGGAAAGGCATGAGTCTACATGTGAGGACACTCCATCCTGGCGAGAGCCGTTACAACACTAAGTGTACCACAGCCCGATGTCTGGGTAAACTCAATAAAACATTACATTTACGTAGTTCCATGGAAGATACTTATATCTTATAAGTTTCATGAAAACTGAATTGTATTAACGAAAGTTATAGCCATTTGAATTTTCTCCCATGACAACAAAACAAGGTTTCCTACTATATGGGCTTTGTATCGATCCAGGCTCTACAATTTTAATTGGATCTTCTCAAAATTCACAGGTAATATGAATAAGATAAATATCTTTAAGAACTTTGTGTTTCAACCCTTATATATTCTGACGGTTTGATTTCAATAGCAGATGCGAGAGGATGAGATCTTAGTGTCCTTTGATGTAGAAGCCTTATTTCCTAGCATACCGCATAAGCAAGCACTACATCAATTTGAAATATGGTTAACGAAAGAGTAATGCAAACCCAACAGTGGAAACAACGCATCAAAATATACATGAAACTTGCAGAACTATGTATGAATGTAAATTTTTTAATTTTTCGAGGACGCTATTTTAAAACAAACCGAGGATTGGCAATGGGAAATCCGTTATCACCATTGCTTGCAGAAATATTTATGACATCCTTGCAAGATAGAATGGAGAAACAAGACATGATACCTAGTCTTTGGGTAACATACGTCGACGACATCTTAGCAGTGATGAAAAAGGACAAGCTACAGGATCAACTGAACTCAATGAACAAACTACACCCGCAGATGAAATTTACAAATGGAACTGAGCAAAGAGCAAAACTACCATTTTTGGACTTGATGCTGACAAGAAGGAACAAAAAGATAGAACTCGCAATTGATCGAAAAACGACGACGACGCAAAGAACGATTCCTAACTCATCAAATCATACGTACCAACATAAGATAACGGTGCCGATGAGCAGCGCGGATTACAAAAAAGAGCTGGATTACATCAACGGCGCGGCGCGAAAAAATATATACGGAAAACGTGCTATTGAACAAATCATAAATAAAAAACGGAGACGAATGAAAATAAATTAATATACAACGCTAACTCCGGAAGCAAAAAATGTAGACGGGATTGCGATTACATATTCGGAAATGCATAGGCATCTTCAAAAGATGTTGAAGAAACAAAATACAGAGGCGGTATCTAAGAACGATAAGCAGTTGAAACGAGTCTTAAAAAGCGAAAAGGACAAATTGGCGGAACAAGAAAAAAGCGGCATCTACAAAATCTCATGTGGTGACCGTTAGCAGGCGTATATTGGACAAATGAAGAGGTTAGCGGTAACGAGATTCAATGAGCATATGAACGATAGCAATCTGAGGTCAGCGGTAGCGAAGCATATATTTATTTATTTATTTACACTACTTTACAGATCCGTGAACCCAATTACAAAATAGGTAATGAAATATAATATAATACATGCGAATAAACAAAGTTATATTAAGAAAAAAATAACAAGAATATAAAATATGGATAAACTATTGGAAGCTTAGCAGAATATTATGTAATATGCTTTTAAAAGCGTTTAAGGAATGTGGCAGAGGACCCAGCTGGAGCTCATTGTAACGACGTGATACGCGTACTAAAAATGAATAAAAATAAATATCGGAACGAGCAAAGGGCACAAAGAATATGTCAGTTGAACGCGTTCTTGAGGTGGGACGTATATAAAGCCTTTCACGAAGGTTGGATGAAAGGATACCGTGATATAATTTAAATAAGCAGCACAGGTCAAGAAATTCTCTCCTATTTTTGAGTGATGGAATGTTTAGGATCTGTAAGCGCTCAACGTAGGAGCTGTAAGTGAGGTTATATTTGTAGAATAGAGATCGTGTGAATTTACGCTGTACAGTTTCAACAGCATCCGATAGATTGGTATAGTGAGGAGACCATACTTGGGAGGCATACTCAAGGATTGACCGGGCTAGAAGTAAGAATAGATGGATGCTGGTTGAAATACTAAAAGACTTGCAAGAGGATCGTAAAATAAAACCAGCGACACGTGAAGCTCTTGTGGTTATGGTTATGGATGAAACATATAATTGACAGTAAACACAAAATAGGTATTGAGACCTTAAAAGTTGTAAAAAAGGTTAGAACAATTAACGAGTTAGATACTAGGGAAACAATAGAAATAAATAGGGTACGTGTCGAAAAAAAATTAAACTTGGATGTAGGAAATGGCTTTTGAAGTTCATTAAGTAAAGGTTATTACATAAGTCTATGAAATGTAATTGATAAATAGTTAAGTGGGAAGTAATGTAATTAGATGTAACATATAAATAGTTAAGGAGTAGGATAAGTTAGGTAGTACACTGAAGAAGTCCGAGTGTTACGGACGAAACACGTGTCTGTAGAATATATAAAATAAATCACGGTTACAGGAAAAAAAAGTCTTCTTCTTGCGTTTATTTATTGTTTGTCTAAATATCATAGCTTGAGTACAAACCCCTTCTGAGAGGAGCGTAGTTTTGTTTACGCAACCTGTTTTACTTGATGACGTGAACAAAGTATGTAACAAAACATCCAGTCGATGGCAGATGAACAATTGGGGTTTAGCAAAAATGAACACCAATTCTTGAAATGAAACAAGATATCTCAGCCTATAACCGGATTCATACCGATCTGCTCCAAAATAATTCAATCCAATAATAAATACTAGCCTCATCCTATTTAAACAAATTCCCTAAAGATTTACTAATGCATATTAAATCTGAATGATATTTTGCTTACTCTATTAAAAAATCTATACAAAAAAAACTACTCTAAATGCACAATCTATGTATTTGATTGCGTTCGTTTGGACATCTTGTTAAAGAGGATCACGTATGTTTTTATGAATATTTTTGTGGATATTAATATAATATTTTTGTTGTTGTATAAATTTACGTATTTAATGGTACAATTGTATAATAATTGTTTACATATTAGTAGTTTAATTGTTATAATAAATGTATTTTAAATTTATTACAACTGGCTTAATTTCACTTTCATAGCACTGCCGAAAAAGCCGAATTTAAGGGTGATGAATACCGGCTACTCCGTTGTATGTGTCACTCTTTGAAAATATTCCTTAAGGTACTTAAGGTTATTAATCCATAAAATAAATGCGAAATTGCTTTAGGTAGTATTCTGTTTAATTTTAGACAGGGTCTAGAAATCTGCGAAGCAATCACCGGCCCTATATTAGTCCAAAAAATTCTTGATATCAGCAAAGACGTTTATGTCTGCTGAGTTGACTATCAGAAGACTTTTGGTAAGATAAAACATCAGAAACAGTTCCAGATATTAAATAAACTCAGATCAGATGCAAATATATTTAGTGGATTCAAAATTTTAATTTAATAGGCTGGCCACATGAATCATATGGATGAACAAGGGATTCCCAAAAAGGTATTCGTTTAATTTTTACATTCGTGGAGATCTTAAATTATAGTTTCCGCACAGGAATGTATTATGTCTAAACTATATTTCGAATATTTCTCCAAAATCTTATAACGGAAAACACAAAATCAGAAAATAAACTCGAATAATTTACATTTTGCCATTCAGCCGCCAATACAAAGATTGCTTCGTCTCAGCTCGGACAGCCTCAATGAATCTAGCAAATGCGTATCTCCGTTGAAATTGTTGGTCTCGTGAACTCAAATTCTTAGGATATGTTATCTTCTTATCGGTGGTCCGTGTATATATGTGATATATAATTAGGACACCGTTAGAATCAAAAACATATCGACTCGTAGACGGATATTAATTCGTTCACTGTGGAAGAAATCAGAGAACGATTGCGTACTTTGGAGTTGCCGGTCATCGGAAAAAAGGCAGTTTTATGTGAACGATTACGTGCTGCGACGATGTCAGAGAACGAGGACGACGAGGAAGAGGAAGTAGCTGCAAGTGAAAATGACCGCACGCCCTCTGAATGTAGTGCGATGTGTTTTAGACAAACTATGTTGTCATACGCAATGTTGAAGACTCGTTGGAAACATTTAGTGGCGATAAAAAATGTTGAAAGATGGTTAAAAAACTTTGAAAAAAACCGCGGAAATGTGTGGCTGGAATGATATGCACCGGGTGGCATACGCGAAGAATTTATAACGTGGATCGGCGAAATTGTTTGTCGGTTTCGAGTGTTCCGCAAAATCGTAGCACCAATTACGTAGTTCCTTGTGTGTAGAATTCGGACAGATCGCTAATAGTGAAGACATTCAGAAAAAATTCACTGAAATTCGAAAATTGCCGGGTCAAAGTTTGAACGAATGTGTTTATCGTGTCTTAGATATAGCGAGTCACGCCAAGATCGAGTTGGAGGTCATGATACAATACATAATTGACGGTATTTCAGACGACAAGCGTAATAAAACAATTTTATATGGCGCGAGTTCTATAAAGAAATGACGACAAAAATTAGTCCAATACGAGGCTATAAAATCGCGACTAAAAGCAAAGTGTCCGTTACATCGAAAAAATATACCGGATGCTGTCTCGCAAACGTTGTTTTAACTGTGGTAATCCCAATCATCTGGGTAAAGACTGTCCCGATAAAAGGAAGGGAACAAAATGCTTCTCATGTGGCCATATTGCAAGCAAATGTCCAACCCCGCGAGTGAATATCCCGAAGGTTAGATGTGATGCGTTACGATTAGCGGATATGAAGATTTATAAAGACATACAAATATGCAAAAAAACAATTTGTGCAGTTTTTGATTCGGATAGTGACCACCATTTAATACCATGTAGTATCTACGACGGACTAGACGCTCCAAGTCTTGAGAAAAATTATGTTAAATTTGGTGGCATCGGCTCTGGTAGTCCGCAAACAGAAGGTGTTCATTTCACCCTTACGATTCATGTAGTGCCGGATTCGACTTTTCTTGTTGCTTGGCGGTGAATTATCGGAGGTCGTAGAAGTAATAATAAAAAATCGGAGTGCTACTGTAAGAATTGTAGGCGAAAATAACTCCGAAGCAGCTCATCAATCAGCAAAGAACGAGAACGATACAAAAATCAACAACGCCAAACAACACCCGGAAGAAATCGTCAGTCAAAAACGAGCGAATGACGAAAGTGTTTACGATCACTTGAAAACTTTAAGTGTCAGCCTGGATCCAAACGAGTGTGAAGTTGACCTGTGCCATATCATTGATTTATCTACAAAAGTGGAAGTCAAAAACGAATTGGAAATCCTAGCAATAGTGCAAGCGTTGAAGAAGTTACGTGTATATCTTCTGAGCGCCCAATTTAAATAATGAGGGATGGTCAAGCATTCGCAAGAACGATGGAGAAAAAGATTTGTGTCTTCGAGTTTCACGTTGGGCAATGTTGGTGTAAGAGTTCAACTACAACATCGGTGGGGATCTTCAATGAAGTATGTTGACGCTTTAAGCAGATATCCTGCAGACATATATGTTCTTCAGCGAATGGACAACATCGTTCTGGAACAGATTAAAAATGAGCTATGTAACGACGAACAGCTGACTAAAATATTGGAAGATGTCAACAACAAGAAGACGCTCGAACTCACGTTGAAAGGAAACGTTTCATATCGTGAGATGGACGGCAGCACGACATTATCGAGTGTTGTTACGAACATGGACATTTTGGTTGGAAGAAAACCGAGTATGTAGTGCTACAAGAATATTGGTTCCCTCAGATGCGCCCAAAAATCGAGAAGTTTATAACAATCTCTGTAAACTGTATTCTGGCGGAACGAAAGCAAGGCAGGACTGAAGGATTTTTGAACACCATCTACAAAGGCGATAAACCGCTGCAGACATACCATATTGACCATCTAGGACCAATGCCGTCGACAAGCAAGAGCTACAATCATTTTTCGAAGCATTGGTATGAGTCCATTTGAAGTAATGTTTGGACAGACAATGCAACTAAGTAACAACGATGAACTTCGAGGTGCTATTGACGAGGAAATCATGAACTGTTTCCAGGAACATCGATCGGCTCTCCACAAGAAGCGCTTCAAAACATTTTGAAGATCCAACAGGAAAACAGGCTGACTGGCCCCCTGCAGCGTTGTCTGAAACAAAATTGTTTCGCACTTCTGCCCATTGATTTTCATTCGCCAATTGTCGGTGTAGAGCTGAACATCATTAAACATTTTTTGAAGATTTCTCTGAACTATTGTAGCCGTATAGATGATCAGATAGATCATCAGCAAACGCTACCAATGATCGCGTTGACGAGACGTTAAAATCAAAGCTGTTCAATAGCTTGCGAATGAATATTGAGAAAAGCAGAGGCGTAGTAACTGTTCCCTGCTGTAGACCATTAAAGAGGTCAGATTTTCATCATTTAGAACAAATGATTTCCCGTATAAGATATTACACATAATGGCGGCAACGTGTCTGGAGATCCTGTCCTGGAGCAGGTTAAAAATTAGTCCATCTAATCACACCCTATCTAAGGCTTTCTCCATATTAATGAGACACGCTCCAACATATTCTCTATCATTTAGTTTTCAATAGATGTCTGAGGTTGCTTTCGTTATCGCATGTATGTTCATTTGCCTGGGCCCAAGACCAAATTGGCAATTCGGCATCAACTCATATTTCTCAATGTGGGCGTTTAATGCTTTGTTTATGCTGATGTTAGGCAGCAAGCTGATTGGGCGATATCTTTTAGGGCTCGAAGCTTTTTTTCTTTCTTCAAGATTGGAAATACCTTACACTTTTTCCACTCATTTGGGAAATATGAATTGCTCAACATGTTGTTGAACAATATGCAAAAATTCTTAGTAGCAACCTTTGTTGGCAAATATAAAAGACAAGCCTTCATAGCTGAAAAAATAATCAATAAGATTCATGCTCGGCATGCGGTCAGGCTTGATTTGAAGTCGGAAACCTTTGCTTCGACGATCTCTGAAAGTATTTGGTTCCCTCTCTCAGGGTTTGGTAGATGAACCCATTCAAAATATGTGCCAATCAGGGTAAGTTTCTGCAATCCATCACATATAATCCTGTTTCCATTTCCATCCGGAGTCGTACTATCAATTTCGACACCAGCCCTATCGAGAAGATTTACCTCATCACTAGCGACTTCGAGATTCGTTCCCTTCACTCGAGACTTCTTACTGAATAAGCTATTCACTTTCGTGGGTCCTGTCGGCTAATACCCCCAGTTTTTCCGCCCATTGATTGTTGACCTCACTCCTGAAGTATGAAAGGATTAAGTTCCGGACATTTATCAGGTGTAATTTCAACAAAGCCAACGAGGGAGGGTTGCAGTCAAAAAATTGCCGATAAATATTGTCAACGCGTGTGAAGAAGACTTTTCAATCTTTTTAACCTTGCGATGGTTGCTGTTTCATATCCTTCGAACGATTGAGCAAGCGTTGCCATCATCAGAAGGAGGACATTGCTTCTGGTAATCCCGATTAAACTTTTTTTGAAACTTTCCCAAATCCGTTTTTTTGAAATCCAACCGATGATTTTCATGTTGAACTGGAATGAGAAAGACATCATCCCTTTGATAACTGATTTCCATTACGATTGCGTTATGGCCGCACCTGCAGTTTCCGTTGAGGACTATTAAAGTGAATTCCAAGTCTTGCGTCAGCAATGCAGAGGTCCAAATATGAATTTTTCCTAGCGTATGTTGGGAGCTCCGATTCATATAGATTGCACCTGTATTCAACTTGGTTCTCTGTTATCCACGATTTCAGGAATTCACCTCTTGGATTATTACACAGAGGTTATCCCCACCTGGCAGTGAAATATTGATAACGGACACTTAAAAAAATTCAAAGTTTTTGAATTCGACGTTCAGTTTGTATTTTTCATTGTTCTCGAATCTTCGCTTCAACTTTTTCTCGTCCGTCATTGTTGGCGATGGACATGTTCGTTCTATTTGATGGCTGAAGCCATCGGGTTCCTCCATCTCGTTGCTGTTGCAGCGAGATTCGAGGGAATGTTTATAAACCGGGATTGCCCTTGAATGTTTTTCCGCTTTTTGAGACTTCTTCAGAAGTGAAACTTCAGATATTCGATAATTGTTCGAATAATTCAACGGTGATGATTTTCAATTAAAGAAAATAATTTCCAACTGACTTTTGTAAAAAATTATTTAATTTTTGAAAATTATTGACAGGAGTGATTAATAACACGCCTGTTCTCAACGACTGCTAGACGTAGAATCAGCGAGCAAAAGAGTCTTGCAATAAATCTTAAAAGAGATCAAACTTGCACGTTACTTTTCACTCATTATTGACTCTACACCCGACGCTTCACACACTGACTAGTTGGCTGTAGCACTTCAATCCGCTTCTCTCAAGCAAAGCCTGTGTCAATGAACGCCTTATACGAGTACAACCGGGCATCTCTCATAAAGCTCTAGGTAACATATAGAGGAAGCAGCTCTCAACATGCTAGAAGAACTTGTACTTGATTTAAAAAACGGTTGGGACGAAAGTTACCACAATGCTTCAAACATGTCGGCAGTATATTCAGGTCTTCAGTCGAGAATACGAGATAAAAGTGGCTTAGGTAAGTCTGTACTATATGTAGCCCATTACATAAACATAGCTGGTTTTTTTTTGCTGTTGTGGAAAAAGCCTGCACTGAAACTAAGGTGTTTTTTTTTCTGCAAGGGCCTTACAGTATTTTTGTCATCTATTCATAGATGGAATTTGTTAGATCATGTTCAAAGAAGCAATAAACAGAGGGTGAAAATTGAATAGAGATTTCTCATGCCCAAATCGTTGAGTGAACTAGACACGGTCTGCAAGGGCAGATATCTTCAGAGTCAAGTTATCATTCGTAAAGAAATCAAGAACGCTCTCGAAGATTTAATTGAAGACAATACCCAGACATCGGGCACTTGAGTTACAGCAGAAGGATTCCAAAAAACAAAAATTTCCAGATAACTTTGTTAACGATGATTTGCGACGAAATCCTACAAAGTGTAAACAAAACCGGTAAGGTACTACAGAAGGTAGAGCTTGATCGTTTAGGTGCTGATAAAGAATTAAGAGAGTTTATCTTTCTAAGTGAAAAAGGAAATTTTAATGATTACGAGGCAAGAGCGTTGCAACTAGCCAGCTATGAAAAGATCAGAAAAAGGAAATTGTTTCCAGATGAGAGAAGAGCCTCGGGTTTTGAGAAAATGACTCCCAGAGACAGATTTGGGGCTGGCGTGATCTTACCTATTATTGAAAATCTTGTAAGCCAGTTAAACGTAAGAAGGGATTGCAATCAAGCTGTCAATACAAAATTCCAGATTTTCAGAAGTCTCCAAGAAAAGGAGCAACAAGATATAACAAAACAGTTTGTGTAAGAGTGTCGTCATATCAAAATGTTCATGAAGGTGGAAAAAATAACGAGGAATCTTTCCCTACATCAAGAAAAACAAGTTGGCAAGTACCCTCCCAAACTTAGAAGTTGGAATGAGAATTTACTTTATTCCTCCTGTGACAACCTAGACAGTAGAGAGTTTTTCTGGCCTTAAAAGAATAAGTGGGGCAACAGTTTGAAGTGCTTAGGGCGCTGGGGAGACTAAAAACGGCCATGGAGAATCTAGTGTGTTTGTAAATAATTGTTAGAAAAAGTGAAAAGAAAGGAGGACCGAGTTTTAACAAGCTCACAGTAGGCGTAGCCAAAGTCCGTATTATCAAGTAAAACATTAATTTAAAATCAATATTCAGGTTAGAAACTATTATGCACTTTACCTAAAATCTCCTGTATACAAAACTTTATGCTCAGAAGACTGAAATAAAAACATAACAGAGCCCGGACAGTGTCTAGCAGGCAAAGCTGTTACTACAACTCTGAAGTCAATTCCGTTTACTTGGAAACACAGTTCCTCAGGACCTGCAATTTATAACACAAATTAGCAGATACCTTCAGCAACTCGTATATCAACTCACTTTCAATGTCCAGCACCCGAATGTCTTTCACATTGGAAAATTGCTTCTGAACTAAAACCTTTGATACTGCACTGGTGTAGAGTGGTCCTGGAAGCCCATTATAATTATTCAATCCAATCATATGATCCATATGACAATGGGATAGAAAGAACAGTTTTGAGTTTAAATTCTCCCCATCGAATCGATCCGCCGATATGTAAGGAAATTCATCAAATAAACCAGAAAAAGTACTCATGTCTCCACAACTGACAGTAAACTACCTTTTGTCAATAGAATGTTCTTATCAGCAGCAGTTGTGAAATACATGTTTGTTGTGGCGCCAAAACGATATGTCATTTATGAATGAAGTTGATAAATCTGGCAGAGCTGCCGCTCTACAACAGTGATTCCATACATCCGCAATTTTTGTATTATTTATGAATGGAGTTGATACTAAGATAAACTTAAAAATATCTCAAGGTAAATACGATTAATTTTAACGTTTTATTCTGATTGGTCGCAATTATATAAAAATTCTAATGAGTGTTTCGATGTTCCTCAATAGGTGGCATTATCTTCGGTTAAAAGATAACAATTTTTTGTTTTTGTTTTTCTTTCATTTGTTTGGTGCGCGCGCGTCCGTTAATTTGGTTATGTACAGGATAGTTTGACATTTCGCACAATCTACACAAATCCCTTTCTAGACAAGACGTATGGGTGCGTGAAGTGTTTTTCCTGACCTGAATCTAGTGATATAATGACAAAAGCATTATTCTAGCTACATAATTGTTTTGCATAGAATTGATTTTAAGTGACTGGAACGCAATAAAATGTCGACAATAGCCGCAACCGCGACATCATCGTCCCCGAAAAGGGACGTCTTTGAAAGCAATCGAAACGCCGATTTGGACGATTACACGACCAGCTCAATTTTGGAGTTCTTGAAAAAGGAGAGTGAATGTTTCAAAAGCAACGGCGACAAGGACGATGCGAGTGAAATTGATGTTGAGAGCCTGTTCGAGGAAATTAACCGGTTATCGGATAATACGGATGATCGCAGTGTCGAGGAAATACTCCGTGAAGCGGAAATGCTTATTAGTAAACAGCAACCCCTAACGGGATCGGTACTGAATGTTGTGAGTGAGAAGGGTGGCGGCGACAAACGTGTGATTGGTGGTCGTGGTGAAAGTGCAGGTGTAAATGCAAATACAATTGCATGTCCAGTTGTGAATGGGGGGGATTGGAATGGGAGTGGAGATGCTTTGGTACCGGCAAATGCGCCGAAGAAGAAACAGGAGAACTTCAAGAAAATTGTCGAGGCTGTGTGCCCGGACTCGATAATTTCTGAAGAATCAACCCCAAAGGATATGAAAAGTGACAATGATGATTCACCGGTAAGTACGTTTGCGAAGGACATTTCGTCATTTTAAGCAGGGATTTGTTATACTGAAACACGCTAATACATTACTCAAGGGACATGTATGTAAATCTATGTTAATTTATGAGAAAATTTTGCAGACTGTCTGAGGGGTCAGGACGATGAGACATCATATGAATACATGTCTATTGTTTGCTCAAATCTTTTCCAGACGTTTAATTATTCAGTTTAACAGGGCATGAAAATCGTGTCTCGAATTGTTAGTCTTGCCAATGAGACACTAAGGAATTGTGATTTTGTTCCTTCTTTTGATTCTTATTTTGGGTTCGTTGGAGTCGAGGAAAATTAGAATGAATGAATATTTGGGAGTTTAAGAAGCATCACAGTATTATAAATTACTTGAAAAATTTCATAATTCAAGAATTTTATTTTATGATGCGTCGGGATTGATAAACTTCTTTCCTAATCTTTGAACGTAACTTTATTCAACACATCAAATGAGCAAACGCCTGTAGCTACTCCAAAGCCACATTCGCCATTAAAACAAAATGATGTGTCATTTATCGTTTGGTATAAATATATGTTATCACTTTGAAGTATGTTAAATTAATAAATACACAGAAAACAAACCAGAAATTTACGTCAGTTTTCGCAAGGCATTGTATGCTCTGTATAGCTGCAAAATGGTTATAGGAGCAACTTGGAGGCTTCGATATTGCATCGCTACCTGGATTTATACTACCGTAGTAGAACGAAATCTTCTACTCGGAGCAGTATTGTGGTGTCTACTGTGCCAGTCAAAATGGACTGGCTTTAGCTTTTTTTTTTTAATCCTATCTCCTATTTTATTCAGTTTTGGCGATCTTGAAGACCAGCTCCATACACAGAAAAACAAAGCTCCAAGTATACAAATATGTTATAAGACCTGTGTTATACTATGGGTGTGAAACATGGACCCTAACCCAAGAATTCGCAAACATATTGAACGCCTTTGAAGGATGGGTGCTGAGGCGAATAATCAGAGCGAAGGTAGACGACGACCAATGGCGAATCCGATACAACCATGGGCTGTATGAAATTTTTGAAGAGCCGGAGGCCTGATCGATTATAAAACTGCGGAAGCTGCAATGATTTGGCCACATGAATCGTATGGACCAACAACGAAACCCTTAAAAAGGTATTGTTTGAGAGAACTGAAGGGCGGAGACCAGTGGAGAAATCGAGGAAACGCTGGTATGGCCTCACCGCTGCTCGGATTTCGAAATTGCAGGACGTGGTCAAAGGACATAGACATTTCGAGGCCCTTTTTGCAGGAAGCGAACATATTGAAAAGAAATATCTTCGGGCTTATAATTTTTTCTCCAATTACTGCATGACTTACAGAAATGGTTGAATAAGTTCAATGTTATTTTTGTTTTTATTTTTAAAACTACACCATAGAAAATATTGAACATTGATACTTACTGCGGCACCAGTCAAATTGACTGGTGCACATTTCCACAGGATAGAATAAAGTTGCTATGTTATTGCGTATATACGAGGGCAGTCCGATAAGTACTGAACCTACAAAAGAAAAAGGAAAATTTTTGGAAAATCGATGATTTATTTCTCAACATATTAACTTTCTAGCTCGATTAATTTGACCCAGCAATGCTCCAACTTCTTAACCTGTTTGAAAAATACGTTTTCTCGTAGTCTGCAAAGTAGGCCTCCGTGGCGCCGACAACCTCCTCATCGGACTCAAATTTCTGCCAGGCGAGTGACTTTTTCAAACTTAGAAACAAAAAGAAGTCGCACGGGACCAGATCTGGAGAATGCGGTGAATGGTGTAGCAGTTCATAGCCCGATTCGACCAATTTGGCCGTGGCGACGGCGGAGGTGTGAGCCGGTACGTTGTCATGGACGAAAATAACTTTTTTCTTCGCCAAATGTGGCCTTTTGTCTGCGATTCGGCGTGAAAACCGTGCTAATAATTCGGCATTGTAGAGCTCTGTGACCGTTTTGCCCTTCTCCAGATAGTTGATGCAGACCACACCTTGTGAATCCCTGAAAACGGTGGCCATCACCTTTCCAGCCAATAGGACAGTCTTCGCCTTCTTCAGAGCACATTCGCCGGATGAAGTCCACTGGTGTGTATCAGTGGAGCTGCGCTTCGTCGACGGTTACGAAACAACGCAGAAACTTCTTCGGATTGCGCTTAAATGGCGTCAAACACGGCTCAGAAGTGGTTTCACGGTTGCGTTTGTTGTCCAGAGTGAGCAAACGCGGCATCCGTTCGCCGACAACTTTCTCATGCCCGAAATTTCATGCAGGATATGACCCACGCGGTCGTTTGAGATGCCTACTATCTCAGCTCTCAGTTATCAATGGCTTGTTGTTCAATCACCCAATTCGCATACATTCTGCGTTGTGTATGGTCTTGAAGCTTAAGTTCTTGAGTAAGTTGGATTTTGTACGGATGGAGATGCAAATCCAAATGCAAAATCCGCCACAATGAGCCGTAAGACAAGCCCAAATGTTGAGCACGCCGAGGAATCGACAAATTCGGGTCTTCCTCCCCACTTTGAGCAACGACAGCGATATTTTCAGCAGAACGAATCTTGCGATGATGCGCAGGCCTTGCAATATCAATAACCGATCCAGTCTCTTCAAATTTTCTCACTGTGTTCGAAATTGTTTGCTGTGTAAGTCGATTATGTCGACCGTAATCGGCTCGTAAAGCCCTAAATGTTCATACAGCAGAATCACCACTTTTATAATAAAATTTAATAATTTTAACGCGTTCTTCGACTGTTAATCCTCCATATTTCCAAATGCAAAATCCGCCACAATGAGCCGTAAGACAAGCCCAAATGTTGAGCACGCCGAGGAATCGACAAATTCGGGTCTTCCTCCCCACTTTGAGCAACGACAGCGATATTTTCAGCAGAACGAATGTTGCGATGATGCGCAGGCCTTGCAATATCAATAACCGATCCAGTCTCTTCAAATTTTCTCACTGTGTTCGAAATTGTTTGCTGTGTAAGTCGATTATGTCGACCGTAATCGGCTCGTAAAGCCCTAAATGTTCATACAGCAGAATCACCACTTTTATAATAAAATTTAATAATTTTAACGCGTTCTTCGACTGTTAATCCTCCATATTTCTAAATGGCAAACGTTCAACTAAAAAAAACACGCTTTGAATGGCAGGGTTATACTTTCCTACCACGAAATGGATAATCCCGTATTTCTAAATCAGTTCAAAAAATCGTTAACAACATAAGTACGATATGACAAAACATATTGAGAATGGCAACACCAGCGCTACGCGAATGAGCGAAGTAGAACCGAATCCACCGTTACCGCCATGGCGAGAAATCGAGCAGGTGGATGAGGGAGATAATTCGTCTAGGGGAACGGGAGATGGATTGCGACTTGATCCCGTACCGAGCGTGCAAGCGGGCGAGCCGATGTCTTCAATTGGAGTACATTGAGTTAATTTTTCATTTGTATTTGATATAGAATCAAAAGCAGTAGCGGAGGAAAAAGGGGAACAAAAATGCAATGGGAATGTGATTGATTAAAAACTGCTGTTTAGTTAATTTTCCTTGAATGGATTTATCGGGGAAATCTGAGATTGGGAAAGGGATTTTCCGTGGTTGTCTTGTCTTGTCTTTTCGAAAAGTGCAAGTTGGTGGGTTCGCTATTAATTTATTTGGAGGATTTAGTGTTTATTTTCGTGAAATTCCGACCTTATTAGCTGATAAATTTGTATCTCGTTAATTTAGATTTGAGTGCGAATTCGTGATGTCAACAAATCTGCTGCAGATATTTGTTAACCATTTTAAGGAAACCATGTTCTGCTACGGTGCGAAATCAATAAGGAATCGCGAAAGAAAATTGAAGTATATTATCGAATTGCCAACGCGAGTTTTAGGGAGCAACTGGAAATAGGAAAAAATATGAAAATGATACGCGCCCATTGAGATCTGAACCCGCGAACGCATGAAAATAGTCGCCGCCATTTATCGAGCGAATAAATTACCTTGAATTATTAGTTATTTTGAAATTATTGAGATTCTCGTCCCTATGCGCCTTGGCCTTGTAGTCCTTAAGCATTATGTGAATTTTTTCTGCCAGTTTTTCGTGTTGCTTTTCGCATAGCTAATTCGCGGAGTTTTTCTGGGCGTAATTATGTTACCGATTTGGCTATCGTTGCGGAAACACCATATGTTAGTAACCAATTGCTGGTAGCAATCCCACCAATTTTTGAAGCAGGTTGTGGCTGCCGGTACCGTTTGGAGACCGCGTGGAGGATTTGAAAAGAAGACGCTTAAGCCACGGATTCGCGGTCTTTTTGTGTGTTCAGTGATAATACAGTATTTGTCTTCAGTTGATGGGTCTTGTTTACCTTTTTCACTGAGCCTGAATGTTGTTCTTTTGTTGCCTGCGCTCTATTTACAAAAATTTAATTTGGTACTCGTGTCATCGTTTTAAATAGCCATAACATTTCACCAATTGTTGGTGTAGAGTTGACCTACTTACTTTTTGTAACATTAACTAAAATTCCGAAATTTGGATGTTAAAAAGAAGAAGAAAATGTTGGGTCGTATTTACAAATTATCAAATGTAACGGTATTTTGACATGAAAGTGAATGTCATTGGCAAAGATGCTATTGTGATGATTGGAGCAATAAATTTGGTGAATAAAATACACGAATATTCGACGAAGGAAAATATCATTCAAAAATCGGAGCGAGGAACTCAATAAGGAGTGTAATGTCCGTTATTGCTGGGAGACTTGGGTTATCGATATGAGAGTGTTCTCTTTCCCAAGGAACCATAAAGTCTCCTTCATATTCAATACTGTTTTCTGATTTTGTGAAGTGTTTTTGACAGTAAAAGTCAAAGTGGTGATTGCATAAAGGAAAAAAGAAGCAAAAAAACCTGGATGGATGTCGTAAGTGCTCGGAGTAAGGACGAAATAGTCCTGCGCGCACTA
Organism: Odontomyia ornata; assembly: GCA_963969285.1. NCBI lineage: Eukaryota > Metazoa > Arthropoda > Insecta > Diptera > Stratiomyidae > Odontomyia > Odontomyia ornata. The sequence continues at coordinate 422,058,303 of OZ017739.1, read as the reverse complement.
ATCGAGTTCATTCAGTCGCATTCAATAGTCATCCCTTCGGTAGGTTACCTTGGCCTCGACACCGTCGAACCGAGGTATTCTGATCGTATAATTCGTGAATGTGAAAGTTTTTTGTAGTGGGTCCTTGTGCTGGGGAAAAGAACCCACCCCACGATACCGCAACGCTAGCCTGCAAGCGCATTCACGTATCCTCAGACAAGTCCCATTCCGGCAAGCACCAAAATCTTCGCTCGCTGAGGCAACAGTCCATCGCTGGAGTCCTTAACGGACCTAACAATCCATACTAAAACATTACATCTATGTTATGAACTAACTTGCAATTATTTTATGAACATTTTGTACTGGGAACTGTTTACTTATGTCGAATAAATTTTAAGCCAAACGATGTCACAGGCCCCAAGAGTGAGAATTTCCTGGATATTTCCTATCTACCTTATATCTCAGACCTGTTGACCAAAAGTTTCTAAAAGGGAAGGGCGGGCAAGTTAGAATGCTTATCTTTATGAAATGATAGAAATAAAACTACACATTATAGCTTCTTTATTTTAATGTTTCGGAAAAAATTTGGACACAAATGCGATTCGATGTTTTTTTATGAAATGTTTCCAGCTGTAACAACCGCTGAAGCCATCGCAGTTGCAGACATTATAATTAGGCGGAAGGGTGCTTAACCCGGGGTGGCACACTGAGGCCGGCTAGCGCTCATTCGTGTTACGGGTCTTCGACGACACTTCTACTCGTGCTGTGTTACCATACATTGAAGAACCTACCAAAAAGGAAAAGGGAAGAGGAGGACATCCTGAGAAATCAAGAAATTTTTTCAATAAATTTTCATGGCCGTTTTATTATCCTAACTTAAAAATTTATGCAACAAATTTTTCAAAAAACAAAAAAAAACCAACGAGAAAAAATATTAAAAGAACAAAGTGACTGCAATTATTTTATAAAAAAAGAAACATTCATGAAAAAAAATATTTACTTACCTCTTGTTGAGTTGCGGAGCGCTCAACAACGGTGAAACGGTAAGTTACTGGAAATTTTAATATGTATTGCATACAAGCTTTAACACATCTTTGTTGCCCATCATAAAAACAAAAATTTACTAAGAACAAATAAAATTAATGTAAAATCACACGCGAAATAGTAGTTGAAGGCTGCGACTCATTTATTTCTTCACCGTCTGATTTCAATAAATTTTAATTCGTGCGCGTTTAATAGTATTGCTGCATAAACATTTTCTATCCTCATTTTGAAAACTAAAGTGTGTTTTTTTTGCAAAAATTCAATGATAAAACTCGTCCTCAGTAAATTTAATAATCGTCTTCTTCGTAGCACTACAGCCCCTCTCGGGCCTTCGCTTCCTGCAAATAGGGCCTCCAACTGTCTCGGTCCATTGACCGCGTCTTCCAATTTTGAAATTCGAGCAGCGATGAACTGTATTCGACGACCGAGTCAGACTAGTGTTTCCTCGGTTTTCCCACTGGTCTCCGCTTTTCAGTTCTCCCAACGAATACCTTTTTGGGTATCAGTTGTTCGTCCATACGATTCATGTGTCCAGCCCATTGCAGGTTTCGCAGTCTTACAATTGTGGCGACCTTCGGTTCGTCAAAAATTTCATACAGCTCATAGTTGTATCGAATTCGCCGTTGGTCCCCGTCCAGCTTCGCTTCGATTATTCGCCTCAGGACCCGTCGCTCAAAGGCGTTCAATAAATTTGTGGATGCTTGGGTTAGAGTCCATGTTTCACACGCATAGCATAACATAGGTCTTTTCACAGATTTGTATACTTGGAGTTTTTTTTATGTGTGTATGCAGCTGGTCTTCAAGATTGTCAAAACGGAATAAAATATATTATTTGCGAGCTGTATTCTTCGGCGTTTTTTGTCCCTTTCATAACTGGTTCTCGTTATTTTGGCGCCTAGATACACAAATTCGCTCACATTTTCGATACTGTATTCGCCAAGTTTGATATTTTGTGTACTTGAGGTATTTTTCCTCGACTGCTTTGTTTTATTTTCATTGATTTGTAGCCCTACTAGTTTTGCTTCGCTGTCGAGTTTCAGAAAGAGTTCTTTGGCAGTTGTTAATGACCATGACAAAACGTTGATATCGTCTGCATAGGCTACTACTTGGCTCGACTTGTATAGTAATGTACCTCGCGTATCGACAAGTAGCTTTCTTATGACGTACTCGAGAGCCGAATTGAATAGCAATGGGGCCAGCTCATTTTCCTGCTTTAGCCCGATATTTGTGTCAAAGGCATCGGTGAGTTGGTTATTGATGCGGACTTGAGAGGTCGTCGACGTCATTGTCATTTTGGTAAGACGGATTAATTTACCTGGGATTCCAAAGCAAAGCATTATTTGGTACAGTACGTATGATCAATACTGTCGTATGCTTGCTTAAAGTCAACAAAAATTTGGTGTTCGTCTATGTTGAACTGCCAGCATTTTTCAAGTAGCTGCTTGACTGTGAGCAATTGGTCTATTGTCGATCTACCTGCTCTAAAACCACCTTGATACTCCCCGATAACACTGTTGGCGTATGATCCGATTTTATTTTCCCAGATTTTAGAAAGTATTTTGTACGCCGTACAAAGTAGTGATATGCCTCTATAATTTTCGCACTGTAGCTTGTCACCTTTTTTCTGGATAGGGAATATAATTGATTGGCCCCACTCTTTCGGCATATTCTTGTTGCCAAATGTGCTGGATGACTTTGTGAATAGCTTGATGAACACTACTACCACCATATTTGATGAACTTAACTGGAATTTCATCGATGCCCGGCGCTTTATTATTCTTTTGGGCTTTGATGATGGAACGAACTTCATCCAGAGATGGTGGGGCCAATGGAAGTTCTTTGCAGGCATCTATAGGCTCCGATGTTCTGGAGCTGTGCGGAGGATTAAGGAACTTCTTAAAATATGATGCCCATCTTTCCTTAATCTTGCTTTTATCAGCAATGATATTGCCGATGTCATTACGACAGAGCGTGGTTTTGAGCTGATAACCACGTTTCAGGCTTTTCACTTGTCTTGTGTTATTGATTGCTAGACTTATATCTATACTTCTCAATTGGTCGTTATAGTATTTTCTTTTCTTAGTACTAATTATCTTATTCGCTACTCTTCTGAGATTTTCCTACCTACGTAATCTTTGTACGCCTGATTCTTTTTGTCCAACGCATTCTGGCACTCATCATCGAACCAATCATTTCTCTTGCGCTGGGCTTGATGTCCGATCGTCTGTTCTGCCACAGTCTTAATAACCGCTTTTAATTCCACCCAGAGCTCGTTGCTTGTCTTTAACGAGACAGCTAGTTGTCGGTCGAGGGTCTCCATGAAATGTTTGGCCACACACGCCGTTTGGAGCCTTTCGATGTCAAATTTTTGTAGTTGGCTGGTCTTCGCCGAATATGCCTTTGACATACGATATCGATAGGTTAATTTGATCAAATAATGATCTGAGTCACAATTGGCCCTCCGTATGTACAGACGTCAAGTATGCTTTAGGCCCAACGTTGTTGGATCAGAACATGATCTATCTGGTTTTGTGTGTTGCCATCCGGTGATACCCAGGTCATTTTATGAATGCGTCGATGTGTGAAGCAAGTTGAACGTATGACTAGATTTCTGCTACATGCAAAGTCAATCAGGCGCTGGCCGTTGTAATTTGTTTCATCGTAGAGGTTAAATCCTCCAGTCGTTCCCCAATGAGTTAGCCCATTGTCAACCTTAGCGTTGAAATCATCCAGTATTATTTTTGTGTCGTTTGTAGGCGATGATTCGACCAGTTTTTCCAGGTGATTGTAGAACGTTTCCTTCGTTTCTTCCTCCTTTTATTCGGTCGGGGCGTGAACATTAATCATGGAGAAATTAACAACGTGGAAATTGGATGCGGACAAAACTCTCGATATACCGACTCAAATTATCTCATCGAACTTTTGCGAATCCCCCACTTAAATTTTAAAGAGAAGAAGCTGCTTTTTAAAATTTGTCGCCAATAAAATGAAATTTTCGTTAAGGCTGATCAGAATCTGACGTTCACCAATCAGGTGAAGCACAAAATCAATACCACCGACGACTTGCGAATTTAGACAAAGTCGTACAAGTATCTATTTGTGCACACAAAGAAAGTTCACAGACAAATTGAGGTTATGCTTAAACAAGGCATAATCCGTCCGAGGTACTCACCTTGGAGCTCACCTGTCTGTATAGTCCCTAAGAAGTTGGATGCTAGTAATCGATTACCGGAAATTAAACGAGAAAACGATAAGTAATTTGTATCCACCTCCTAATATCAACGAAATAGACAAGTTGGGCAAATCTGTGTACTTCTCAAGACTAGTTCTCTCTTCCGGCTTCCACTAAATTGAAATGGACGGTGGTGATTATGAATTTGTTCGAATGCCTTTTGGCCTAAAAACGCGCCTACCACCTTTCAACGTGCTATGGATAACGGGCTAAAAGACCAAAGGCAAAGTGTGCTTAGTATATTTAGATGACATTGTCATCTTTTCGACGTCCTTACAGGAGCATGGTGAAAAACTTCAAAAAGTATTTCAGAGAAAACGAGAAGCAAATTTGAAAGTGCAATTGGACAAATCGGAATTCTTGAAGAAGGAGATCGAATTCCTGGGTCAAATCGTCACATCGCATCAAACCCAATCCTGAATATTCTTACGATAGCCAACTATCCTATACCAAAAACACCAAAGGAGATTAAATCCTTTCTTGGTTTGATAGGATATTATGGTAAATTTGTAAGAGACTTTGTAAAATTGACCAAACCCTTGACAGAATGTTTGAAGAAAGGACGTACCATAGATCTAAATGATTGCTACGGACGTGCTTTTGAAGATTGTAGAAATCTTCTTATGAATGACCCAATCCTACAACACCCTTATTTTAGTAAGCTCTATGTTTTAACAATCGACGCAAGCCATTTTGCGATTGGCGCCCTTCTGTCATAAGGGTTTATCGGTAGTGATTCCAACGTAATCTTCAATATTCGTACCCCCTTTACATCAAAAGAAAGTTACTCTCTATATCACATAATCCCCCTTCCGATAAACAGAACCAAAACCGTTCTAACCAAAGCTTACCTCCTTCTGAGTCCTAACAACTCACAAAGTCTCAACGAAAAATGCCAGCACATCGAAAACACATACTATTGATCCAAAACAACCACGACGAAAGGATGAATTGAGGCTGACTGCACTATAAACATCATAAGCAACATACCCGCAAATTGCGAACTACATGAACGCGACTTAGACATGGAAATCTTCGAGCCAGAGTCCAACCACCTACTTTTTGTAAATGTTCCTGTCACCACGATCACAACCATCTGTGGCCAAGAAGAATTCAACATCAAAGGAACCCTTCTCATCCGCTACAAAGATTGCGAAATTACTACAAATGGTATTACGTATTAGCACCAAAGGACCAGGACAATGGGATGAAATTCATATCGTTTCAACCTTGTTCTCAACAGTGAACTTCATACCCGCAAGTACCAACAGCATCTAACTGGGCCAGTTACAAAAAGATCAATTCATGAGAAGGCACCCCTCTACTCTCGACAAATTTACCAGGGGAAATAGACGTTTCGGGAGGAACGGTAAGAGCTATAGATAGCGATCCGTTAGCGGGATAAGTTAGTCTAGTTTTGGTATTGGCGACTAATTGTTCAAATACTATAAATTGTTGAAGTGTTATAACTTTCAAGTTTTTTTCAATGGCTGTGATCAAATAAATTGTGTTGAACTTAACTAAACGAGCTCTCTATTTGGTACAATCCAGTCGTGCGAATCCGAAAGTTCAGTGAGCAGAGCTAAATAAATTGAAGCGTAGATAATAGTAATATAGAATTTTAAAAACTCATAACTCAAAAAATCAACAACTTTATTCTTTATCCTATTAAATTATTTATTTCAATTAACCAGCAGCAGGCGCATTAACAGACGCCTTCGATATTACACCAATAATAGTTAAAGCTTCCCTACATGTAACGCGTATCAATTCAGTCGGTAACAAGAAACCATAATGTCCTTTGTCTCGAAGTTCGACAGTATAAACATATTTGACTTTGAGGTGTCCCTTAGCCCAATCATCAGAACCACCAGCAGCAGCGCCGAATGGCTGGAAGGCTGGAGCTACAGTATAAAGAGCTCCGTCAATCAGTCTTGCGCTCTATAATGGAGAATAAAAACATCCTTTTCAAAAACGAAGAAAAAAATCATATCTTAAGTAGATAACTTACGGCAGCAGCATCCAAGCCAGTTTGCTTAAGAACTCTATGATCGGATGGTATGGCTGAAGCGAATCCCCAAGGATATAAGATATACTGGCCGTAGCTGTGCATTGTAATGTAAGCTGCAGGTTTTCGTGGCAAGTTTTGTAAATATTGGGCAACGGCTCGAGATTCAGGTTCTGATAATCCTTGAGCTCCTCGATAGGTCATGTCGCATGGGTTGTTGGAAGCTCCAACGCCAGTCCATTTGAAGTCAAAGTTGCGATTTAAATCAACACCATGGCACGTTCCAAAGTTTCTGCGGTTCTTCCTCCAGAGACGATCGGTTGTGCGTGAAAATTGGTATCCATCAGGATTGATCACAGGAAGGAAGTACCTAGATATTAGGATAATGTTAATATTTTTTCAATAAAATTATTTAAATTACCATGTAGCTGATCGAATGTGGGCAGGCTGCTTGCCCCAGTATCGAACAAATTGATCCATAATGTACATAACAGCTGAAACACTAATCCATTCGCGGGCATGGATTCCTCCGTCGACCCAGATGGTTCGTGTGCTCTTTGGTCCTGCAACTCTTTTATAGAAGGTAAGTGTTATTCCCAAGTAATGATCTTCCAATCAACAAGAATACTTACTTCATCACCAATATTCCACGCCCTTCAACGGTTTTGCCAATATTCACAAGTTTACACAAATTTGGATATTTCTGCGACAATGTTCGCATATAACCATATATATCAGCTAAATCATAATAGCTGTCCCAGCTCATTTGCTTTGCTGCTTGTCTTTTCGCTGTTCAAAATTATACCACACAAATGATAAATATTTAATGAATGACAAACAAATGAATACTAAATTTCCTACCTCGTCGGTTTTTCTTGCGATAATAAATTTGCCGCTTTTCCGCATCAATCATATTTTGTACATTATCCATAGCAATCTCATATGGTAAATCGAACTCGCTGAGTGCTCTTCGGGCTTCATTCAACTTGGAATGTTCCAAGAAAACATCAACATAATCGTCTTTGGCTTTCCATACGCTTCCATCTGAAAAATAATACGGAAAAGTGTCCTGATGTGTTAATAATTTGTTGTATTTAACATACCGTACGTAGTGTTCTGATTTAAAGTGTATGATTATGTTAGAGGAAATAATTTGCGAGTGGAGATAATTGTGGCTGCAAATGGTTAAGCTTCCAAGAAGTTATGTTTAGGTAGCGCCACCACTAACAGGATATGTATTTACTCGTATATATGGTTTCCTGCTAGATTGACACTTGACCTATATAGAGTTAAATCCTCGTTTCAAGGATAATGTCGACAGAGGGAGAAATCGCATTGGCGTATGTAAGCACAACTGTTGCTTGATACAGAATTGAATAATTCCTGCGCATACAAATGTCGTTGAAAGCAGGAAGTTCATGCTCATATTGACCGTAATTTAGAGTTATTTGGATTTGATTACTGACCTTGCTTCTGAATGAAACGTTTTTGGCAATAAAGTACAAATTTCAAATTACTTCTTGGTCGAAAGCAATTTCGCAAAGGAGCGGCTCTATTGATATAAGCCGTAAGAATCCCTCATTTGGAATAAATTGCGTAGAACATAACCGAAAATAAACATTCCGTTCAGAAACGTGCTACTTTCCATACGTTGGAGCTAATCAAATAATGGAGTTTCAAACTGTTCCTGAGATCCTTGTACTGTACCAGGTTAGATTTTATGGTTGGTTACTTTTATGGGGCTTTTACTAACGATTTGCGTCTCCATTTTTCGGTATTATATGCAGAATATATCGAATACTTAACCATGGAAACAATGTTAAACTTGTAATACCAATAAACGAAATAAGATTTACCAGTTCTTGTGGGCTTGTTTCTCATATAAAGCCTATGTCATGGATATTACGAGTAAAAACATTTTTCTGTGTTTTATTTCAATTTAAAGTTCGCCGTCTTAAAAAACACCCTATACCTCGCAGTTAAGTGCACACAAAAAATTTTTCAACACATCAATACCAGTGGATATCCTTTCCAACTTTGATTTCGGGGACTTAGCAATGACTAAAGATATACATATGGAAGGATAATGAAAGTCATAATGCTAATAATAATCGATTGCATAATGATCCTGATTAAACGATGGTGCTGAGTTATGTAAAGTATCCTATTTTGTCATCGTAACGCTGGTCACCTAGCTAGTATCATGCATCTCCTATTCGACCGTGTTGGGATTTCTACAGAAGAAACGACAACCGAGATACAGCGAGCAGCAAATAAAACACATTTTAGGGCTTTGCTAAAACGAATTTTAAAAGACCTATTGGTTTTGCGTCCTATCTATCTGTCTGTCCGGCGGTCAGAGCAAGTTTTCTCAGAAACTATAACATACAAGCTACGAAACTGAAACTTGGTGGAAAGGTCGGAATGTGGTCTCTCTAGAGTTTAGTTCTTATCGAAAATTTGATCGTTTTAAGGAGGCTCCCCCTTACGCCGGCGTGCCCTTAAACATTATTTTCTTATTAGAGATAGTCGAGTGGGGGATCAAATGAAAGGTCTTGATTAGAACTCTTAGAACCTGACAAAAAATTCAGTTTATGTATCAGAGAGTCCAGAGTGAAGCAATGTGTCAAAAATGTGTCTTCCCTCGCGATTGGTTCCAATTGGCAACCAGTCTGAAAATCTTTCCGGATAGACTCTAAGAACAAATATCTCCTTTTTGTGTAAGTCGGGCGTTACGCTTTTTTCCTAGCACGAAATAATTTGTGGAAAGAGAGCAACATAAAACATCCCATCAGAAGATCATGGCTTACCAACTTATGCAGGTAAGATTGAAAATATTCATGCCCACTCAGGAGGTAGATCAGTTAGAAATCAATTTCAACATTCCTTTGATTCGCCCACAGTCTTAGAACATTGATAAACCGCAAGATCCATCTAGCATACGGATCAGTTTGCCAGGACTGCTGAGTGTAAAATGTCTCTCATGGCGTGCGACAGCCTCCCTATCTGCATCTGCCCTAGTTGGTAGAGCGGTGAGTATCAGCCATGCTATCTTGAACACCGTTGGCCTCAAACTTTTGCGTATGCCGATGCAACCGACACCTATGCAAGCCCTATATTGAGTCCATATATGAGATTCGAACGGTTGCAGAGACTGTATGGCGGTCATTATAAGTCACTTACTTGTTGAGGTGAGTCCTCCTACATTGGCTATAAGTTAACATAGAGCCTAAACTCCCGCTTAGGGCTTATCAGCATTCGCGCTGACTTGCTCAGAGAAACTTGAATCTGAATTGGTATTTGACTCCTGGTTTCGACTTAACTAAAACTTCCTCAATACTGATCGATCTTAACATAGTCTGTGGATTTCTCGCTTTCTTCGCCAATCTTCAGGGTTAAATTGAACCCGTGAGCAGTCACTCAGTCAATCGTTTGGCGCACTAGCATAAATATTTTAAGTTGCGCTGCAATCATAATGCCAGTCTCTCAGGGTTCGCATTATATAATCTAGCGCCTGGAAAGACCTATCCATTTCGGCCAATCTAGCGGAGTTATGTTTCTGACGCCAACTGTTACTGCTAAAATAACGCCTCAGGAGTAGCGGTTGTGTAACATCGCTCGTTGGAATGCGCTCACCACTTCCGCGATTACTTCTCTAGAACCTTACAGGCGTGGAGATAGCTCCACAGCAGCATGGGTCGCTTCCATAAGCCTCTGCTTTATCGGTTTCCTGAGCACTTAGCCAATTGTTTCCAGCATGTATAATGTACGAGTATGTTTAAACGGCAACTTTGTGTTCTCTTTTCCTTTAATCCAGTTTTCCAGGGCTCTGGAGTCTCTTTGAAGCAGGCATACGAATAGAACAGCCCTTCAGGTGGATAAATAGTCCTGCTACTCGTACTTTCCTTGCATTCATAGATAATGCTCTTCCGGTTCCACCCTTGTCCAGATAGAATATCCTCGTTGGAGAAAATATCCGCCCGGACGAGATTTCCTTGAAAAAAAAACTCGCACTGATTCGTCCATGTTTTACGCTTCATGTAAGCAGGGAGCTTTTAAGGTACCTCTTTAAAAAGGAGGTACTAAAGAAATAGCAGATATAAAATGAATGATTGTAGGCTGCGTGGTGTAGTGGTAGAGCACCCATTCCGTAAGCCGAAGTTCGAATCCCTTTGGTGACAACGAGATTTTTTTGAGTGATTCTTCGGACAGACTGTATGCCCGCTCAGTTATGATACGTACTGGCTTAAAATCAGAAAGTATCGCAGCTGTGTGGACGGACACACGGCCTAAGCGTAATAGTGACCAGATCACTTTGTGGAGTGCCGGCACATTCGATTGTGATAATGAGGTACTCCAACTATCTCTAAGCGAAGGCCCGAAAGGGGCTGTAGTGCTACAAAAATTTTTGAAAAAAATGAATTATTATGTCAAGCTACCTGGAGATTTATGTCAATTGAAGCCCAAATAATCATAGTAGCCTTCGTGGAAGCCATCATGTTGATTGCAAACTGTGACAATAGAAATTACAACTAGCTGTCAGTATGAATTGCCCCAAAATGCTTTTCGTAATTTCCTTTGAATTATTATCTCGGGAAATGCGAAAAAGTTGAGTTGGGAGCTTAGAATATTATTTTAAAAATGTGTTGCGAACGATTCAAAACTCAGTGAAGGAATTTGACACCTTAGTAACTAAGTTATATGAACGGTATTTTGGCTTTGCCATCGGACAACAAGACAAAGCGTGGGTTTCACACATCTGCTGTGTTGCATGTGTGGATCTTCTCACCGGATGGGCGAAAAGATCTCGATCTATGCCTTTTGCAATCCCTATGATTTGGACGGAACCAACGAACCACTCATTTGATTGTTACATAAGGTAGGTATTACAATTAAAACAAAAAGTAAAATTAAGTATCCTGACCTGCCATCAGATTGAAAGACCTATCCCTCATAGTGAAGATCTACCGGTACCAGAACCACCTCAAACTAGCGATCTGCCCGCAATACCAGAAATCGAAAAGGAGACATTGGATTCTGACTTTCAAGAAGCTTCCTTATCTTCATTTACTGAGCCACATTTTCTATCACAAAGAGATATCTTTAACGTGACTTAAATTTGTCTAAAACCTGGCAGAACTTTTGGGTTCTCGATCAAGGGATGAAATTTATTACAACCTAAAACAAAAGTATGTTACATTCGCAATCGAGATGAAGATGATCAGCTTGTATTTTGTAATAGTGTCTATGGCGTTATGACTGTCTTGGGTATACATAGAATATAAAACAGAAGAGCGGCGTTTATTTATTGATGGCGCAAAAGTAAGTTTACAGGCTGTTCTTTTACATATCGGCAATAAACTTCCCTCTATACCATTAGGTGAGGCTTCTAACATGAAAGAGTCTTATGAAAGTAGTAAATTTATCCTCCAAAAAATCAGTATAACGAACACAACTGGAAAGTTTGTGGAGATTTGAAGGTGATTGCCCTAATTTTAGGATTACAACTGGGGTATACAAAATACTGTTGTTTTATTTGTGAGCGGGATGGCAGAGACCGAAAAAATCATTATGCCCAAAAGGCAATCTCTTACTCCAGGACAAAAAAATATTAAAAACCCTCCATTGGTGCAGCCTTTACTCATAAAGCTTGGGCTTATGAAGAACATCGCGAAAGCTATGGACAGGAGTGGTGACGGCTTTTTATATTTGAGAGAAAAATTTCCTAGCTTGCAAAATTTAATTTTAAGCTTTGTAATTTAGAAACATCAGCTTGGGAATCTTTCATGAAAGTATTTTCCAATTTTCTAGGAAACCACCGATCAAGTAACTATAAATGTATTATGGCGGAGCTTTTATCTACTTATAAGGCTTTGTGTTGTAATATGTCGTTGAAAATACATTTTCTTCATTCATATTTAGACATCTTTCCTGAAAATTTGGGCGCCATCAGCGATGAACCTGGTGAAAGATTCCATCAAGACATTTCTACCATAGAAAAACGATATCAGGGCAAGTGGAGCACACGTATGTTAGCGGATTACTGTTGGACGGTGTTTGATTGATGTTATTTATTGCGTTTTTGGATTTAAATTCGGTTAAAATCGTGGCTCGATGCGATGGTGCATTATCTTCTCATCGGAACGAGTTGAGCAAGAATGCGTTCCATACCTAAAATATCCACCAAAATCATTCGAACGGACTCGCGTGGGATGTCAAGCTCTCTTGCCATCTCTCTAACATTTGCATGAAGATTTTCAAGCACCATATCCTTCACTTTTTTAATGTTTTCATCAGTTGAAGAGGTCGAAGGTCATCCAGAACGAGGCATGCCTTCAACGATCTCTCGACGGTCTTTGAACGCTTTGTACCACTTGTAGGCTTGTGTTTTTGATAAAACTGGATCACCGTAAGCTTTTTCTAACATTCGCAACGATTCCGCACACGAAATATGGTTAGTAACACAAAATTTGAGACAAATTCTTTGTTCGATATTTTTATCCATTGAAAAAATCGCAACTCACTACTGAGATGTACCGACTTAAGCAGCTGCTGTAAACAAACTGGTCGACAGATCGCGCTCATATTTAGCATAGTAATTAAGGACAGTCCTACCAACTTAACAAAATACATTTTTTTTTAAATATCATTTACTCGGGGACCTTAAATTACAATTTCCGGGTATTTCTCTGTCACAATGTATGTTTGTTTGTTTGTACTACAGCCCCTTTCGAGCCTTCGCTAAGAGATATTTAGTAACGGTCGTTATCTCAGAGGCTCTCAGTTTACGTAGCGAGCACTATTACCATTACACCACGCGGATCAATATATGCACGGTCTAAAATCAGTCGGATAACAAAAGATTAGAGGTTGTTTTTCGTTTCGAGAATTGAGTTGGGCTTCTAAAAAGAGGTTTGGCATTGATTTAGCTTTGAGAATAATTGCATTAAAACTAAACCTTGGTTGGAAATATTATTTAGTTCAGGCATAAATCATGCCTTAGATTTATTGCAAGCACTTCAATTGTCATGATAGAAGCTCAAATAAATCAGGTACTTTATTGCAATAGAGGCGTCACAGTTCATTTACGGTCTCTCGCCCTACAAGTTTCGATTGCAATAAAATAGAATTATGCCTTGTTATAAAATATCTCTCGAAGAGTTTTGGTGGAAAGAAAAATTAAAAGAATCATATGTCTTAATGAATTGAATAAGAATAGGTTCAAAAAATATTTCACCCTAGACTTAAATTATTGTTGCTGCAATACGGTTGTTAGGCTTTTCTAAATTGCTCACATCCTAGTCCAATGTACTCAAACAACCCAACCTGCACACATTTTGAAGGAATGAATAAAGTCTCCCGGATTCTTAAACGCAACTGTATGATGACAATGTCTCAACAAACCAAATTTTTCATACTTTTGGTTTCTACTATGCATCAGGAGATCCTGATGCATAAACAGACTCTTTTGTTTCAGATTCTTAGAGTTCTAATCAAGACTTGTCAATTGATATCCCACTCTACTACCTTTGATTAAAAAAATGCTTAAGGGTAACTTTGCTATAAGGGAGACCAGCCTTAACAACTTTTGAAATTTTTGATTACACCTACATTTTCGAGTGACCACAAGTTTTGACCTTTCCACAAAGTTTGTGCTTTATAGTTTTTATAATTTCTGAGGAAATTTGCTGTGACGCAAGGACAGACGGGCGGACGAACAGGCAGGACGCGAACCTAGTAGGTCTTTGTAAAATCCGTTTACAAAACCCTAAATATGAAGATTTATTCTATTTTATCCAAACAGATTTTTTATTCGGCTATAAGGTTAATTTGGACTATTTCAATTGCCATTTGGCTTAATTCGATTAAACAATATTAAATATAGTATGTACTCATATTTGATTCAAAAAAGAGAGCTCAGTCTCAAAAGAATCTCAATCATTAGATACTGTATTAGTACATTTGTAGAGACGTAAGCTGGCGATCTTCGATAGAGTCTGATATAAAAGGATAGAGATGTAATTGGCATATTCAGAGACAAGCTTAAAGTGCATGATGTACTGAATGGTCATCATCTGAGTACTATTTACTACTTATACTATGTTACTTCGGTAATCAAACGAGAGCGGGATATACCCGCATAGCTAAATCATTAACAGGGTGATTAGGCTACATATAGAAAAGATGCAAGAATGGTTTTGGTTCCAAATCCTAATTCCTAGGATTTTATTTTCTTCGTGTGGATGAGACAACCACATATCGTCGAGGTATAAAAATTTTACTGTAGCAGTAAACAATTCCTGAGTTCCTAGCAAATAAAAAGAAATTTTTCTTTCATTTTATCGATACTCTTGTCTGTATTTTACTTTACATCAATAAGTTTGGCGTTGAAATTCGTTAGGCGATCTCATTTCTTGATGGTAACGGTATTTGAGAAGGTAATATAGTGAGGATCACGCTTTATCGTGTGATGTCCCCGTCAACTTGCTTCCGTTCGCGATGTTAAATTGAATCTCAGGTTGAGCTGTGATTCTGCTAAATTGAATCGACATTCGGCCACTACAAAGTGTATTCCGACACTGCAAAATTTAATTCAAATCGACGAAATCGATCACGTTCAAGGAACCAAAATTGAAGAAAGTGAAAAAACGCAAATACGCAGGATAAAGAATCAGTACTATCGGATGTATGGTGTCGGAAGCCTTTCAGTTATCAGCAGCAGGGAAACTAAATGCATCATCCTCAAAGTCGGCCAGCGGTGACGTCCCAGAAAAGAACCGTTTATCTGTAATCAAAAAAACAAAAAACACGGGAAAGATATTCTTAGTGGGACACAGGCGCGGAGTTCTCAGTAATTCTTTGTGAAGGAAAACTTAAAAAAACGGAAAGGAAATTGTACGCCCCAAACAGTATAACCATTAAAACTTTTGGCAACAAAATTCTATCAGTTGACTTAGGACTTCGCCGTGTTTTTAAGTGGTAATTCTGCCTTGCTGCTGTTAAGCAACCGATCCTGGGGGCAGACTTTTAACGAAGCGACTGGTGGATGGAAACACGAACCTTCAAACGGTAGCAACAACTGCAAATGGATTCACGTGTGTAATTAGGATTATGGATACAAAAACATCATTTCATCAAGTGCTTTCCGTGTTCCTCGACATAAATCCAGCGGTAAACACACAAACGTGCGAGACTTCACTGAAGCATTACATTGTCACTAAAGGACTACTAAACGATGAAATCGCTCGTCTTTTAAGGCAGGATATGTTTCAAGCCACAAAAACAGATGCCGAATATATGGTAGAAAAACGAATGTGCCGCCTTTCGAACAGGGCTAGCCCTCTCCATTTGGTTCCGAAACAATCCGGAGAATGGAGACCGCGGGGCGACTACAGGAGATTGAATGCGGTCACCATTCCAGGTCGGTATCCGATTGCCAGTGTAGAAAATTTCACAAATAATCTCCACAGAAAATCAATATTCTCGACCATCGATCTCATCTGGGCATATCAAGTTCCCGTTGAAGAAGAGGATATCCAAAAGACTACTGTCATAACGCATTTTGGTTTATTCAAGTTTCTCAAAATGCCTTTTGGACTCAGAAATGCAGCTCAGACCTTCCAATGGTTTATCGGCATCGCGCTTTGTGTTTGGACTACCTGGAAGATATCATTGTGGCATCAAGGTTAGAAGAGGAACATCGACAGTACATTCAGGAAATATTTCAAAGATTTAGGAAGTGAGGAATTAAAATCAACCCGTCCAAATGTAAATTTGGCCGATCAGAAATGCAGTACCTGTAATTTGTAGTTATCAAGGATGGAATTAAACTTTCTATTGAAAAATTAGAAAATATTTTGAGTACGAAAAATCGCGCACCACTCAAAGTTTGAGAAATTACCTGGTAATGCTCAAATTTTAAAGAACATTTTTGAGAAATCTTAGTGCCACTCAATGAATTTATTTATTTACTAAACAAGGTTTACAAATTATTTCACAATTAATTTTATAATCTACATACATATACCTGTATATATCACATTTTTCACACATATTTGGCAAGGTAAATATTTATTCACTATTACAATACGAGGATTAAGGACTGAGGGACTTGGATAAATTTGATTTAAATTGGGACCTAGAGATCGTTGGGGAGTAGCGATGGCTTAGACTGTTAAAAATTTTGACACACCTATTTACTGGCTCATTATCACCATAGACAGTAAGATGATTACTTTCTACCAGGAAACGTGAATGTCTCGTAAGTCGTATGGGGTCATTCAATATTTTTTTGTTGTTTAAATATTGGACTTTAACGGTTCCGTAAGGACATCAAATGCAAAGCAAGAGCACAGTATGGTCCTACGAAGGGCAAGTGATGTCATATTAAGTAAAGACAGCCGATTATCATATGATGGCAAATTATGCAAATTTTTTGCATCATAGAGTGGTCTCAAAGCAAACAGTAAAAATTGTTTCTGAACTGACTCGAACTTTTCTGAGTGAACGTCAATGGCCGGATTCCAAACGATACAAGCGTATTCAAGAATTGGGCGCACTAATGATGTGTATAGCGTTTTCGTTATCCAGAAGTTTTTAAATTCTTTTGCCCGTCGTTTGATGAAACCTAGAAGTTTATTGGCTTTGCAGAGAATCTCATCGTAGTGCCAATTAAAGCACAGTTTCTTATCTAAGTGGACCCCAAGATCTACTACACTGTCCACCCTTGTAAGCTTTGCATTGTGAAGGTGATAATCACACAATAAAACTGCCGGGAAAACTTATTACATGACATTTTTCAAAATTTTTTTGTTGAACCACTCTAATATTTTGTCTTGTAGGAACAACGAATCATTTTCGGATGTTACCACATGATATAATTTGAGGTCAACAGCGTAAAATATGTGTGGTATATCGGATAACACTTCAGAAAGGTCCGATATAACAATGTTGACGAGAAGAGGTCCGAGATGGCTGCCTTAAGGTACACTGGAATATACATGAATTTTATTGGACACATATCCCTGAAAGTAGAGTAGAGACCATAACTGTTAGGTTGGTGATTGTGGATCGATTTTTTCTGAAGCTTTTTCTGTTTGTCATTGGGACGTTCAATGCTGGGAGATATTTTGGGACAGAAAATTTTTTCAAATAATTTTGGGGCAGCCGATAGTATAGCTATCCCTCTATAATTTTGAACATCCCCTTTAGTTCTGTTTTTATGGATGGGAGTTAAGTAGGAAGATTTTCAGTACGTTGGGAACACGCCACTTGATAGCGATTTGTCAAAAATCATATGAAGAGGTAAAACTAATTGTTCTCTGCAATGAAATAAAAAATGTGGTTAAAATAAATCACCTTCTCGAGTCTCGAGTTCTGTGTCAAGTGGTGCAAAATGAGGTGAATCGTTTGTTGAACAATAAACTGTTTGAAAATGGTCAGCAAAATAATTCACGATTTCTTCAGGGAGGGTGGAACTGGAGTCCTTGTATGTCATTTGCTTAGGTTATCCGTTAACTTTGCGCTTAATGTTGACAAATTCAAAAAATTTCTTGTGGTTTTTGATTATATTTTCACCTATAACATTAATATAGGCTTCAAAGGCCTCGCTCAATTTCAATTGAAATTCTTTCGACAGTTCATCATACTCTTTTTTAATTTCATTGTTCACATCAGACCCCTTTTGCATGATTTTATGCAGTTTATTTCTTCTGTTCCTTATAGATCGAAGATCACTAGCCAAGCAAGGTTCGGATGATTTGCCCTTTTTTCTTAATTTTGGGTAAACACCTCTCAACGGCGTCAAGGATATGCTGATCGAATAAATTTACTGCATTATTTATATCTAAAGTTGAAAGCATGGTAGTCCAGTCTATATTAAAAATATGATTTTCTCAATGCTCTCGTAATCAGCATTGCGGAAATCGAATACAATCGAGTTATTGTACGAAAGAGTGTCGGAAGCTTCAGCAGTGGAGAATTCAATAGACAGTGCGGAATGGTGGAGGGTATTTGAGAACAAATTTTCAATGTCACTAGTTTGATAAAAAAAAATTGTAGCACTACAGCCTCTTTCGGGCCTTCGCTTAGAGATAGTTAGAGTGTCTCATTATCATGATCGAATGTGTAGGCACTCCACATAGTGATATGGTCATTATCACGTTGTGGCCATGGTTTCTGTCCACCCAATTGCGGTACGTTCTGATTTTATAAACCAGCACGTATCATAACTGAACGGGCTTATAGTCCGTCCGAAGAATCACTCGAACTAAATCTCGTTGCCGCTAACGAGGATTGAACCAGGGACCTTCGCCTTACGGTATGAGTGCTTTAATCACTACACCACGCGGACTACCAGTTAACCACTACATCGTCATATGCATTGGTAAAAACTAGCCAATTGCCATTGCAATTGGGTGTCGGAGCTATCTCCTGTAAATCATTGCCATAAAATGTAGAAACAAGGTTGAAATCACTGTGGTCTAAAAGATTAACTGGAAGAAGACGATTATCAAATTCGTCGACCACAGACTTTAAATTGGGCCTGTTAAAGTCTCCAAGTATTATAATTTTATGTTCTACATTAGTGAGTGCCGCAAGTGAAGAGATAACTCCGCATACATAATTGTAAACTACCTCACTGGAGTTTGGAGGAATATAGAAAACACCAATGTACAAGAAAAATTTTTTATGTTTGATTCGGACTATAGTATGCTGGAAATTATTATGTGCGGTGGTATTGACGGTTTCACTCAACAGCGAGCTGTGTACAGTGATTAGGCCCCACCACTTCGCTTCAGCCCGGTACTAATATAGTCTCGATCATTCCTATAAATAGTCCAGCTACTATCGAGAATCTCTTCATTACGAAAGGAGTCATTCAATCAGGTTTCTGTTAGAGCCAAAACAGTGATGGGCATGATTTAGCGCCAAGAAAAAGTTTACCGATTTTACTTCCCATACCACCACAGTTATGGTAGAACATTTTGAGCCTTTTTGACGAAGTATTTTTATCGCGGGCGAAAAAATTTATTATGTTGCTCTCGTGGCCCTTGTAGCGAGGATATATAATTTGAGCTTACATGTGAAGTGTTGGTCTCAAGATATTTTTTCGCTTGTTTTGAATTTATACCAAGTTCCACATGAATTCAGGAAAAAAATTATGTGACCAGTTGATTGGATCCCTGCAGCTGCTGATGCATTCGAGAAAAGCAAGCAGTTGTTAGAGGATGCAACGATACAAATTCATCCAGTGGAAAACGACTGTTAGCGATAACATGGATACGTCAAATTTTGCCGCGGGAGCTGTGCTGGAGTAATTGGTTATCAATGGCAATCACTCGGATTTTTCAGCAAAAAATTTAACAAAGCCCCACTAAATTACAGTGTGTATGACAAAGAGTTGCTGGCCATCTACAGAGCTATCAAGTACTTCCGAGACAGATTGGAAGGACAACAATTCATCACCCGTACTGATCACAACCCGTGGTGCTACGCTTTTAACCAAATATCGTCAAAAGTATCACCTCGACAAATTCATTAACTAGAGTATATATGAAAGTTTATCACCGATATAATCCACTTCAAAGGGGAGTCAAACATAGTAGCTGATGCACTCTCGCGACTTGGCGCAATAGCAGAAAAAGCCACAATCGATTTGACAGAAATATCGAGGGAATTCACTGGACCTTCAAAAATTAAAGACGCAAGGGACCTTCATTTACTGCGACATTTCAACGAGAACTGCACGAGCATACACACCGAAACTCTTCAAACTCAAGCATTCGTTTCTGTATATAATTTATCATGCCCATGTGTAAAAACTACCAGTCGAATTCCACGAGCAAAATTCGACTGGTCAAACATCGAGAAGGACATAGCTAATTCAATGCCAAAAATCGAAAATTGGCCGAACTGTTACGACGTTCCCACTTCAATTTGCAGCATCACATAAACGCTTTTTTTCACATTGATTTAGTTGGATCACTACCAGTTATTAATAACTACAAATATGTGTTGGCGATGATCGACCGATTCTCAAGATGGACCGAAGCGGTTCCAATTACCGAGACAGCAGCAGAAATGATCGAAAAATTTCATAGCTCCTTGAAACCTGCGTTGATGTGGCACGAAGATGCCACATGGATACAGGCATTACCCATTGTTCTACCAGCTTTACGTTTTGAGGATTTGAAATGTTCTGCTGCTGGAATACTGTGCAGAACAACTTTGAAGATACCTGGAGAGTTCATTACCGAGGAACAATCTAATAACAGAAGTGCATCCTTCCGGAATTCTGGAAGCACATGCAGAATCTTCGATCGACTCCTGTAAATCATCATCGCAAAGGACGTCCGGGTCGCTGCATCAACCGCACGTTGGATCTTATTGCGTCATCGAACGTAAGGTATCGAAAATTCAGATGGATGGTAAGGAGACAACATTTTCGATTAGTTGCCTGAAACCAGCGTTCATGATTGAGCCAGAGATCGAGGAAGCAACGAGGAAAGAAGAGCATCATTGCTTAAAAGATACTCTGGACCCGGAAAAGCAGAGAAGCAAGTGACGGTTTCAGTTTTCTAATTGACAATTCTAAAGAGGGAACGCATGTAGCGAACTTCTAACGAAATGTACGACATCTGGATGCCAATGTCACTCTTTTGTTGATCGTTATTGCGACCACAATCAAATTGTATTTTTGGATTTTAATTTATGAACGTTTCATTTTGTTATTCCCGCATAATCCTTATTCTGTAGTTTCATTCACTACATTGTCGAATTCCGGATACCTTACATTACACCGCCACTTCTGACTAAATAGTAAATAAGAATGAACTCCTAATTTAAATAAGATAATTTGTAATGGGTGCCTTGCTTACAGCCAGGCATGTTCTTTCATCACCTTTATTTCATTTCCGGTCCGTAGTCTGTGCCTTATATTCATCATTATTTTTCGACACCAGTTCTTAATCGTAATTTTACTGCATTTCTCATGAAACTCGGTGTAACTTAAAAATAAACTTCACCTTTTAACCGATCTGAACCAATCCTCATATGATTAATTGATTCATGCGGACACTCACCTACAAATTGAATATTAACAACTTACCAAATACCATTAATCTAAACTTTTCACCACTAAAAGATATTCAAATTTCGTTTTCTCATCTCGCTGTCGACATTTTTCCAGAATAACCTTAAATAGTTTTTGCCCGGATGTCGTGTCTGTCTCTTCAACTACCATCTTATCTCGACTTGCGTGTTCATTCATAAAACATCATCAATCGATTCATAGGTATTTCGCGCTATTCAAATTTGCAATACTTAGTTAACCAACATGCAAGAGTCTCAAAAGATATTTTCACTATGACCAGTTAATGTGACTTATAAATTGATTGCAGAAAAAGTGGTTTGGACATCATTGACACTGTCAAATTCAGTGGTTAGTAGTTTATTTATAGTTTTTCTTTGTAATGCTTTCACATCAATTGAGATTGAATTGAAACGGTAGTTCAACGAGTAGTCAATAATTAAGAAGCAGAGGTTAAAATGGAACATTACAATTTTAGATTCGAATAGCTTGATTTATCAAATAATGTTAAAGGCTGCTGGTACATGTTAAGTCCTTTATTTTAATTTGTAGATAGCAAAGTACTGGGCCAGATATTACCCAGGATTATTTCTTCAAGAAATCAAATATAGTTCTGATGAGTCTCAACGCTTTGCGTCCATTTACCCACAGTTGATCATCGAAAATTGTTGCCATCTATCACCATGCCACTAGCTGCTGGTAATTCAATGAAAATCTGTAGTGAAAGTTTAATTGAATCAGCGTTAGGAATTTACGGATTAAAATTCCTAAAAATCATTCCAAACAAATAGTCATTCGGATTGTTTATAATCTTGAGAGGATTATTGGATGCCATGTAGATGTTCGCTAATTAAAAACAAGATATTGCTATATTTTTGTTCTAATGACGAATAAAGTCAATTATCGATTCTAATTAGGTTGACGTATCGTTAACTAGAATTGAATAAAAAAGAAATGACCTTACAGACTTCGATTTGCTTTCGTTTGTTTTAATTTAATGTTACGCTGGCAATTCTTGAGTCAGAGCTAGAAAAAAAAAAATTAAGATTTAGCAATAATTGCCACTCACCGTCAAAAGTGGTATTTGAATTATCAAATGGAAATCCTTTATAAGGACGTTGAAGTGAAACATTATTGACACTGAGAGTTTGTATGTTTATCTCAGACAACCAATTTTAGATTGCCTTAGAAATGGTGAAATAAATTTATAGAAGTAACCTTCCCCGTTTCAACATAAAAACTATCAACATGTTCACCGTCATTAATGAAGCAGACAAAAACTGATATGTTACTGCATCCATGAAGTTTATTTCATCCTTTCAGGGTACTTTGAACTCGATTTTTTTATTTTGTAAAATTTTTCTTTTTGTTTCACGCTTTTTAGAGGCGAAATCGTCATTTGAATCCTATTAAAAATTCGTTTCTTGACTAGATTGCACTATGATCGTCTTTATCATCTTTGAAAATTATACCATCAAAACTCTACAGTATAGAAAACTAGTGGGTAGATTTGATATGAACAAATTTTAAAATTTGATTCCTCGACTGTAATACCTAAAATGTAGCCCGCGAAGTGTTGTGGTTAGAGTGCTTGCAGCGTAAGCCAAGGTCCCAGGTTCAAGTCCTCTTGGTGACAACGAGATTTGTTTCGAGGGATTCTTCGAACGGACTATAAGCCCGGTCAGTTATGACACGTACTGGTTTCAAATTAGAACGTATCGCAGCTGGGTGGCCGGATCAACGGCCAAAGCATGGTACTGATCATAACACTTTCTCGAGTATTGATTCATTTAATCAAGATAGCAAGATACTCTGACTATCTCTAAGCGAAAGCCCGAAAAGGTTTCTAGTGCTATAGCCAAAAAGTATTTCATATAGTACTGTTAATATCTGCAGAGTCCTTCATTGGATTAGAATTTTATTCCCAGATATTATTTTCCGTACGTACGAGGGTCATTCAACAAGTACTAAGTCTCACCGCCCGATGGCGCTGCTATTACAAAAGAGTTTTACCATCATGCAGTACATTATTTTAGTAGCCTACTATAAAAGTTTCAGTCAATTCCCTTCATTTGTTTTGTTTTGATAGCCTTTGGGAGCGAGCGTGTCGGTCGGTTGTACAAAAATGGAAAAAGAACAATATCGTTCAGTGATTAGATTCTTGTTTTTGGAAGGGAAAACTCGCAGCGAAATCAAAGATCGCTTGGATGCTGTGTACGGTGACTCTTCTCCTTCGATGGCGACCGTCAAGAATTGGTTCAACGAGTTTGTTCGTGGCCGCACGTCGGTTTTTGATGAGCCACGCCCAGGTGCCCCGTAAACGGCTGCTACGGTGGTCATTTGCCTGATATTATCTTTCACAATTAACGGCATACCTTCCTCTTTATAATGAAATAAATATCCGATCATTAATATTAAACAATGGCATTTTTCTTTAAATATTAGAAGAACACCTCTTATTGGAAAACCCTGCATATTCTTGCTTTAGAAGAACAACCACTGTTACTCCATTTTAATCGGCCACCATTTTGTTACAATATTACTAAAATCATTCACCACATAGAATTTTGAATATATATTATGTGTCTGTTTAAATGGAAAGCTCAAGTAAAATTGAAATCGCTTTAATTCAATTTAGGCAGTGATTAGGCCCTAATTAGGCATGTCTAAACAGGCACTAGGGCTATATTACTGCCTAAATTGAAAACTGTTTAGGCAAGCTCCGTTACTGCTTAAATTAGGAACTGTTCTGGCAAGTCGCATCACTGTCTAACTCGGAACAGTTCATGCAAGTCTCATCAGTTCCTTATTAAGTAGTGATGAGGTAATGGGTTATGTTCGCCATTAGGCCCCAATGCCAAATGTGACCCATTATCTCATCACTGCTTAAATAAGGAACTGATGCGACTTCCTAATTTAGGCAAAGATGGGGCTTGCCTAAACAGTTCCCAAATTCACAACTTCCTTTTGAAATTTCATTGAATTTACTATTTTATTCAAGCAAATGTAAAATTGATAAATCATACTATTCCTATCAAAGTTGAGTGAATTTCGACTCTAACGAATTTGCTGTTGTTGTACGCATAAAGACCATGATATTTCAGATTTTTCGGATCAAAGGTGTTCAATCGCAAAGGGGGTACGCAAAAATTGTGTACATTTCCCTCTATCCTGCCCCCTCGACACAAATTAAGTAATTTAAAGACCTGCTTTGAAAAGATCTTATTGAGACCTTTCATATGACACCCCACTCGACTGCCTTTGATGAAAAACATTTTTTAAGGGAGTAGGTCTTTATGGGAAGATTCGCCTTCCCATAAAGACCTACTCCCTTAAAAAATATTTTTCATCAAAGGTAGTCGAATCTTTTGCGCCTGATAACGGAACGCCGAAACGGAGGTTGGGCGACGGGCTAACTCCCCGTCCCTGGAAAACCTTAAAATGTTTCGAAACCTGCAGATGTGCCCCGGAATAGATTTGACTCACAGCAACGACCTCGCAAACGAATAAAGGACTATGGAATTGGATCCTGGAATGTCAGATCATTCAATTACCCTGGCGTTGTTAAGGATATTTTACAACAGGCCAGTCAACATTAATTAAAAATACTGGCAGTCCAGGAAACGAATTGGACTGGCAACGACATTCAAGACATGAGATCGCACACAATATTCAAAAGTGGGAAGCCTACTGGAAAACGACAATTCGGAGTGGCCTTCATTGTGGATAGGGAGTTCAAATCGCATATTATTGATTTTAAGGCAGTCAATGAACGGTTGTGTGCGATCCGAATTCTTCAAAATCCGACTGAAGAAAAGGACGAAGAGATGAAGGAAACGTTCTATGATCACCTGGAAAGACTCGTCGATTCATTGCCTACAAATGACATAAAAATAGTTCTGGGTGATTTCAACGCTAAGGTTGGCAATGAGCTATCTCATCGGGGAACGACTGGAGGATACAGCCTCCACGATGACACAAATGATAACGGCCAGCGCCTGATTTACTTTGCATGTAGCAGAAATCTAGTCATACGTGCGACTTGCTTCTCACATCGACGCATTCATAAAATGACCTTGGTGTCACCGGATGGCAACACGCAAAACCAGGTCGATCATGTTCTGATCCAACATGGTTAGGCCTCGAGCATACTTGACGTCCGTACATACCGGGGAGCCAATTGTAACTCAGATCATTACTTGATCAAATTATTGTTACTTGTCCAAACATTTCTGCGAGCTACTCTTGTCGCAACTTTCAATAACATCATGATCAATAAACGATTGTACTCGAAAGCACAGTAATCGCCCAAGCATGATCAACATCTGAAAGTGACGTCACTACGGCCATTCAGAATTGCTCGAATATTCCATGTAGTTCGCCAATGTACCAGAAATGGATTGAATTACTAGAGATACTATATAAAGCCGAATGAATGAGGAATGAGGAATGAGGAGGAATAGTAAAACCACGATAGTAAAACTGCGATATAGTGGAGCGCGAAATAAAGGCGAAATGCCAAATGCCAGAAATGCCAAAATCAAAGAAACCAGAAGATGGACTGATGCAAATGTTGATGCTGATGCAGCAAGAGCAGCGACAACAGTCATCCAGTTTAACTGCGAAGCTGGACCAACAAGCATTCGAAATCAAGGCAGACATCACAGAGAAGCTGGAGGAGCAATCAACGAAGCTAAATGAACAGTCAGCGAAACTGGTCCAAAAAGCGATCGAAATCAAGGAAGTACAAAAACAGTCAACTGAAATAAAAGCGGAGCTTGGTAGTCTGAACAACCAAATTAGATGTGTCGAGGAAAAGGTTTACCGGTTCGAGGAGAGAATCAACCATGAGTTGGAAAAAATGAAAAAGGAATTGGAAGCACCGATGGCAGTAGTAACCACCTCACAAGCCCTGCTTATAACGGCAGCGCAAAGCATATACAGAAATGTGAACAACCAATATTCGACGGGCAAACGGTCTGGAGTATTTACAAAATCCAGTTTGAAGCCGCCGCTCGGACAAATCACTGGAATGAGCAGGAACGAGCAACTGCATTAATTCTTGCTCTAAGAGGCCCAGCTGCTGAGCTTTTGCAGAATATCCTCGTTGAGTTGCACTCAAACTCGGCTGCTATAATAAATGCCCTTGACATGCGTTATGGAGGCGATCATCTGAAGCAGATTTATCGGGCACAGCTACGGCATCGGGTGCAGAAGTCTGGCGAATGCTTACAGCAGCTGGCACAAGACATTGAGCGACTGGCACTTCTGGCTTACCTGAGGCTCAAGCTGAGGGGGTCAACTCAAACTGAGGGGGTCAACTTCGTGGGGCAAAGGTTGGCTAGGAGAAGCGACGTTCCCATGCACTACCATCACCGTGTCAAGACTACACCGTGGATAAGGCATAAGTCTACTTCTCCACGATGTAGTCAAGTTGACGAAGAACATTGCACCATAACAATCGACACTGGTGCAACCCGATCGATTATGCGACCAGATGTAGTGAGGCAACAGCTACTTTACAAGGGCAGGATTTTACGCTACGGACAGCTACGGGAGAAACTGCACCTGCCCATGGAGAGGTCAACCTCAAGATAAAGATGGGAGACCTTGCGTTCCGACATAATTTTCTGGTCGCGAACATTATGGATGACTGCATTCTCGGAATGAATTTTCTGCGACCAGACGGAATCACGTTGGATTTGGGCAAACGGGTGTTAAAATGGCGGAATGTCGAAGTATTGATGGGGGATCCCAGCGTCCAAATTTCCAAGATGAATGTAGTAGTATGTACAGACACTGATGTACCGAAATCTTCCGAGAGCATTGTATGGGCCAAGCTTGATGGTGATTCTGGGGACCAGCGATCTTATCTGATAGAGCCAATGAAAACGTCGGTATTGCGCAGTTTGATTGTAGGACAAAGCCTTGTAAGATCTTTAAGGAATGGATACGTGCCAATTAGAGTCCTTACACCGCAGACTCAACCACCAGCATCAAAGCGGAAGAATTCATCGGCAGCTGTCAGCTTGTTTCCACCATCACCTCTTTGGAAGCTACTCACGATCATTATTGGAAAAAGAGGCAAGACCCACACAAAGCCCGAGAGCTCACGTCTGCAGTATTGAAGCAGACCAAATTGCCAGTGCAGCTATTCAAGCGAGCCTCTGATCTGGTCACCAAAAACAGTGACATCTTCTCAACAAGCCCGGATGACCATGGCCGAACGAGTATGGTAACACACGTCATAGATACACAGGGAGCCAAGCCGATTCGGCAAGCACCGAGACGTCTTCCTATAGCCAAACAAGGACAAGTGAGCGCACTGATCTCGGACATGGAAAAACAAGGAGTTATCGAACCTTCGGTCAGTCCATGGGCGTCGCCAGTAGTGCTAGTAAAGAAAAAGGTCGGTAGCACTCATTTTTGTGTTGCCTATAGGCAGCTTAACGACGTAACTAAAAAACATAGTCACCCGCTTCCACGCATTGACGACATCATGGACACTTTAGCCGACGCAAAATGGTTTTCTACACTCGATCTCAAGAGCTGCTACTGGCAGGTAGAAATCGACAAGAAGGACGGAGAGAAGACCGCATTTTCAGTTGGGATCGGATTGTGGCAATTCGTGGTGATACCATTTGGGCTTCGCAATGCTCCAGCCAGCTTCGAACGCCTGATGGAATACGTGCTACGAGGTCTAACCTGGAAGATTTGCGTGGTGTACCTAGATGACATCATTGTTATCGGGAGAACGTTCGAAGAGCATGGGCGAAACTTAGACGAGGTTTTCTCCCGATTGCGATTGGCAAATCTGAAACTTAGTCCCGAAAAGTGTACCCTTTTCGCAGCTGAAGTAAAATACCTGGGACACGTTGTATCAGCAAAAGGAGTCAAAATAGACCCTGAGAAAATTGAAGCCGTCAAAAGCTGGCCAACACCAAACAACAAGCGCCAACTACGAAGTTTTCTGGGTCTGGCGACCTACCAACGAAGATTCGTCAAAGACTTTGCCAAAAAAGCTAAGTGTCTCCATCAGCTAATCGAGAAAAATCGTCCGTATGTCTGGAATTAAAAATGTCAGGCAGCCTTTGAGACCTTGAAGGAGAAGCTGTGTGGGTCACCCGTGTTGGCATATCCGGAACCCGGAAAAATGTTTGTAGTTGACGCTGATGCGAGCAACGGCGGGATTGGAGCTGTACTGTCCCAGCAGATCGCGAACAAAGAGTCCTCTCGTACTACAGTCGAGTTCTCTCAAAAAGTGAGAGAAACTACTGCGTGACCAGGAAGGAGCTTTTGGCTATAATAGAGACTACCAAGCAGTTCCACAAGTACCTATATCGCCAGAAATTTGTTCTTCGAACAGACCATGCATCGCTGAGATGGCTGCTTAACTTCGAAAACCCCGAGGGACAAGTTGCGAGATGGATCGAAAGATTCTGTCATACGAGTACAAAATCATTCATCGGAAGGGCGGAGTTCATGGAAATGCTGACGCCCTATCTCGTCGTCCATGTTCACCTAACTGCAAGCATTGCCGGTGGATTGCGGAAAAGGAGCCGACCGTTAATCTGCGAGTGATAACGGCCGAATTCGATAAAGGTTGGTCATTGGAGGAGATTCGAAACGATCAGCTAGCCGATGGACGCATCGGACCATTGCTCAGACTGGGCGACCGAGTGGAAAGACGTTTCGATGTATGGCGTAACCCTGAAAAGCTATTGAGCACAATGAAACTCCCTTCAGGCAGAGGGTGGTGTACTCAAGCGGAAATGGGAAACGGCAGATGGCAGCTCCAATAGGATGCAAACTACACTTCCCAAAACCCGAATTCGCGATGTGGTTAAGGAAATGCACGAAGGATCCTCGGGAGGCTACCTTGGTGTTAACAAGACCTTAGCAAAATTGCGGGAAAGGGTCTACTGGCTCCACGCTCAAGAAGACATAGAGGACAAAGGTCCAAAGCGACGACTGAGAGGACAAATGCAAACCTATAACGTGGGGGTACCATTTGAAAGGATTGCTGTTGACATCGCAGGACCTTTCCTAAATCCGAATGGGGAAATCGATACACGCTGGTTGTGGCCGATTATTTCAGCAAGTGGCTCAAGGTCTACCCCATTCCCAACCAGGAAGCAACTACTGTAGCCGAACAGCTAGTGTTAAATTAGGTGAGTAGGTACGGCGTACTTTGCGAACTACATTCGGATCTAGGCCAAAACTTTGAGTCACTAGCTTTTCACGAAATGTACGGGCTGCTGGGAATACGGAAAACGAGGACAACACCGCTGCATCCCCAATCCGATGGAATGGTTGAACGTTTAAACGGCACACTTAATAAACACCTGGCCAAGATGGTTGACGAGAACCAAAGGGACTGGGACCGGCACATTCCATTATCCTTGGTGGCGTATAGAGCTGCCAAACGCATTGACGGGCGAAGCCCAAGCCAAAGTCATTTTTGGAAAGACTATTCGTCTGTCGGCTGATACAAAGTTCGAACACCCCCTGAGAAACCCCAAACGATCCCGGAGTTCACAAGTGAATTAAGGCAACGATAGAACCAGATACATTGGACAGTGCGAAAACACCTCGAATCGGCTACGGACCGCATGAAGACCAGGTGTGATCTAAAGGCAAATTCTACTGTCTTCTAGGAAGATGACTTGGTGTGGCTATACAACCCACAACGGTGGAAGGGTAGGTCTCCGAAGTTGCAGCATAATTGGGAGGGACCATACCGGGTTACGTCGTATATTGCATACAGGAACACCGTAAGCCGAAAGCCAAACTGAAAATCGTGCACCTGGACCCTCTTGCCCCATATTACATCCAGGGAGACTTGACTACAGCTGGCGACACATCTTTTCGGGGCGAAAAGAACTGAGGTGGGGCGATGTTACATGTCCAAACAATTCTTCGAGCTACTGTCGCAATTGTTGTCGCAACTATTAATAACATTATGATCAATGAATGTACTCGAAAGCACAAGAATCGACCAAGTAGATCCATGATCAACATCTCAAAATGACGTGACTGCGGGCACTCCGAATTGCTCGAATATTCCAGGTAGTTCTCGTCAGAACATTCACCAATGTACGAGAAATGGATTGAATGACTAGAGACCCTATATAAAGCCGAACTGAATGAACGGAAGGGTAAAAACTGCGATAAGAGTGGAGCGCGAATTAAAGGCGATATCGATTGATAGTGAAGTGATTTTCGTGATACAGACAGTTGGAATATAAGTTGATAGACAGTGAAAATTAAATTAAAATGCGATTTTCAAAATAGTGAAATTAATGATTGTGCATTCTTAGCAAATAAACTCTTTTATCTTAATTTAAAAGACAGTGCGTTTTCATTTTTCCGGAACATTAAGATTGTCGGCCGCGGACCTTAACACGCGACAGTATGTTGGGCAAGGATTTCTACCTTATCATCAATAGTTACAAAGCGTTACAACATTAGAAAAAAAGTAGTTATAAAGTTTTAAAATAAGAAAAGATTAAATATACAAGAGTGTAGAACTCCTGAAGAAAGCTTAAATTAAAAAAAAAATCGCTTCCGTATCATGGTAAGGCAAAGAAGACGAAATTAAGGACTCAATTGCTATTTTATAAACCAATAGCTGGGCTGAAACTTATAAAAATTGAAGCAATATACAAGATCAAATTAAAAATATTAAAATTTTGGGGCAAACCCTATTTTATCAAATAAAATAAGAGGATCAAATGTTTCCGGGTATTATTTACGAACGAAAAACTAATGCATCAGCTGCAACCAAATCCACTAAAGTAGTGTCGAAAATTTGTCAATTTTTCCATTAGTCACCAAGTTTTTAGTGCAATTCCCAAAACGCTTGCACCACGGAAAAATCACATTACTACATTTTCAATTAAAATTCTATGTGTAGCTGTATAAATCGTAAAATCAAAGCCATGTATTCACTACCGTCAGGTGAATGACTGAAAAATCCGTAAATCCACTACAATACATTTTTTTCTGTATCGCAATCAACTCACCGTGTGGAAGGAAGGTCAAGGTGTAATAAATCGTTACATATCACTCATTAGTCTTTATGTTTATGGTAATTTTATTAGTTGCGTGTTATGTTTTCACTCTCCATTGTTTGACTAGAAGCTCATGTATCATCTGCTCCTTTTATGTTTCACGTTGGGGGATCACTTTCATGATTTCACGTTGTATGTCAAAGATATATCATTATTTGCTTTCTAAGTTGTCGCAAGATTGATTATGAGAGCGTTATCTTTTGCAGTCAATTTCCATTGCGGTGGTAGATTGGAACTTCTCTGGTAGATTAGCTTTATAATATGAAAAAATATATTCCAAGTTAGGCAAAGGAAATGTCTGTTAAACATTTTGGAATCTTCATGAAAATTATGCATATATTTAGAAAGGTAGACTAACGGTTTGCCGATGAAAGTTTTCACATGACGAAAATAAAAGTTTTTATTTTTTTCGCTATTGAAAATTTAAATATTTAAATTTTCTTTGGTGTTTGGTGATTTCTTTGTTTTGTATTAGCGACAAACGTAGACAAATGCAAATGTCTAGAAGAAGAAAAAACAATCCAAACATTTTTCTTCTGGTACCAAAAACGATTTATAACGTTTGAGATCTTTCGTTTACGTAACCCGGATTAGAGGCCTGAAGGGTAAATACATCTTGTCGGATTTTTTCTCGTTCGGGTAAATTTGATAGACAGCGCTACTTCCGCTGGCAAAGTAGGAAAAATAAAAAAAACATAATTTCACAGATTGTCTTTTTCAGATAAATTAATAATAAACTTGAAAATTTGTTTCTCGTTAGTGTTATTATGGCATATCTAATCTAATTTTTAAATAATGATTTTTACATTGATTGTACATTTGTCCTGTTAATAATAATGTATAAAGTTTATGAAAATTATCGAAAAATATACAGGAAATCGTAGAAAGTTTAAAATTATTATTCGAATGATTTTCTATGCACCAACTGACCATCCGAGTGCATCTTTAGTGAAAATATATTATATTTGTCACACATCTGTTGTATTTTGTCAGCAATTTTTAGCTCGGTTTTATACAAGAAATTTTTTATCGAAATTGATTGCACAATCCTAAGTATACAAGAAAGCGTTTTGTGTTTTGTGATAATACAAGAAAAGAGAAATTTAATAGCTGATAAATTCAGTGAAACCATAAAAAATTAAACAAATATCCGACGACGTTAGCAGATTTTAAGCGTTGAGCCAGTTTAGAGCATACAAAATAATAAAGACATCAAAAGGAGATGAATGGCTTGACAGTACTATTGGCTCACTTAACTACAACAAGTAGGATAAAAACTAGCGATACAACTTTCATTTTGGATTGATGTTCTGCTTAGAATATGAGTAGACAGGAGTATGTTCCTACCAGAAGGGTTTTGTTTTCAACTTATAAAATGAAGAATGCTGAAGTTGACGAAAAGTAACACAAGTTTACTCAATTTTCCCATTTTAATTAGATATTTCCATGCGATGTTTTCGGTCTTCCATCGGACCCATGCTCAGATGGCGTATAGAGGATGCCCTAACCGGTGGGCATGTGGGAAATGAGATACCACTCGTGGACCTAAAGCTGACTAAGTTGAAGTGCTGACAGTATTAACTTA
The DNA here is from genome assembly GCA_963969285.1 of Odontomyia ornata. Classification (NCBI taxonomy): domain Eukaryota; kingdom Metazoa; phylum Arthropoda; class Insecta; order Diptera; family Stratiomyidae; genus Odontomyia; species Odontomyia ornata. The sequence goes on along the minus strand of OZ017739.1, from coordinate 422,025,291 downwards.
TCATGGAACCAGGACAACAGCCTCGGATCGGATTAGATAAACGGCAACGACTACTGTATCGTATAAAGAGCTATTTTTTTTGAACCTTTAGAATAGATCATTGTCACAACATCTAGATCACTGTAACAACTTCAGGATGAAATAACGAAATACAAAACCAACATCCCCCAGTGCAAGAAACCAGATGGCATGGTGAAGAAATATTTGACGTACGAACGTTCACCGTTTTTAAAAGCGAAAAATCGCAAGGGCCATGAGTTCAGAGTCGCTTTCATGGTTGACAGCACATTTTAAAAAACTATCAGCGACTTCAAACCCATTAACGATAGGATCTGTGCGATTTGTATCAAGACACAACTTTTTAATATCTGGCCAAAAGCATTCTCGACACTCCCTTGCTCTGCAGCGCTGTCTGCGACCCGGACCAATACCTTATAAACGTTAAGTTCCAATGCCGCACCTCCAAGAGCTGTGACAAGGCACATCAGTTACCCCAAGGTACTAGATGCACAAGCTAAGTGGTAGCTCGTTAACGTCTATATACATGTCAGCGGTGGAACATCACATCAACATATCCCCGCAAGCGGCAGAAAATATTGATGGCATCAAAGCCATGTGGAAGACAGTAAGAGATGCGGTAATCGATGCTGCGGAAGAGGTCTTGGGGCATCAGGCAAAGAACAGTAGGAACAACTAGTATGACGAAGAATGCAAGGAAGCGATTAAAAAAAGGAACCAGGCATACAAAGCATACGTCCAGCGACCAACTCGGGCCAAAGAAAAGCAATATAAAACCCTTCGACGACAAGCTAAAAAAAATGTGCTAAAGAAAGAAACGACTGACCATGAATCCAATCCCACTGATAAACGAAAACATGACCCTATATGAAGTCAGATCGGCGTATGCCTCTATTAAACACATAAGTGACGGCTTCAATCCACACACAAGTCTTTGCTAAAGTGTTTAATTTTAAAACAGATGGCTGCAATATTTCCAGAAGCTATTCATAGCATCCCTAACAATGACTGAAACTGTGAACATTCCAGAAGCAGGGCAAGAGATCCCAGTTACACACCAACTAGAGACAAAGTACAGGTAGCAGTACGGGGCCTTAGAAAAAATAAGGCTCCTAGAATAGATGGAATACCAGCAGAACTGCTCCAAAGAGGGTTCTTCATCTAAGTAACCTTCTGCATAGAGGAGCAGTTACCAGAGGACTGGCGAAAAAGTATATGTCTTATGCATAAAAAGGCGGACAATTTAAGGTGTGAAAATTATGGAGGCATTGCTCTACTGTGCACGTCTTATAAAGTGCTCTTCAAAATCATAGAAAGAATATTAAAACCGTACTATGAAAGTATTATAGGAGAGCATCAGGGAGGTTTGCGAAGTGGACGGTCTACAATAGACCAAATATTCTCAGTAAAGCCGGTGTTTAGATTCCTCGTTAGTTGAACATTATTCCTATTCATGTGTATCTTCAGAGAGGTGAAGAGATAATTTGAAGGCTGCAAAGCAGGGGAGCGCACGGGATGGTTCAAAATATTTCGTTTGAACAACTCTAAAAATTATTTTGTTACGTTTACTTATTTATTTATAATCAATTTTTACAGACAAAATAAAAAAAATAGATAAAATAGGCAAAAATAGGTAAGAAAATTAAGCAATTAATCATAAATTATAACGATTAATGCAGTTTGTTTCTAAGTAAATGCTTAAATGCTATTAAAATTGAGGGAAAGTGCCAAGCACATGTAGCAAACGAATCATGGCAGAATGAAAATGGGTTTCAGTACGCGCAAATCGGATGTTAAGATTAGAGGAGCGCAGAGGCCTGCCGGGTCTCCTACAAATTATTTGATTTACGAAGTTAGGGCAATCAATCAGGCGGTGATGGAGTTTAAATAAAAGACATTCGTCAAGGAAAGTCATACGCACTTTTAATGAAGCTAGATGTAAATAAGTGAGTCGGTCTTCATAGGGAACAAAGGGAATCTTGTACTTATAAAAAAGACAGCGGTTGAAGTTTCTTTGAACATATTCTAGGTCAGGAATAAGGTATTCAAAGTGTGGGGATCAAACTTGAGAGCTATATTCTAAAATACTTCGAGCGAGAGTATTATCAAGCTGGACAGCGGAGAATACAGCTTGCGAACTAAAAGTACGGCGCAGTACAAACCCTGAGATTTTAGGAGCTCTGGTTTTGATGCTTGAAATGTGCATATCGAATTTGAGTTTGGGATCGAAAATCATACCGAGATCCTTAATTTTTAAAACAGTTGAAAGAGGTTCGCTTCCACTTGAATAGATAAATTTGATTTTTACTGGTTTAAGGTTAATGTTACATCAATTTTTCAGGGTAAACAAATCATTCTGCAATTGAGAACAATCCTCTACTTGACTGATAGTCCTAAAAAGTTGCAAATCATCTGCGAAAAGAAGGGATTTTCATCTTAAAGTAGCAGGTTAATCATTAATAAAAAGTATAAATAAGAGAGGGCCAAGGATTGAACCTTGTGGGACAACTGACGTAGGGCAAAACATTGAAGATAATCAACTGATCACACGAACACAACAAGAACGATATGTTAGATATTTATTTATACAAACCAACATCGGAGCAGGAAATCCATAGTGCTGCAACTTTAGTAGTAAAATAGAATGATCAACTTGATCAAATGCTTTGCGAAAATCAGTATAGATGACATCCATTTGTATATGGTTATCTAGAGCACAAGAAATAGAAAGAGATATTTCGAGTTAATTAGTAGTAGTAGAGCGATAAGGAAGGAATCCATGTTGCTCGGCAGCCAAAATTGCGATAGAGATTATGCTAATTTTTCGTGAACGTGGCGCTCCAACAATTTAGAGAAGCAGGAGAGGATAGATATAGGACGGAAGTTGGAAATATTACAAGGGTCATCATTCTTCAGAATTGGAACAATGTGCAAGTTTCCATATTTGAGGGAAAGTTCCATTGGCTAAACTTATATTAAACAGAATCGAAAGAGGAGTAGATATAGAAGTAATAAGTAACTTAACAAATATAGCGGGAATCCCATCGGAACCAGGCCCAATGCTTCCATCTAACTTGCTGATGAGTAGCTCAATATCAGAAGGAGTGGTTTGAAAATCAATAGCTAATGTTGAATAAGAGAATGCAGGGCAGTAGTTTGTAGGTGAAGACGAGGCACTAAAAAATTCAGAGAAAAATTTGGTAAAAAGATCTGAAATAACAGAAGGCCCAATAGCCTCAAAGTTGTTCCAATGTGATGAATGTGGAATAAGTGACGAAGTGTTCAAATCACGAATGAAAGACCAAAAAGGTTTTGTTTGGTTAGATAACAGAGATTGAAGATAATAATCACGCATGGCTGCTTTAATGCGACAATTGGCAAAAGCACGAAGTCTTTGATATTCTGTGCAAGCTGCAGGACACCCAGTACGCTTGAAGTCTCGATGAGCTCGATCTTTACCTTTTAGAATGGTCAAAATATCGGCGTTCAACCATGGTGCATCATTACTTTTTGATTTGTGAACTGTTGGTGTACGTATGTTGGCTGATCAGTGTATTTAAATACACATAGAATTTAGATACAGCATAATCGCAGGATACATTAGTAGAGAAGGAGAACCAATAATTACCAAGTTTGATCTACGGAAATTATACCTTGAAGGCTGTTCAGTCTCATGTTACACAGTTTAACATCAATGCTTTACGGTGGATGTTAAATCGGATGGGACATAAGCAAATTCAGGATATTTTTTGTCAAAAATAACAGACAGATTGTTTAAACAGTTTGATAAAACCAGATCAAGAATGCGGACATTAACGTTTGTGATATCATTTACTTGATTTAGTGAGCAAAGTGAGAGGAAAGAAGAAAAAATTTCAGAGAGATGGTTGTTGGACTCGATATATTGGCAAGAAAATAGATTGCAAGATAAAGAAGGAGCATGAAAATCACCACATAGAAAAATAATATCTGAAGGGCGTTGATGTAGATAGAAAGTTCGTCGAGAAATGTAACGTAGGTGGAAAGAGGAGACTGACAAGGCACATAAATAGACGAGACCAAAAGATGAACATTGGATGAAATGGTTACTCTTACAACTTCACATTCAACAGGAGGAGTTGGAATGAAGTCTGTACAAGAAAGACAACCGAGGGACTTTGTGACACCCACAAGGACACCACCACCGATTGATGTGACATGTGGGGCTCAGCACTCGTGCAGGAAGTAGATGACCTCCTACAGCAGTCGTCTCCTCTTGTTTTGAATTGCTTATCTCAATTTTTTCAAGGTCACACAATACCCAACAGCATTCGCGGTTTCTATCTGAGGTGAAAATTTGATCAAAATAATCCCTTTGCGGTTCCAAAATTCACATGCCATGATTTTTTTTGGCCAAAATTGCGGTTTTGAACTTTTGGCTGAGGGTGATGTGGTTTGTCGCGACTGGAAGGATTCTTTTAGGTTTCAGCGATATAGTGGGCAGCACAAGTTCAAGTTCATACCGCTCCAAAAAAAAGAAGCTTTTAGAGGTTGCCACTCGTTTCTATTTATGCTGCTTTTGTCAGTTGTTTTGGGACCCAAACAGCAAATAGCTTATGAAATCCGATTGTTATTTATTTCGTGAATTAAAGGCTTTGAAATTTGTGGAAAAATCACTCAAAGTGATCCAAAGACAATCTGCTGTCGCCAAAGTCGACGGTTTTCCCATCCTTTGCTCGTCGTGCACATCATGCTTCTGACGGAGATTATCCCTATACAAAGGATAACAAACTTAAGTGAGTTTCAACTTCTGAAGTATTTCTTAAACTTACTTTGTGATTTTTCACAGACTTTTCCGTTCACATGTGTTTAACTATGAGGGGGAGGGAGCAATTTTTCCGAGTTCTTTGCCTTTCTCTGCGAACCTCGTTATCACTAATACAGTTTTAAGTTTGCAAGACCTTGCTCCAATATTATATTTGTTAACTGCATTCGACTACTCGTAACAAACCCAGAATACGACTATCAAACACACATACAGCACGGCGGGCGCCACTGCAACTGTGGCAAATACCGTGATCAAAACTCTATAAATAATAATTGGAAATCAAAACAAAATTCATCCAACAAAATCAAACTTGAAATTTCCTTCTATCAACAAAGTTAAACGAGATGATTTTGCTTTTCAAGCAAGGCACGCCAGGTACAAAACAAAAATTTAAAACTTTAAATTACATGAAAAAGCAACAAAATCTGCAAATCATACAATAACTAAACCAAAAACCTGTTTGGGCGCCATTCTCTTACAACCACGGAAGTCACCAAAGTTGCGGACACCGTAGGTTTTCCGCAAAATTCTCCACCCGCACTGGACGACCTCACATCAAAAATCTACCACAAAGAGGTAGGAAGGGGTCATTTTGAGAAATGAAACAAAATAGTTTTTTTAAAAATCCATGGCTTTTAATTAACAAAAACATTAATTTCAATATTTCATTTTTCTACTGCTTTAAGAAAACTGAACAGAATTAGCCCCAGTTGTCCAAAATACTATATAAAATAACAAAAGATTTATTGAAGTTTCATACACTTCAATACCGTTCCCTCCGTTCATCTTTCATCTTTCGACTTTCGACAAATGCAATAATTCCAATTGCAAATATGGCAATTTGCATATAACTATGATAATGCTTAGTTTTATGCAAATCGTCATACACACGAAAAAAATTAAATTTGATGAAACTTAAAATATTTCCTTACGTCCGGGGAAATTCGAACCCACGGTCCCAGTAGAACCCCCAGATTGAGAGTCCGACACGTTAGCATCTATACTAGCTTCCGACATTCACTCATGCATCCAATATTCAACTTCAATTGAACAAAGCATTGAAAAGTTGCATCAATAATCTCGTAATGGGCAATTGAATAAAATTTGTAATTAGGAAGGAAAGAATGAGATTTGTTAGTAGAAAGTAAAGAATGAAATTTTGTTAGTGGGCAAGATAATATTATTATTTTTTTCGTACTTTAAAAATAAGATAGGAAATGTAACATTTATGATGACGGGGAATAAAAGAGTGGGTAAATGATTAAATACTTTTATTTAAAAAAAAAAGAAAAAAGGTAATGTGCCCAAAAGAAGGTGGAAGATGATAACTATCCACTTGAAATTTCTAAATGGGAGAATGGCTGCTGTGAAACAGGAACTGATCTGAAAGACGAACAGATGGAAAGGTAGATGTAGGTTACGAGCGGTTATTGCACTTTTATTTTTCAATAAATTCTAAAAACATTGCTTTTTACTGAAAATAGCAGAAAAAGTCGAGTAAGGAGGAGAGTGCTCCTACCAGAAGGGCTTTGTAACCTTCCTAGGGTTCGAAACAAGTTTTCTGGTGATATAAATCGACGCGACAACTTGAATTACTCATTCAATAGTATTTGTACAAGAAATCGTTCAAATTTATCCAAAAAGATGCTGAGTTTCTTTCATAAGCACATAACATCTGCCATTTTGTTCCAGTTAAATAATTTTTCTGAATGCTCGACTAATTGAACATATTCAAATCAAAAACTATTACTGAAATTTTCATGAAAATCCGAAGAAAATAAAGAGTGCCTCGGTCGCCTTAAAATATATATCAACCATCAACACGTGTTGTTGTTGTAACTCCATAGAATTGAAATGGCTCTAACCCACTTGATAATAATTTGATATCTATAATATAAAATTTTGTAAGCATGAGGATTTTATATTGATCTGCATAACTGAAAAATTTTAAGCAGTTTAAGCGTACCGTTTTGGTTTTATAGGGGAAAACATAAAATTGACATATCCTACTATTATTAACCAAGTTGAGTGAATTTTGCTTTTTGAGATATTTGTCGCCTTTGTACTCATAAAGACCTACCTCCTTATTTTTTCAGATTTTTCGGCTCAAAGGTGTCTGATTGTTCGTACATATTGATTCCCCCGGGACTCCCTGATTTCAGATTCTGAAAGTTCCAATCAAGGCCTGTCATTTGATACCCCACTCGACCATATTTGATTAAAAAAGTTTTAAGGGCCACTTCAGCACAAGGGATAACCCCCTTAAAAATTCTTGAAATTATTGATAAGACTAAACTTTCGAGGGATCATCACTTCTGATCTTTCCACCACTTTTGAGCTTTCTAGCTTCTATAGTTTTTGAGGAAGCTTGCTGTGACGCACGGACAGACGGAAGGGTGGACAAATAGAGTGCGAAACCAGTAGGTCTTTGTAAAAAAAATTCGCAAGGCCCTAAAAACAAAAAATAAAGTTCGTGTTGTTAAAAATGTTATCCGAGCAGTGTTTCGTCAAAAATCGATCATTTGCTGAGCTTAGTTCCGTCGAAATTCGATCGTTTGTACGTGCTATACTGATTTCAAACACGGCCGTGAAACTGTTGCTAATTGCTTTGATCTAGTGCGGTACGAGCTTGATCTTGATCTGTAATTTCTGATTTCCTGCTTATTTCTGATGCATTTGACGTCTATTTTTTACGGTTATGTACTTTTACAAAACCCTATTGAAATCGCTTTTGTCTGTCCGGTTGCCTGTCGGTCCATCCGTCTGTGCGTTGCAGCAGTTTTTCTCCAAAACCATAGCAACTACAGACACTAAACTTTCTAGGTGGATCAAAAGTGATGATCCCTTGAAGGTTTGGGCGTCAATAAAATTTGAATGGTTTTGAATGGTATCCCCATATCGGAAGAAGAGACGCAAGAAATTTTTTTACCGAAGGTAGCCATGTAGTGCCTCAAATGAATGGTATTGAGGAGATCTTTGCAAAACAGGTCTAAAAACAGTGGTACTAGCTTTGTGGAATGCAAAGGGTGGGGTAGTATTGAAAAACTTTGTGTCCCCCGCTCCTTCGCGATTGGACGCCTGTGATATGAAAAATCTGAGGTGGGTATCTGTGAATACAACAACAACAAATACCTTAGAAGTCAAAACACTTTCAACTTTGTTAATAATAGTATGATCTTCGGATTTCACATTTTCTCCAATAAAATCTTATGCATACCCTTAAACTTCACGAAATTCAATGTTTAGGTAGTCTTACAAAAAGTCATAATATTCTTTAAGTTTGAAGAAAATCATATGCACGGAAATTATAGCCGTTTGAAATTTCTCTAATTACAACAACAATACACGACTTTGGTATTCTATGGAAATATGTTTCTCTCCTTAAAATTTTCAGATGAGATGAATAACAAATATTTTTGGCAATTCATAATGTGAGTGATTTTTTTTACATTGCAACAGAATGACGACCCTTGAAAAAGGAGCAGCAATGGATTTTCTCTTAAACTTTTACATCTCTTTGACATGTTTCTTAACTTGATTCGTTGTTGGTGACTGGATATCGTAAGATAGGTATAAAACCCTACAGACAGAAGCATAGGTCTGTCTACCCAACTTGTTTTGTGCTACTTACAAAACCCTATTGAAATCGCCCGTCTGTCTGGTGTTCGACAAGAGTCATCATCATCATATATGGCACGACAGCCCAAGCCGGATCTTGGCCATTAGGATTATTCTCCTCCAACCATCACGGTTCTGTGACATCGTTTGGCCAGTTGATCACTCCCAACAAATATTTGCTATTAGCTTCTATTGTGTCTTCTCATCGAGCCCTCAGCCTTCCCGCTGGATATCTAAATTGTGCTCAACCTTTCAACGATAGCCGGTTTTCTTCCATTCTTTCGTGAAATATCGGACTTTATGTCATTTACATTTGTTACCGTAAAGAGAAAAAAGATAAGCCTTGCAATACCGTAAGCATGGCAGTCCCAATTGATGTGACAGAAGAAGTGTGCCCATGTGATGTCTTGTCACTTAAGTCCATTCGTAAGACTGCATCGTGACAGGATTGAAGATGGGTAGTGTAGGTAGTTGAATGTGTGACATCGGAATAGCTCCATGAGTGTCATGATTCTGTGAGTCTGAGTTTAACCTTGCGACTGGATCTCCTTGTGTGTCGCGGAGGGGTGGCAGATCGCGGTTGTTGTGTATGTGTGTGCATTTGATGTTTGCGTGCCCGGATTGTTCACTGAGTGATGACGTTCGCCTCCCTTTGTTTTCTAATTACAGACAGAAGCGTCATTGTGGAAAAGGCGTAAATAATGAGACAAATGGCGTAAGGCCTGTGTGTCCCCCGTAAAGCTGTTTTGCCTTAATTTGAAAAAGTATGTTTGATTTAGTTTAAAAAGACAGTGTTTTAAATTGAATTAAATAAAGACTGTGCTTGTTACATTGAAAAATAACTTATTTACTCCAGCCACTCATGTTGTTGTCCAAGCTATATCGTCCAACCCCGGATTGATGTTGAATCGATATCGTGGCGAGATTCCCCGCATTTAACATCGCGACATAGTTGAGACAACATTTTAGCGGTTGACGATACAAAATTATTTTTCAGTGTAAGAATATTTTAGCTTATGAAATATGTTTCGAAATAAGATATGAGACTGGTCGTCTCTAGGATCCTCAATTGCCCTAAGTGTCAAAATCAAATTGTTCCTCATTCTAAAAAGGTCGTGATTTGATCCTGATTTTTTTTTTTTAATTTTTTTTTGAAGGCCAAAACTTTTCGTGTGCTCATAGCCTAAATAGTGTCAAGTGCTACCAAAGCTGGATGCACTTCAAGCTCCTGCCTTTGGTTTTGATATGAAAATGAGTGCATACAAAAACACAAAATGTGCATACTTCGGTAAAATATGAAGAACTTTTAATGTGTGTTGGAGCCCTATTCTACGTACACACAAGTTATTCCAGTCTAATGACTCGATTCCTGAATTGTTGCAATCATGAAAAAACCCCAAAGGTGTCTCACAGATGATTATAGCTCCGACTTCAGTCGTTCTCAAACTTGCAGAAGTTGTTAAGGAATTTTAATATTAATATTTACCCTTTGCCTATCAGATACTAAAGATTTGGAGAAAATTTGTATTTTTATAATAGCATAAAATACCTGCTCCTTAAATGAAAGATCTAAATATTCCTTAAACAGCACTATTTTGATGTTTCTTCTGCCAGATACTGATATTGCGATGACTAATTGTCACCCACATCAGTGGCGATATTCTGAAGCAATTCCTCTTTAGACTGGCTTTCATGATAAAGGTTTTATGCAGGTCGATTGAAGCTAATCAACTTAAAAGACTTTTTAACAATAGTTACTTGAAGGGTAGCTAAGGTGACTAACTTAAAGGATTTTACCGAAAACTATGTTATTACACCGACTTGGCTGTACCAATTTTTGATGGCTTTATCCATGATGTATTCTTTCTCCAGCTATAATCGCTCGTTCGTCATTGATACCGTAACCATCCGATGAATCATCGTATTATACGCTGCCATTGTATGCCTATACGTTTGTGTTGACCTGTCCGATATCGTTCTTTGCGTGGTTCGTTCCTTCTTATGTATGTCTCGAATTCAAGTTTTCCCGAGCCTTTAATTATTTTGATGTCCAGGAAAGGTAGTTACCCATTCTTCTCCATTGTAAAGCCTAACTGTTGGTGTATATTGTTCAGCTCCTCCAAAAGTTTTTGCGCTTCCTTGTTTGTGATCACCGTAAAGATGTCATACGTACCTGATCCAAGAAGTTGGCATTATCTCCTTGTTTTCAAGCTCCGCCTCTAACCAGTCCATGCAGATGTCGCTTAGGATAGGCTAGAGGAGGTCACTCATTGCTTCTCCTGCTGTCGTTTTGTAGAATCTCCTTCTAAACACAAAATAATTTTCGTTCATTCATAAGGTGGCTGGTTTAGTATAGCATTTTACGCGTTTTCTTCATTCCGGGGCTTTATCGTGTTTGAGCAACCAGTCTTCAAACAGTGCCAGGGCTTGCTTTACTCGTAGGCTTCGAAACAGAGACAACGTTATATGAAACCATTATATCATCCTCTGCTATTCCACTGATTCAAGAATCTTTATTAACTCTGCCCTGTTCATCCTCTGCTATTTCCACTGTTCCAAGAATCGTTATTAACTCTTACTTCTTTTTGACGGAGCCCTTGCTGGTCTTGTAAGGGAGTTTAGAATATCCATCAAGCAACCACTTGGCGATTTTCGTTGTTGGAGCGTTTGTCAGTGTAATTATTTCCCCTCATCTGGTAACTTTTTTTATGGACCTTTGGTGCACATTTGATTCGTGCGAGGCATGGGTACTCTTAATCTTTTGATGTCCCCAATCACTGCTTTGCATTCTTTCGATGTGTTGAATCCGGGATTGGATCTGGTACCCTGTCAGCAATGCTGCTCTTTATTTGTTTAAGGGCCTAAACCCAGTGGTTTCGATTGCCGACATGGTCCTATTCCGGACTCGGTATGTCTAACAGGAGTGAAGTCGAGATGCTGGACTACGCGTGAATTTGTCATACATTTGGACTGTCGAAAAGTGTCCTATCTTTATCATCCAGACGACTACTCCAAACGGCTTCTGTGGCCAAAAATTTCACGGAAACCCTCGACAACCAGCTGGCTCCCATTTTATCAGACGCATCGTAAAAGACAAGCAACGAGCTCTGGATGTAAATGAAAGCGGGTATTAAGACCATGGCAGAACAGACGATTGGACATCAAGTCCGGCGCAAGAGAAATGATTGGTTCGATGATGAGTGCCAGAATGCGTTAGACAAAAAGAATCAGGCATACAAAGATTATATAGGTAGGAAAACCAGGACGAAGAGAGAACACTTTGAAAGTCTGAGAAGAGTAGTGAATAAGATAATTAGAATTAAGAAAAGAAAATACTATGACGACCAATTATATTCCCTATACACAAAAAAGGTGACAAGCTACAGTGCGAAAATTATAGAGGCATATCACTACTTTGTACGGCGTACAAAATATTTTCAAAGATCTTAGAAAATAAAATCGGATCATACGCCGAGTATTTTTGGGGAGTATCAAGGTGGTTTTAAAGCAGGTAGATCGACAATAGTTCAATTGTTCACAATCAAGCAGGTACTTGAAAAATGCTGGGAGTTCAACATAGACGTGCACTAAATTTTCATTGATTTAAGCAAAAATACGACTGTATTGATCGTAACGTGCTGTACCAAATAATGCTTTACTTTGGCATCCCAGCCAAATTAGTCCGTCTTACCAAAACGAAAATGACGTCGACGACCTCCCAAGTCCAAGCCAAGTAGTAGCCTATGCGGTGTATAAGGAAGCTACCTATCAATAAGCGAGGTACATTACTATACAAGTCGAGCCAAGTAGTGGCCTATGCGGACGACATCAACATTTTGTCACGGTCATTAACAACTGCCAAAGCACTTTTCCTGAAACTCGACAGGGAAGCAAAACTAGTAGGGCTAAAAATCAATGAAAATAAAACAAATAAAAAATACCCCAAATACACAAAATATCACACTTGGCGAATACAGTATCGAAAATGTTGGCGAATTTGTGTATTTAGGCGCCAAAATAACGAAAACCGGCAATGAAAGACTTCGAAAGATGAGGTGAATAATCGGAGCGAAGCTAGACTGGGACCAATGGCGAATTGGATACAACCATGAGCTGTATGAAATTTTTGACGAGCCTATGGTCTCAACGATTGTAAGACTGCGGAAGCTGCAATGGGCTGGACACATGAATCGTATGGACGAACAACGGATACCCAAAAAAGTAATCGCTGAGAGAACTGAAGGCCGGAGACCAGTGGGGAAACCGAGGAAACGCTGGGCTGGCTCAGCCGACGAAGACAGTTCATCGCTGCTCGGGTTTCGAGATTGGAGGACACGGTCAATGGACCGAGACAGTTGAAGCCCAAGAGAGGGGGTGTAGTGCTACGAAGAAGACCGCTTTCTGCGTAGAAACTTTACCCGGCCTCTATTACGTTCGACACATCCGATGATCAAATCTGCGCGGATATCGAACCGAAAATGTTCAAGTTTCAGAAATCCTGGAAAGTTTGCTCCCTATTCTCGTTTTTTTGTTGGAAAGTATCACAGCTGCATGTACCTTCACAGTATATTTCAGTTACGAAGAAGGCAACAAATACTGTTTTTTGTAAATGTGATCTTTCACCGTTAAAAGTCGAAATGTGCAAGAGACTTGGTTTCAGTTTTGTTTCAAAGAAGTTCCCATATCTTGACAAATGGGGAAAGATGTTGTCTGGATTAATTGTCTGTTTGTTACTTCACATGCTTGCGAGAGGAAAAAACATTCTGGCAATATGTGCCTCAAAATTATCTTTAATTTACTGATATTTTCCTTTACTTAAATTAAGCGATTAAATAATCGAAGTAAAATAAAACAATTGTAAAATTAAACAAGTTGGGTAAACAGACCTACGCTCATGTCAGAAGGGTTTTGTATTCAATTTACAAAACGCAGTCACCAGATCGAATCAAATCAAGAAACATTTCAAAGACGAAGATCATACTATTTTTAACAAAGTTGAACGAATTTCGACTTCTAAGGTTTTTGGTATTGTTATACTCATAAATATCTCCCTTGATAATTATTTCAGATGTCCATCTGCGATGGAGGAAACACATTTTTCATGTATTTCCCCTCTGTGCCCCCACTGAAGTAAAAACTGACAGTTTAACAACTGTTTTGAAAAGCTCCCATGAAAACTTTTATTTCATACTCATATCGGCTACATTTGATGAATTTTTTTTCAGAGGCCAGTCTCCTGTACTGTTATCATCGATTAATGGCCAATTTTTCGAATCCTAGAATGGTTACAAAACCCTTTTGCTAGGAGCTCTCTCCCACCTCCTTGACTTGTATCACTTATGAGCATTAATTGTAGGTGCTCATCTTCAGTCATTCATCAAATAGAATCAAGTGTTCAAAACATGCACCTTAAACGTTGAAGTTGGGAAAAAATAACTCAAAATTGTTCAATCTTCGCATTTAAAACAGCCACTATTTTGTTTTACGATTACTGATACCACTAGCTGAACCGATTCTCAAAGATATACATGACACCTATCATTCCTGAAATGTTCATGCAAATCCTAGCAAAACTGTAGTGTCTGAGTCGGTAAAAAGTGCATGTTGTTCCATAGCCATATGTTGCCATAGTAATAAATGCAGCGCATATTGTTCCATAGTAATACAGGAAAATTCAAACCACTATAACTTCGCTAAATATGATTGAATCTTAATGAAACCTTCAGGGTAGATCAATCTTATAAATAGGCATATACGTATTGAATTTCATTGAACTTAAGGGTAGCGTTAAGATTTTATTCAAGAAAACATAAAATCGATAAATCATACTATTACTAACAAAGTTGAGTGAATTGCGACTTCTAACGTATTTGTTGTTGTTGTACTCACCAAGGCCTACATTCCTGATTTTTTTCAGATTTTTCGGATCACAGGTGTCCAATCGCGAGGGGGGGGGACACAAATTTTTCATGTATTTCCCCTCCCTGTGCGCCCCTCGAAGCAAATTTTGCCAAACTAAGACCTGTTTTGAAAAGTTCTTATCAAGACCTTTCATTTGATACCCATATCGGCTACCTTCAATGAAATTTTTTTTTCGGGGGGTCACTCTCCTATATGGGGAGACCCCCCTTAAATACCTTATAAAATTTTTTTGTAACTGAACTTTAAAGAGATCACCACTTTACACCTACACACAAAATTTGATGTTTCTAGCTCAAGTAGTTTCCGAGAAAAACTGCTGTGACACACGGACGGACGGACAGACGGACAGACTGGTCGCGAAACTAGTAGGGTTTTGTAAAATTATTTTACAAAACCCTAAAAACGGCTTCGAAAAGCAGCAGGGATTTAAAAAAAGTATAAGACAGAATGTAAATTTCAAAATTAAAGCAATGATAAACATGAGTAATACGATGAAAAAAATGATGATAAAAAACGTAAGGAAACGTTTTCGGAATATTTCATTCAATGGGACCCAATACAGATCGTAGCAAACGCTTCAATGAACAATATGTTATTTGTTTTGTTTTCGTATGGGATTTAAGTAATCTATTAAACAAGCGAACCCAGTTCATTCAATTTTGAAGCTGGAATCGAGCATATCCTTCTTACACGAGAAACTGACATCAAGCGATTTCGGAAGTATTGAATGTTGGGGTCGATTTTTCAAGTCGAATAAAATAAGTTTGATTTAAATATAATCAATTAATTTTTTACCCAGTATTAATAAAATATTTAAATAATTTATTGAGGACTTCACCAAAAAAGCTCTTCGATATCGCTTACGCTTATGGCAACAAACATTAAAGTCCTTAATAACAATTAAATTGATATCCTACCGTAATTACTTTCAAAGAGTTTCACAACTTCATCGTTGCTCACGTTGGCCGTATTAATCCTCCACAATTGTGCACCATCATATCGTACAGGTGGTGGTATCTCATGAGTTTCCAATTCTATTTCACCTTCAGCTAACTCCTCAACATCTAAATCCTCTTCGTCTTCTTCAGGATCATTTTGTTTACCAAAATAAAAATTCATTGGCTGATATCGTTTATCCTCATGATCAATGTCTTCACCATCACCACCATCTTCCTCTTCTCCATCCTCCTCTTCCGGACTATACTCACTATTCGCGACACGACCTACCGATCGCTCAATTAAATTCCGATTATTATAATTCCGAATAATATCACGACGTGATGTCAAAGGATCGATATTGATATCCCTTTGACCAGCACATTGCAGGGTATCGCGGGCACAGCACAAAATCACAAGCACGACACTTAAAATGAAGATTCGATACGGTGACATGTTATTATGATTTGTCTCGTTTAGTCCGCCGTCTTCACATTAATTAATTCACTAGCGAACTAAGACGTTGCAACCGCCTTTCTACCTTTATATATTAAGATATTGTAGTTCACGTGCTACTGGCGTTCTGTTGCTTCTATTGTTGGTTGCTGCGCTGCTACGACAATCGAACCGCGTTCAGTTTTGAGGAGTAAAGTCAGTAAGAGTGTTGGAATCCGGTCAGTAAGACAGTCTAAGACCAACTGTGTCTTGACTTTTCGACTGAAGTCAGATGGTTCACATCTACTTTGGATTTGCTATCTGGGAGATAGATCTTCATGCAGATATTTTTCGGGGAAAATGGGGTTGTCGTATTGTTGAAAGAGTACGTATGTGTGTGTGGAGATTTAAAAAGGAATTTGGTCTTAAATCCTTACATTCTTTTTGATCACATCAAATGATGCGAAAATGCAAAACAATTAGTCAATCAAATGAGCTCAGCATATTTTTAGAATGTTCTTGAATATGTCCAAAAAAAGACGAAGATGAATCATATGTGGTCGTTAAAGTTAAAAGAGGGAAAAAAAGTTTAAACCAAGAATAACAAACCTTCACTGGTGACTACGTAAATCCTAAGAAGTGAATGGTTCGTGCAAAACCTCTGATAGTGATTTATAATAGCTTAAGAAATGCTTACGTTTATTTTAAGTTAAAAAATCTAGGTTTTCCCCAAGCTTACTTAAATTATTTACTCTCTTGTATGGGTTTTTAAAACGGTTAAAATTCTGGGTAAAGATTCAGTTTAAAAAAAGATTTTTTGTTCATTCAGTCAACAGTTGGAGTCTTCTCATTCTTTGATATCGCCATGTGATTCAATTGCGTATCCTTTAAGTTTTTTATTTTATTATATAGATAAAAATTCTTTCAAAAGTCCCGTCTTATAAGTATTTTTTATATTTTAATAGGTATCCATCTAATTTAGAATATTAAGGCCAGTTTCATTTAGCTTTAATCAAAAAGTCTGATCTAGTTCTGATTCGGAAAGCCTCAATAAGCTTTCATTGAAACAACCCAGCTCATAATGAGTCAGACAAGGTGATCCGGTTACCAGGCTTGGATAGGATTTTCAAAATTTTCAGTTTTGATCGATTTAGGTTGCCATAATGCTAGAGTTCGGAACAGAGCGGATGTTTTTGACGAAAACAGCTACAAGCATCAAATTTGCTTTGTGAATGAGAAGTTTTCTTTTAACATATTTTTAATAAAATGTCTCAGAACAAATATAGACAGAAGGAAAGCTTCAAACAGATTCGAAAACGGCCGGGAAGCTTGAGATGTGTGAGATTTCGCGGTCCCATACAAAAATTTGTTTAAAACGAACACTGAATAAGCAACAAGCATGTGGACTTAGAATAACAGAAGCTGCACGGTTGATTTCCGTGAAATATGGAGTTTACCTTCTGGCTATATCTATTCTGTGATGGGGAGTTTTAATTGGAACGTCTTGATAAAAACTTTTCAAGATATTTCTATATGTGCATTTTTTGTATCGTGTAGTAAAGAAAAAGGTAAAATGTATGAAAAACTTCAGAGAAATGCATAGCACCAATAGCTTCCATCGTATCGACATAGCTGACACAAAATGACAACCGTTTGAAATGAAATGTTTTTTAATCAGGGAATTTAAATAACATGCAATAGAAGTCTATCATGAGCGTACTCCTTATTAGTTTGAGATAAGTTTCCTCGTTTCACTGGTCGACTAAAAAACCCTTCTGGCAAGAACATCCTAGGCTTACAGCTAGCTTAACTTATTTATTTTATCAGTATTTTCAATGCACTACTCGAAGTTTGTAGTCGACGTAAAAAAATTCGCGTCTTTTGACTCCTCTTTACTATTATATATCTGCATGAATGGATAGGTGGCAAACTCAGGGTCGAGTCGGGTTAGGGTTGTCCAAATACTGCAGCTAGTAAGGTTTGTTGCATACTTCTCCAAAGCTTACACGAGAAACCCAGTCCTCTGCGAAAGCAAGCTATAAACTTATCGAATTTGTCTGATCGCAGCGCCTATTCGGGGTTATCTTACCAAAAATCGAGTGCCTCAAAACGCATAATAGCTGAAAAATTGAAAACATCATGTTCCCTCATCTTCACTGCGAAGCTTGTACACTTGGTCTTTGCTTTCGACTCATATTGTGTGTAGGGGCTTAAACGGTTGGCGATGACCGGTTTTAAGGTAACTTTGAGTTATTAGATTTTTTCTGTTCAAGTTCAATGTATGTGTTTGTTGTGCCTGTAGTCCCAGTATGTTCTCCCAAAAGGATCAAATAGACGAACATATCCAAAAAAAGTAAATAAAAAATATCAACAACGACGACGCAACCAGGGGTACCAACGACGCCAAAACCGACGCCAAAAACGACGATGAATACAATGATAGTAAAGACGGACGAAAAACGGAGAACAACGGACAGGCTTGTCCAGACTGAGGTTCCTGCGGCGTTCCGGCGCAGCAAAAAATGATGAGAACGCCAAAGCGTCCTGAAAAGGAAGAGCGGGAAATTCTGCAGGAGCATCGAGAATTCGATGGTTACTGCTGCGATCGCTATGAAGCGTCCGAAGCAAGGGTCTTAAATCCCGAAATAACGAATTACCCTAAAGTCCACAAAGTGATCACGGCAGGAAAAGAGAGGAGTGATCAGACAAATGAAGCGTCATTGTGTGATTTAATCGCAACCGTCGTAAATGTAGGTGGAGTACTGTACTTGGAACCGGAAACCGATAAGCTCTCCCATGAAACGAGGTCGCAAAGTACAATTGCCGTCCAGCGACACCAAGAAGAAAGGCTAATCAGAAAAGCGAGGAAGTTCTAAAAAGAATAAGATTTGCATGCGACCCCCCAATAATTAGCAAAGGAGTAAAGAGTGGGCTCCTAGACCGCATAGCGCATTACCGAAGGAGCTGGTTAAAGGCTGAACAAAATCAGAAGATTAAAAAAGTGTTGAGGGCTAAGCCTAAAGGGCACGCGCAGATAGCTGCATCATCAAATATAAAGAAAAGAATTTCAGCCCAATCGAAAGCGATCCGGATAAAAGAAAGAAGAAAGAGGCAATTGACGCTAGATCTGGGGCTCCAGACAGTGCTAATAAAAGGAGCGAAGGAAGTCGCAAAGAAACTCCTCCAAAAAGTGCCAGAAAATAAAGTTCGCATGGATGCCCAGCAAGAAAAAGGATCTGACGCGAGACAGGAGAGAAAAAAATTACAACGAAGACCCCGGCAACAGGGACTGCTCGTAAAACCCAAAGATGACCGATCCTACGCAGCAGTTTTGCGGGATATCAGGGGGAATTTAACGCCCGAAGACACCAACACTGCCATTAAACCAGTACGACCAACGCGGTTAAGCCACATACTGGTCGAGCTCGGAGCAGAGCCGACAATAAAAAGCATCCTGCGAATGGATAAAGAAAATCCTCGGCAAAAGTGCAACCGTAGCCTTTCTCGAGCCAGTGCCAATAATCGAAATTAGAGACATTGATTAAGTCACAGATTTGGCCGAGGTAGAAGAGGCCATCAAAAGGGCCTCCCTTGCGTGGACAGGATCAAAGCGAGGTTGACACTAAAAAACCATAGAGTACAACGCATGGCCATCTTTGGCGACTGAAAAGGACGCCGAACAGATTCTTAATGACGGCAAAGTAAGAATAGGGTGAGTTGTCTGCAAGGTACTGGGAAGAGCAGTGCCTCTTCAATGCTTTAAATAGCTTGGCTTTCGTTACACCACAAAGGTAAGCAAATTACCCGATAGGAGCTCCCTATGCTATAAATGCGGTGAAATTAGACATAAAAGAAAAGAGTGTATATAGGAGGCACACAGATTCTTTGGAAGGATGCTGATCCAAGACCGCATCTTAGGCACGTCTTGGGATCAGGCAAACGTCGGATTTACCATAAAGCCCTAGCTAACGCAATCAGAACTTAGATGATCCGTATCCTGCAGAAAAGCCTACATCGCAGTTCAACCGCTTAAAACCTGCTTAGCAGTTTGCAAGGGACATGAAAGCCGACTTTTCGCTACTGAGTGAGTAACACCATGATAAAAGTTCTGCATCATGGTATCCTAACGCAGTTGCACTGCCACCATCTGGGCCCGGAGCAGTCATTTCCAGTGGGACGGCTGTGGACGGCGGATGGCTTCGTGTGGGTTCGGTGCTCAGGGACCACCTTCTTTAGTGTGTCGGATATCATCTTTCCAAGCCAAGCTTAATGCTTTCGAGGGCGCTGTCTCGAATGCAGATGGTAACGTGCTTGTTGGGGCAGACTTCAATGCTAAAGAAATCGAATGAGGCATGCCTTTAACATATCTGCGGGGAGAACGAATTCTAGAAATGGTGGCCAGAACGGCACTCGTCGTACTAAATACCGGAAATACACCGACTTGGCTGCGAACGAACCATACCGGACGTGACATTTGCCTCGAAGTCCTCAGTACGGAGGATACACAATTGAAGAGGTTTAGAGGTGATAATCAGTACATTCTGTTTGAGATCCCTGGTGTTGTCTTCTATAATAGGGTGGAACATCGGAAGGATTGACTTCGGGAGGTTCGTGGAGGTGCTCACGGCAGGTGCTACGCTGCAGGCTCATTCGCAGGTGACACAAGGCCTGGCAGTTCAAGACGTCCTGAACTGAACTATGAGCATCATCATGACTGTTTGTAGCGCTGCTATGCCCCGTTGAAAACCTCGGCACACCAAGGCCCCTGTGTACTTGTAGGAAGTGTCACAAGCTTCAGCATGAGGTTCAACAGGCGCGGAACCGTGACCGTGGTAGCAGCACGTATGTCGGTCAGAAAATGCCTTCGCAAATTGTTTAACAACAGCAAAGCTCGCTGCTGGCAAGATCTAGTGGGCAATGTGAAGCAAGCAAGCAAGCTACGCGGAAGCTTGGTGCCTTACGGACGCATTTCATACATGAAGCGGAAAAGATGGACTAGATAGTGCGGGCACTCTTCCCCGCCCATCCTGTCCGTGCTGACGCTGCTCAGGGCGACACAGTAATCGAGTGCTCATTCTTCACACAGTCAGAAATGGAAGATGCAGTCCTATCATTGAAAACAATGATAGGACTCTAAGCCCAGATGGTGTTCCAAATGAAATGTTGCAACTTGTCTATTACCATTGTCCTGATTTGCTTCTCAACACATTCAACACATGGCTACGGTCGGGTTTTTTCCGGTGAGATGAAAGGTAGCGAGGCTCGTGCTGATCAGCAACGGGAAGGGAAATTCCGGATCTCCGGCTGCATACCGCCCGTTTTGGATGCTTGACGCGGCGGGAAACCCCATCAAGAGAAGACTCACTGATGTGATTCGTACTGCTGGGAATCTATCTACTCGGCAGTACGGCTTTAGAGCAGGTTGCTCCACTATCGATGCGATTGCAAAGGTGGTGAGCGCGGTCCAAGCGACGGATCATCCTGTTGGTGACACTCGACGTTAGGAACGCCTTCAACTCTGCTAGATGAATGGATAACCTGGATAGGCTGAAAACCCCTTTTCAAGTTCCAAAATATATTATGTAGCTTTTGAGTGAATACCTGAAGAATAGAAGTCTGCTTTACGATACGACACAAGGTCAACGAAAGATGGAAGTTACATCGGGTATTGCCCAGGGATCTATACATCGTCCAGACCTGTGGAACGTGTCTTAAAACGGCCTTCTGAGACTAGAGATGCCAAATGAGTCGCACTTGATCGGCTATGCGGATGATGTTGCGGCTCTAGTCGCTGGACGCACTGTCGCACAAGCGCCACTTAGGTTTAGTATACTAACCCGCTGAGTGAGAGACTGGGTGACTGCTCGTGGGTCTAGTCTTGCACTGGAGAAAACCGAAGTGGTCATCTTGACAAAAAAGAGAATACTTAGAGAAAGAATGATCAGTATTGGAGACATTTTAATCGAATCGAAGCCAGCGGTGAAGTACCTGGGGCTACTGATCGACTCGGAGCGTATCGGCCTGCCTCGAGCGTATCGGCTCTGGGTCGACTTATGGTCAACGTAGTCAAGAAGACACCTTTTGATGCGTGCTGTAGGATCAGAATTATGGGGCGACGCTCTTAGTAAGGAGGTATACCGAAGACGCTTGGCACAGGTACAGAGAAGAGGAGCACTGAGGATTGCATCTTCATAAACATAGTCTCTGATTCGGTGGTGAGAGTTATTGCAGGTGTTAGAATTTCATAACTTACCTAATTCCAAATGCATAAATGATTTTCGACACATCATCTTTCCCACAGTTCGGATAAGAAAAATAATATGCATAATATGCATTCGCATGTATTTCATACTATTTGTAATTCCCATGGTCCAACGCGGTGAGACTACACCGCCAGACAAAACCATAAAGTTCTATGCGGTGCGATCCCACGATCTAGCATAGAACATGAAACCGCGAAAATTCAAACATGCTTAGAAGCAAATTCCATCGACGGGTGGAACAATGGGAAGATTTAATTTGTTTGTAATTAAAAGTTTATCTGAGGTAAAGTGTAATAACAACGACAATACCAGCTCAGCCAACTATGGCGGGAATTCAAACGTAACCACGAACTCATCGAGGCAGCCATAGAAAGCTACAAGGAGTCAGCGTATCTACGCAACAATTACTACGACCAAATCGAGAAGCTTGCGATTAGCCTGTTGGAGAAGTTAGAGGAACTATTAGCGACATTATCAAAGGGAAAAGCCACTCAAAGGGAGCAACCAGAGGAACTCTTAGGGACATCGTTGAAGGGAGAGGCCACTCATAAGCAGCTGCCGGTGAAGATGTTATCCATGGTCAACACCTTAAAAATTTTGATGAAGGCATTAAGACAACTAATTGACCGTCTTTGGAAATGCAGCGAGTTACCGTGCAGAAACATTGGGAAGCCATTCAAGACAAGCAATTCAGCATTTTAAAATCAGCTGTCGTTCCTAGTGATTACGATGCCGAGGCATACACGGAGATGGAAGAAGAGGTCGAAGTTCTTCAAATGAGGATGATGGAAGCTGGATCGTCAACCCTAACGTCTTCAAGCGCCACAACATCGTCAACTCCAACCATAAAGCTTCCACGGATCCAGTTGCCCAAGTTTGACGGAAACTACACATCTAGTTTTGCCAGCTGATTGACCAGAGCAATTTAGGACCCGCACAAAAACTGTTTTATTTAAAGGCGAACGTGGAAGGTGAAGCCGAAGCGCTAATTAAGCACCTTACAGTGTGTGACAAAAATTACAGTCCAGCTTGGGAACTCATAAAAGAGCGCTATCAGAATAGAGGCTTATTAGTCACCTTCATTATACAGAAGCTCATTTCTTAGCCAAGTATTAGCCAGGAAACGGCCAATAACTTGAAGGGGCTACATGACGTTACGCAGGAATGCATCCGGGGGCTCCAAACGTTGAAGGTGAACGTAGATCAATGGGATCAAATATTGATATTCCTGTTGCTGAAAAAAACTGGACCGCACTACACATGTAGCATTCGAGCGTTCGCTTTCTTCGCCAAGAGAGTTGCCATCCATGTACCAATTCTTGCAGTTCCTAGAGCTTCCGTTTCAAGCTATGGAAGCAATAGGTGTGACACCGACCAAACCGAAGGTCTTCAAAATGGCCCTAACAGCAGCGGATAGTGGTTGCAAGATGTGTCGAGAAGTACATCAACTACACCAATGCAGCGGTCTTGTAAACCTGAATCAAGCGGTCAGGAAAAAACTCGCAAGCAAGTGGCAGCTGTGCTTCAATTGTTTGAGAGCAGGTCATGTAGTAAAGGTGTGCACACACTGCTTCACAATGACGCAAGGGGCAACGAAGCCATTCCAAAGAAATCTATCACGGAAAGCAAATCACTGGCGGCCAAAGGCGAAGTTGACAACTCATCGTACGGTTTGTTGACCACAGCAGAAGTTTTCATCATCAATCGCTACGGTGAACCTATTCATGCAAGAGTCTTATTAGAGTTAGGTTCACAGCTTCACTAAATCACTGAAAGGTTTTGCGTCAAACTTGGTCTCAAAAGAAAAAGAGACAACCATGAGATTGTTGGGATCGGCAACACTACACAGCAATCTAGATTACGTCTGAAGTCTAAGCTATCCAGCTACGAGGCACCACTAGAAGCCCTGGTTATCAGCGAGATAACAACCAAACATCCAACACAAAATTTAGACACATCTAATTGGCCAAGTCCTAAGAATATTTCGCTTGCTAATCCGCACTTCAATCGGCCCAAGAACATTGATCTTCTTATTGGTATGGAGCTATTCTCTATTATGCAGTGAAAAAATAACCATGGGCCCTACACTACCAGCTCTGCAAAACACTGTGCTAGGATGGGTGGCAATCGAAACGGTTGATAGTAATATCGATGCATCGAAAAACATGTTTTGCGGCACTTTGACAAGCCTCGACAAGCAGCTTGAACGCTTCTGGACTATGGAGGACGTTGAAGAAACCAAAAAGAGAATATCAGAAGAAGATAGCCAGTGCGAGGAATTCTTCGAATCTACAGTAACAAGAAACAATGAGGGAAGATTTGTAGTCCGATTACCATTCTCCCGTCCACCTTCATGTCTAGGAGAGTCGAGAAACGTAGCAGAACTGAGGCTTAAGAGTTTGCTGAGGAAATTGGACAGAAACGACGAACTGCGGTCAATGTACACAAATTTCATAAACGAATATTTGGCTTTGGGTCACTTGGAACCCGATCTTGACTCTTCACATCTTGACGCAGCACACAATCCACCCCAGTACTACCTTCCTCATCAAAGTGTGCTGCGCCCAGACAATACAACCACTAAATTGCGAGTAGTATTCGATGGATCCGCAAAGACGTCAACCAATTTGTCTCTGAATGACATACTGCATACGGAACCTGCTCTGCAGTATTTTGATCAGGTTTCGCACATTTAAGTACGCAACGAGGCGGTACAAAAAATGTTCCGACAAATACTTATTAACCGTGAATATCAAGAATACCAAAAGATTCTATGGCGAGAGAGTCCGAATGTACAGCTGAAAACATATCGCCTAAAGACGGTGACTGTCTGTGTGGTCTAGTGGTTAGAGCATGAACCCATAAGCCGAAGGTCCCATGTTCAAATCTCGTTGAGAGCAACGTGATTTAGTTCAGGGGATTTTTCGGACAGACCACGAGTGTTCACTCAGTGGTGATATGTACTGATTTAATTAGATCATATCATAGCTGAGCAAGCACATCGGAGCATGGTATTGACCAAACCAACTTCCGAAAAAAAAATCAATGCGTTCATGAAAATGAGATACTCTAACTATCATTAAGCGAAGCCCGAGAGGGGCTGTGGTGCTACAAAGAAGAAAGAAGAAAGACGGTGACATACGGAACCAGATGTGCACCATACTTAGCAACGAAATGTCTCCTAAATTTAGCAGAGACTGAGGAAAAAGGATTTCCAATGGCAGCTGAAGTCACACGACGGGACTTCAATGTTGACGATTTGCTTACCGGTACGGATGATCTCGAACAAGCCATCAATCTTCAGCAGCAACTTATTGAAATTTTACAACGTGATGGGTTCCACTTGCATAAATGGTGTTCTAATAACATAACACTGCTGAAACGCATTCCAGCCAATAATCGACCTACAGAATATAATGTCACCGACTCCGATGATACCGGCATTGTTAAGGCTCTAGGATTAATATGGCATCCTACATCGGATCAATTCAACATCAATACCAACGTTTCGGACTCAACACAGCCAATAACAACCCGAGTTGTTCTTGCACAGATGTCACAACTCTTTGATCCCCTCGGACTAGTTAACTCAGTTGTCGTACTTCCAAAGATATTCATGCAACAACTCTGGGAATCAAAAATTGACTGGGATACACCTCTATTGGAAAAGCTCCAACAAAGCTGGAAGGATTATAGAGCTCAACTATCAACATTGAGGAGATTAGCCATACCACGGTATATAATGAATTCCACCAAACGAAAAAGTGCGCAACTCCATGGGTTTGCGGATGCTAGCAGGCTAGTTTACGGTGCTTGTATCTATATGCGCACTGAAGACATCTATGTAAATATCCACGTTTCTCTAGTTTGTGCGAAGAGTAGGGTCGCACCTACTAAACAACAATAGCGCGGTAAGAACTATGCGGCGCCAAGCTATTTGTTCAGCTAATGAGAAAGGCTCAAAACCCTATATCGACAGAGATCGAAAGAGTTTTTTATTGGAGTGATTCTCAAACTGTTCTTCAATGGATAGCCTCGCCGTCATCTAAATTCACCACCTTTGTCGGCAATCGGGTGGCTTATATTCAAACTTTGACCGAACTGAACATCTGGCAACATATTGATTCAGCGGATATTGTTTCCCCAGGAATGTTCCCCAGCGAACTATGTTCAAATAAACTCTGGTTTGAAGGTCCCGAATTTTTAAAACATTAGCTGTCAGCATCAAACGCGATACAGACAATAACCACGGAAGAACTTCCGGAAATACAAAAGCGAAAGACGGTTTTGATTGGTTCAAGTGGTCCGCCAACCCAAATCATACGACGCATAAACCATCATAATAATTTCAAACGCTTGCAAGAAACAACCGCCTTTATATTACGTTTCATTCGGAATTGTAAACTCCCCAAAGAGAAAAGAACGCTGAGCAGGAGACCCAGCCCATTGGAAATGAAAGATGCACTCAAGATAATTGTTGCTGTAATACAGGTCGAAAGCTTTGAAGAAGATCTTAAACATCTACAAACCAAAGGAGCAGTCCATCAAAACAGCAAACTTCGGTTCTTAACACCATTCATACATCCAGACGGACTTATAGGCGTTGCCGGCCGAATTAAAAATAGTGATATTCCAACGAACGCGCCCAGCACCCGTTACTGATACACCAAATCACAAGTTTACTCCGCTTATTTTCAATCATCTCCATCAAAAATACTTGCACGCAGGAGCACTAGCGCTTCATTATGCGTCACGTGAAACGTTTTGGTTCATTAATGGCAGAAGGATGGCATCCAAAACAGTTTGGCAATGCATGCTGTATGCACGACTTAAACTAAAAACTCTAACTCAGTTGATGGGGGACTTACCAGCGGACAGATTATGATCGAGGCCATTTCTCCATGTTGGAGTCGACTTTTGTGGTTCAATCCAGATGCACCATAAAATTCGTGGAAAACGTCCAGACAAGGCCTACATAGCGCTCTTTGTATGCTTTACAACAAAAGCCATTCACTTGGAGCTAGTTTGTGACCTTTCATCAGCGGCCTTCATTGGATGTTTTAAGCGGTTCATCGCAAGGCGAGGATGTCCTGTGGAAATCTTTAGCGATAAAACTACAAATTTTGTTGCAGCAAACACGGAGTTCCAGGAACTCACTTTACTGTTTAACCAGCAGTTTGCACATATCGAGGATAGCAGTGCCGATGAAGGTATAGAATGGTTGCGCATACCGCCACGCTCCCCCCACTTCGGTGGATTATGGGAAGCCTGAATGAAGTCCGCTAAATATCATTTGAAACGAATGGTAGGATGCGCTTCCCTGACGCATGAGGAACTAAGTACGGCAATCTGCCAAATAGAAGCCGTACATAATTCTCGGCCAATCAGCCAGATGTCACCGGATCCAACTGATGTTCAGGCACTAACACCAGGCCATTTCTTGACCGGGGAACCTTTAACAACAATTCCTGATCCTCAACTTGACCCTGGATCCATGCCTCTTTTAACTCGATGGAAATTGGTGAGAGGTCTTCACGAAGTCTTCTGGCGCCGATGGTCTAAAGAATACCTTCAAGACTTGCAGCAGAGGCAAAAATGGCAAGAAATCAAGCACAATGTTGAGCAATGTTGACTAGTCATGCTAAAGGAAGAGAACTTGTCACGTCTTAAATGGCGCTTGGGAAGAATAATCAATGTAAAAAAGGGATCTGATGACAGAGTAAGAGTTGTTGAGATAAAAACCGCTACTGGAATGACCTCAAGAGCAATAAATATGATCAGTCCACTACCATATGCTACACGCGTAAGACCTGCGTCCGAAATTTCTCTCTGAACTAGCTAGGCTGGAAGCAGCCAACTTGGAGTAGACTAGGGGTGCCCGGAATAAATGACCTCTTGGAAACAGTCCGATGCCACTCACCGAGACTTCACATCTTTAACCGATCAGAGGTCGGTTTAGAATTCCTTCGGAAAATCTCGAAGGTACAATAACGTTTGAAAGAAAACCATAACATACGATCGTACATCTTGTAGATTTTGTCAAAATACTTTAAAATTAACACCACATTATCCATTATAATCTTAAGTAAATTTATTCATTCAGAAAAAAAACGTTGCAAAGATGATTATGAGCAATTTCGAATGCACCAATTAAGGCTTTTTCCCACAACTGCCTCTACATATGAAGCAATTTTGCAACATAAAAGTAACAAAAGCATTAACGATCATCACAAGCGAATTGGTAAATCAAAAATTCACCTTGTAGTTCAATGGGATTGAATCACTCTTACTTTTTCGCTGAAAATTCGTCATCACGCGAATGTTAATTGCTACTATCATTAATTATACCATAAAATCCTAAAAGCACCGTTACTGTAATATTCTTAAAATTATCACGACCACTTCTCATCAACATTTTCACCTTATTACTGGAATTGTTAACGTAGCCAATTCATTTCCGCTTCTCTCAGGCCATGCAAACGAGTATAGGCTGCGAACTTCACACTCGTGTCAAAAATATCTTGTAGCCAAATCTGATAGTTGGTGTTTAATCGGAAGATTCTTCTATAGTCACAATAAAAAATAGGTTCCGAGTGAAAGTTTGCAATCATTTTGTTTAGGTAAAATTTTCATGCCAAAACACCAGTGATGACGACTGGTTTTAAATTTACATCTAATGAATGTTACTATAGTGAGATGTTAATAGAGTTAAGAATAGAAGAAAACAAAATATAAATGTCTAAAGATGGAATTCAACTTAAATATATTCTTGGATTTTCGGCGCCATTACACTATCTAATCAAAATTATCGGACAGAAATTCATGGTGGAAGTTTTTAAGAGGATTTGCCTTCCAATGGAAGAATAATAGTCACGAGCTTTTGAACAATCCTGAAAAGAGTTAAAAGGTTTAATGTCTATTACTCGTAAGCTGTAGCGTTGTTAAGAATTTTCCATCGCTAGCGGCAGTGTAAATTCTTCTTGAGTATGATAAGTTTTTAGTTAATATTTTGCCATTGAAGCTAAGAAATATTTTTTACCTAAACTAACTACGCTGTCACAGCTATGACAGACTTTCAGAGCATATTGACCTGATGAAGAGCCCATTATCTCTTAGGTGGATATTTTGCTCGTTTGAACAGTCTCTGGTCACTTTGTATGTTTGAGCTGCCAGAAAATAAAATCACGCATCACTTCTTCAAAGTTTTTGTGGTCATATTAACCTGGTTTCCTACCAATCATCGTAGCCTCAAGCATATTTTTTCAGGTTCCGTCTTCCGTTTGTATTCGCGCGACGACAGTAAGTATGATGGTGTTTAGACAAGTTCAATTCAAATCTTTAATCGAATTCTCAATCAATGAAATGCTAATTAACCGAACGCCTTCTATACCTGATGAATTTGGCGCAATTTCGACTCATATGGGTCAACACCCTTCCCTACATCAAATCAAACTGAATTGTGATCAATTAATTGCTTCAATCACATGCAAATGTTTCTCTAATCAAAATAGAATGATTTGAGATGAAAATCAATCTCATATCGCGGACTTATTTTGCCTAATCAATTGAGTACAATGTGTAGCAGTTACACGGGACATTAACAATAAAACGACATTTTCTTTTTCTAATTACATTGAGTAGGAACTTACAAGATGTAGAAATGTGAAATGAAAATAGTCATTCCTACATATGTTTGTTGCAAAACAAAAGATTGATTGGTTGGTATTTTGTATTTAATTTATTTCAATTCAAATTTAATGGTAGCTTTCCATACACTCGGCGTGAGTGCTTTGTACTTTTCTAGATTAAGTGGTTTTGTCTTTTCAAACGTAAGTAATTTCACTTTTCAGTTACTTGATCGCTTTTAACAGCATGTGATAATAGTATACATTTCATGTTTTATTTGGGCGGGCAAGGGTCTCCTATTTTCTATTGTCAGATCGTTAAAAAGTAAAAGTTATCCCAACATGGAAATTGATTGTTTGTTTTTCTAGCGTCTCTAAACTATGTGAAAAAACGTGATAAATTACAGAATGAGTAGTCGAGTGTTGAGGCCAATAAAATTGGCCTTTAGAATGCGGTGAGGTAGTTGATTTTTGCTTCCTTTGATGCTTGGTTTTATTAAGTCTGTGGTTACTTGCATGTTAATCGATTTTTGTATGATAGTACGATCAGTTTGATTCATTGTTCTACCACCAGGCGGTGCGCATATTCTCTTATGAATTTCTCGATGCTTAGAATAAGAGAAGCTTATAACGTTATAATCGATCAGTCGTTTTTATTAGTCACTGCACGGATCTTTTTTCTTTCAGTTGTTATGTTAGAGTCGACCTTGCAAATGATCCGAAGATATGCAGTCTTGGGTGGTAATGAGCAGTACCATCACGGTCAACAGCTCGGCCGACCGACAGTCTACTGATTTGGCGTCTGCTTACAGGCTTACTAGTTCGGCGAGGAAGGCTAGCGTGGTCGGGCGATGACGACGATGACTCGCTCTATGATGTTAATCTCAGCCACTGGAAATGCCCAAATTTTTAAATGCGTTCTAATTTTGCTCTATTCTAATATTATACTTCTTCATTTATCAAAAAATCAATAAAGCAAACGGACTCAACTTCCACCGAATCCCAAAACCATGGGGGTGGCAATACAGGACGCATAGACTACGTTAGCCAAAAGTGCAAAAACCGACAAATGAAACTGCGAATCCGACCCCAACAAATGAATTAATTAGAGCTGGACCAGCTATTCGGAAAAGCCGACTATCTGGCCACTTTTATCGTCGGCGACTACTCGGCGAAAACTGCAGACTATTCGGTAGTTAACTAGCTTTAAAACAGGGAAAATGAAATACGGACGCTACGTTTTTTTATGATTTATATTTGGTAAATAAACTCCATTTACGCACAGAGTGTGTGACTCCCATACTTGCAAGAATGCGACTGGACTACCCTCTAAACACTTCCCCTGTCAACCTGAGAACCCAGCCTGGGACCGTTTGACAAATTACTTCGGGCCAGGTCTCGTTTTGTTACGCCCTGAGGCGCCTTCAAGTTGGGGGATCCCTCTTCGAGCGGGAGGGGAAGAGGAAGTGCCAGACAAGCGATCCCCCAGCCCCAACCCCCCGGCCGCTGTGAGTCCCTCTTATCTTTTAGGACTGCCCGAACATAATGCGCTACATGGTTCCATTTTTCAACCGATTCGAGCATTATCGTGATTATATTATCCGGAGTGAGCTCTTCCGTCTCCTTGTAGAGGTCCCTTCGCAGCCTGTCCCATTTTGTGCGCCCAAAAAATGTGTGGCAGGCATTGTCCTCCTCACCTGGGTAAAACCAACAATCGGGGGCCGTGACTTATCAATCTTGTGCAGGTAACACATGTGCCCACTCAAAAGCTGCGTCAGATAGAAGTCAGTGGCACCATGCCTTCGATTTAGCCACAGTCTCACATCCGAGACGAGGCACGTAGTTCATCTTCCTTTCGCGCAATTCATCCAAGGCTGCTGCCAATTGTTGAGTGAGCGCGGTCTCTCCTCACGGACAATCATCTCCCACGCATCCTCGTTTCGACACAGGTAAGCGCGGCGCTCTCTAGCAAGGAGGACAATAGGTTTCACGCCTGCAATAACTCTCACCGCCGAATCAGAGACTGTCGGAAACGAAGATGCAATCCTCAGTCCTCCTCTTCTCTGTACATGTGTTTTCGGTATACCTTTTGACTGGGAGCGTCGCCGTAGCACTGATCCTACAGCACTCATCAAGAGGCGTTGTACGTCTGATTTTCTTGTTTAACGCTTTCTGGCACTCATCACCGAACCAATCATTATTCTTGCGCCGGGCTTGATGTTCGATCGTCTGTTCTGCCGCGGGCTTAATAGCCGCTTTCACTTCCATCAAGAGCTCGTTGCTTGTCTACAACGATGCGTCTGATAAGATGGGAGTCAGCTGATTGTCGAGGGTCTACGTGAAATTTTTGGCCACAGACGCCGTTTGGAGCCTTTCGATGTCAAATTTTTGTAGCGGGCTGGTCTTCGCCGAATATACATACCTTTGACATACGACATCGATAGGTTAATTTGATCAAGTAATGATCTGAGTTACAGTTGGTTCCTCGGTATGTTTGGACGTCGAGTATGCTTGAGGCCCAACGTTGTTGGATCAGAATATGATCGATATGGTTTTGTGTTTTGCCATCCGATGATACCCAGGTCATTTTATGAATGCGTCGATGTGGAAAGCAAGTCAAACGTATGACTAGATTTCAGCTACATTCAGTTGGTCAGGCGCTGGCCGTTGTCATTTGTTTCATCATGGAGGCTATATCCATTCATTCACAACCTCACTATGCATGTATTTAATATGGTTGACCCTAATTTTAGTGTTTGCTTTTTTACCTTGCTCATCACGAAAAATAATTCTCTGGCATGGGCTGCATCTAACTTTGCTCGAATCATCTTCAACTTGATCAAAAAATTCCACACACGCGACTTTCTATTTGACATTCCATTTAATTAATCCTATCTATTTCTATCAGCAGATTTATTTGATTTTGGTTAAGTACATCCTGTATGAAGTGATGATGTATGTCAATATATTTGGTTCTGGGATAGAACTCTGCATTTGAGGCGATCGCAATTGTGCTTTGGTTGTCACACAGGATTTGAAGTGGCCGCTTCTTTTGATCAAATTGAGTGACAAGTCCGTCTCACCCCAGTGCCTCTTGTAAAGTAGCTGTCATGTATTCAGCTTTATACGAAGAAAGCGCCGCTGTATGCTGTATCGAAGATATCGCTCCTCCTTGAGCAATGAAGACGAATCGAGTGTTTGACCTACGATTATCACTGTCACCTGCCCCATCAGCATTGGTGTAACCAATTATGTTGTTGTTACCATTTCTACTGAATTTTAGTTTCATTGAAGATGTACCACGCAGACAGCCAAGTAAATGCTTCACAGCATTCCAATATCGTGGTCCAGGACTGAAACTGAATCGACTAAGTAAAGGGTGATTCATAACAAGTATACACATTTTTGTCGAAAGAAAACATAGTTTTTGTGAAGATTGAGCTGTAATGATAATTTATTATGAAAATTTGGTCCCTTACAATTAAATACAGTTTGTCAAGTAAGAGCGTGGTCGACTTCACCGACAGGTAATGAAAGATTTCGCTCTAATTCCTTCGCGAACCGATAGAGGGAAGCTTTGTCCTTGATGCATTGTCAACAAAGATTCAGTTGTCGTTGATCTTTTGAAAAAGAATCACGTTAAACGCCATGAGTGCTATGTGCGCATCGCGCTAGAGGCTGTGTTTCTTTGCATCCACCCGAAAGGTCCCAAAATGTCGCAATCAGCGGCTGCTAAATATATGAGAAAGTCGAAGGCATTTGTACAGCGATATAAAGTGGCTAAAAATGTCGATGATTTACCAGAACGTGGCTCGATAGGAAAAGTGAACAAAAAAGATGAAAAAAGAATAGTGAATCTGTTTTCGCGGAATCCTACTTTAACACTGCGGCAAGGACAAGCAAAATTAATGGCAAAAGGTTTAGATATATCCTACGAAACTATCCGAACCCATCTTCTTAATGATCTGAAATGGCGCAACACAATGAAGAAGCCTCTGTTGACTGGAAAACATGTGACAATGCGACTCGCTTGGGCGCATGAGAATATTGATAGAGATTTTGAAAATGTCACCGTCGACGTCGCCCGATGCAAACCCTATTGAAAATGTGTGGGCATATATTAAACTGAAGCTTCGTGGAAGACGCACATACACTTTGAAGCAGTTGTCTTACGGAATTCGTCGGATCTGGAGATTCTTGCCACTAAAATACGCCGTCAAATTAGTAGAAAGCATGTCTCGGAGATGCCAGGCAATTATCGACGCCGGGGGACCGAATTGCATCATTGTTTGTAATGTGTACAATGTATATATAAACATGAAAGTTTCATCAAATAAATTTTTTTATAAATTAACACGACCACGCTCTTACTTGACGGGCTGTATGAAACATTACTTCGGACATATGTGCACCTCGTGCTGCTCAAACGATGATTGTAATTTTCGATGACATTTTCGCGGATTTCTGGCGTTATTAGGCGTATGTTGGCTCGAATATTGTTTTTTAATGCTTCAGTAGTCTGGGGAGCAAACACGGTCCTTCAGAAATCTTCAAAGGAAGAAGTCACAAGGAGTCAAATCGCACGTAGTGCGAAATGTTTGCACTGGCGATTCATTATTTTTGTAAAAAGTTTTAACAATAATAAAACGTTCGGCGGATGTGTATAACGCCATGGTTAGAATTGTAAAAGACCAAACTGTCATAATCTGTCAATATATGGATTTGAAGTTGGTGACAAATAAGAGTTAAGGCCCATTCACATGTGTACACTTGTTATGAATCACCCTTTAGGTTTATCGCATAGCATATGTCAGGTCGTGTACATTGTGGCAAATACATTAGACAACCAATCGCCTCTTGGTACGGAGCATTCTTCATGAATTCAGTATCTTTTATTTCAGATGCACCATCTTTAGTTGATATCTTTTCACTAGAATTCGTTGGTGTCATCTTGGATTTGGCCTTTTCCACCCCAAACTTTTGTTGAATTTTCTCAATATATTGCTCTAGATCAATTGCAATTGAATATCTGATTGTTATACGCATTCCAAGGAATTGTTTTGCTATTTCAAGCTCTTTCATTTTGAATTGTTGATGGAGTTGCGCTTTTATATGTTCAAGCCAGTCGGTTTTATTTGAGAAG
This sequence comes from Odontomyia ornata, assembly GCA_963969285.1. NCBI lineage: Eukaryota > Metazoa > Arthropoda > Insecta > Diptera > Stratiomyidae > Odontomyia > Odontomyia ornata. The sequence continues at coordinate 421,990,524 of OZ017739.1, read as the reverse complement.
AGCAAAAAATCATCAACGTATACCGCTATGATAAGTATATTTTCGTTTTTTGCTGACATACTACTGTGTCCAAAAAAAAAGGTGAATTTAAACTGCGCGCGTCGAAGGATTTGGAAAATTATTATTTTTTTAGGTTGGTAGTACTGTCAGTGGCATCTATGTCAAATTTACATGTCAAAATATTCATTAGTGTTTGAGATACGCGTCGTTTTGTGAGCTGCTAAAAGTGAGTTTTTCGTTTTTATGATGTCGAAATTTGTTGAATTCGCATTAAATTTTCTTTGCGGAATCAATTTTCTGCTGCGGATACGTTGAGGATGGTGCAGAAAGCCTTTGGTGATGAGGTTATGTGTAAAATAAATGTTTACAAGTGGTATAGTGAGTTCCAAGCCGGCCGTGAACGTGTCGAAGAAAGAGCGTCCTGGGCGACCATCAACCTCTTCTCTTCTTCGATTATCGTGATGTTGTGCATTATGAATTCCTTCAGCCGGGCCAAACAGTCAACAAGGAATATTATTTGAACGTTATGCGTCGTTTGCGTAACGCTATCCACCTGAAAAGGCCGGAATTGTGAAAAGACAATTCTTGGTTTTTACACCACGATAATGCACCATCCCATACTGCACTCGTAATTCGTGATCATTTCGCCAAAAACTCAACCCATATCGTTCCGGAACCACCGTATTCACCTGATCTGGCGCCGTGCGACTTCTGGCTGTCCAGCAAGCTCAAAAGACCGCTCCGGGGACACCGTTTTGATACGATAGAGGAGATTCAAGCCGCAGCGAAGACGGAACTGAAGGCTATCCCGAAAACGACGCGTATCTCAAACACTAATGAATATTTTGACATGTAAATTTGGCATAGATGTCACTGACAGTAGTACCAACCTTAAAAAAAAATTCGCCAAATCCTTCGACGCGGGCAGTTTAAATTCAAATGTCACCTTATTTTTTGGTCACAGTAGTAAATGCACGGATCATGCTTAGATGTTTCTAATCCAAATGATTGTAGTGTTATGTCCAGCTCTTGATTCCAGACCCTACTGGACTGCTTTAGTTCATATAAGGCCTTTTTTAAATAATATACCATCGATGGGGTTTCTCGCCTCTGGTAGTACGCAGGCTGTTCCATATAAATTTCTTCCGAAAGATTTCCTTCAAGAAAATCGGAAATTGCATCCTTCTGTTTCACCTTGAGGTTTGATTGAGCTGAAATTGCGAAAAGATATCGCAGAGAACTGTGTCGGATTACTGCTGAGTAAGTGTCCTCATAGTTAACCCCCTTTCGCTGCGAGTATCCTTTTATGACCAATCTGGCCTTGTAGCGATCAATATGTCCGGTGAGATTACGTTGTGTACAGAAGACTCATTTAGATTTTATCGCCTTTCGATTGTTTGGTAAGGCTTGAAGTGTCCATGTTTCATTTGCGAGTAGTGACAGCATCTCTTCTTTCATAGCCAGCTTCCATTGGTTCGCATCAGGTCTGGATAATGCTTCTTCTGGCGCCGGCGGATCATCTTGGAAGTAATTCTGGTACGATGCAGGTGCCGAGAAACCTTCAAACGGTTCCATTTCATCTTCAGGAAAGGCAAAAGAAGAAGAATCATATTTTTCGTGTAAAAATCAGTATACTTGCCTGGAGATTTGCGCTCCCTTTCGGTGCGTCTCAACACCTGCTGTTGCAGTGGGTTAGAGTTGGATTGCTGAGGGAGCGCCGAAGCATCTGAATCAATTGATGCGACTGCAACTTGAAAACTGTCTTCGTGTATTGTATCTTCTTGTTCGTTCCTTATAACGACATTTTTGACCAGATCGTTGTGATTGTTTTCAGCTTCACTTTTGTTGCTGATCTCAGGTGGTTGCATTTCGTCTTGGTAGATGAGCTCAACTTTGTTACTTGTTGTTGACTTCTTAAATGTTTCGGATGCAGAAACATAAGAGTCTTCATTACAAAAGTATACATGGCGACTTTTAAAAATACAATTTTTAACTGGGTTGTAAAGGCGGTAGCCTTTGGTGTTTTCATCATATCCGACCATAATACATTCGTGGGATTTTGGATCCCATTTTTTCCGGTTGGCTTTCGGGATGTGTGCCATGGCCGTTGTTCCAAACACTTTGATATGTGCAAGGTCAGGTACTTTTTGACTCCACGCTTGAACTGGTGTTTGCCGGTTCCTTTCGATGGGGAACGGTTTAGAAGATATACAGAGTCTGCAACTGCTTCTGCCAAAAGTGTTTTCAACATTTTCGAGTCGGCAAGCATACAGCTTGCCTTTTCCACGAATGATTGATTGTTGCGTTCGACCAAACCGTTTTGCTCTGGCGTGTGCACATTGGTAGCTTGGTAATGGACCCATTTTTCCGAAGTTTGGCTTAAAATTTGCTGTTCATAAACTCCTTGCCGTTATCAGAACGTAGAGTTTTGAGCTTGTGACCACTTTGCTTTTGGGCGAACGTCATGAAGTCTTCAAAACATGACACTACTTCCCAATCCATTTTTGTTTTTAGGAAGTATACAAAAGTTTTCCTCGATTTGTCACCAACAAATGTTATAAATTAACGACTTCTACCGAGCGAACTGTATTCCATGGGTCCACATATGTCATCGTACACTAATTCAAGCAGCTCATTAGCTCTGCTGCCGCAATCTATGTTGTTTGCCAATGGCGCACACCTTGCAGTCTTTGTCAATTTTGTTGGTGAAATATATTCCAGTTGCCAATCCACTGCATAGTTTGTTTAAACTTTCGTAGTTCAGATGGCCCATTCGACGATGCCAAAGGTCTTTAATGCATTTTGAACTACACGCCAATGCAACATTCTTTGACGATTTCGTGCCCAATTTTAAAAAGTCATTAATGTTGGTGCCTGTTGCAATTACGTGTTTTTTTGAGTTTATAACTTTGACACATTTGTTGTTGAAATCTACGGTGTGACCTCGTTTTACGATTTGACCAACAGATAAATGATTGACAGATAAATCAGGAATTAGCTTCACATCATTGACTTTATGTGCAGACGTATTTCATGCTGGTCTTATTGTTGCTATTCCATGCCCTTTTACCTGTATCTTGCTTTTGTTTGCAGGAATCACTGTGCCAACATCCTCACATAAACAATCCATCATGTTTTCATCAAAACTCATGTGCAATGTGGCCTCCGAGTGAAAGTACAATGCGTCTTTGTTTCTCGGATTATCTATTATAGACAAAACACAATTGAGCGCTTTAAAATTTTTACTTTTATTTGTGTTGCTGTGACTTCTTGAGCGGCAGTTTGTCGCAATATGGCAAAAATTGATACATATTCTGCACCTGGGTCCTTGTCGTGATTTTTTGAATGACGTTTGGCGTGTCAAAGTCAAAGTCAAAAGCGCTTTTTTGTCTGTGTAGAAAGCTGAACTTTCACTGCCGGGACGTACGTCTTGCAATTACTTTGTTTTTATGACATCACCATTAATTCTTGTACCTGAATTCTCCAAAGCCATTATCATAGGGCGGTAATCATCTGGAAGTCCAGCAAGCAGTAAGGACCCAGCCCATTCCTCATTTATAGGAAATCCAATTCCGTTTAAAGATTGAGCTGTGGTAATGATTTCCTTTATAAAGGGTGGCCCAATCATAATGCACGATGTTAATTGTGAGTCACAACTTAACGTCAAGTTTTTCGCCCAACTTGACATTTCTTTGTTTCAGTGTTTGACAAATTCAACCATGTAGAGGTACACAATTGAGCAGCCCGTTAAGGTTGTTGAAGCCTTTTACGATAATGGGCGTTCAATCAGAATGCATTTCGTGCACTTCGTGATTTTTTTGGTCAGTATAATCGACCAAATGTGTCCACAATCGGGAGAATTGTGCGCAAATTTCAGAAAATCGAGTCTGTAGAAAATGTGAAATTACCTGTGCATGCTCGCCCAGTTCGTTCAGCGGAAAACATTGCTGTTGTTCGCGATAGTGTGGCAGAAGAGCCGTCAACCTCGACTCGTCTTCGTGCCCAACACGAACACCACTGATGCGAATTTTGAATAAAGATTTGAATTTACACGCTGAACATGGAAGAAAATAAAAGCCCCTAGGTCAATTTGAAATATGTTTTAACTATTAACACGTGTTATTGTTGCTGTAATTGCATGTAATTGAAATGGCTATAACTCAGTTGATTACGATCCGATTTCTATAAAATTTAGTGAATGTAAAGATCTTACATTAATTTATATACTTTTTTGATTTTATGGGCGAGAATGTAAAATCTACAAATCATAATATTTTTTACAAAGTTGAGTGAATTTCGATTTCTGAGATATTTGTTGCTCTTGTACTGATAAATATCCGATTGATAATTTCAGATTGATAATTTCAGATTTTTTGAGAGCTTAACCTTTGCGAGATCACCACTTCTGACCTTTTCACAAAGTTTGAGCTTTCTAGTTTCTATAGTTTCTGAGGAAACTTGCTGTGACCCATGGACGGACATACAGGTCGCGAAACTAGTAGGTCTATGTAGAAAATTTTTTACCAAGACCTAAAAACGCCGATAAGCAAAACAGTTGTGCATTTACCCTCTTGGGCTCATTCATAGGACCAATCCAAACCCCGAAAGATAGAGAAGAAAACGCATAAGTTGTGAAGATTGCCTAACGACCTGGCCGCGCACGCATTGCAAAAAATGCATACCCATTAGTCGCGCCTCAGAAATTTTCCCAAATCTGAAGCCAAGCGTGAGAATTTACTGCAAATGGGCAATATCGTGTTCTTTTAGCTGGATTCCGGAATTAAGCGTTTTCTATGTGAATCCTCACGCTCCGCGTTCCGTCGGAAGTACAAGTGTGGTTATTGCAAATATTTATAGCTTTGTGTCAGGATAAGTCGACTTCATTACTTTGAAGGTTAAAAACTTTAAAAAATTGCAAATCAGATTCTAATTCACCAGAAGTTTTATTTGCATGTTTAATGCTGATTTAGAATTATGAATGAATTTATTACATACACGACTGTATGCAAGTAATTTAAAAATCAGCTTACTGTTGTGAAGATGGTTTCCAAAAAATTCCAAACCAACACTATTCATTATGACGCACTGAAGTAAAGTAATTTTGGTTTTAATTTGTGCAATAAACATAAATTATAATACTCGTATTTAGGGAAATTAATCAACTTAACTCAATGCTTTCATTCATTTAAACTCTAAATAAACTTTCAGAAACTGCTTTCATGTCTCAATCTATAATAAACCATTTGTTTATTTAAAATTTACCGTTGATGCCGGCGAAGAGTTAGCATATTAAAGAAAGTATTTTATTCTTGCACTTTTTTTAAGAAGTAGAAACAATATGAATATGACAGAAAAATATTCTGGACTACTGCAGATCATTGTTTGTATACTAATCAAATGAGCTTTTAAGCTAATGAGAGACTTAAAAAATCAGGCCGCGGGAAATTGGAATTTCCTATGAACAGAACATAGAAACTGAATATTCAATTCTTTTAAAGGGGACATTTTACTGCTCTTCATCTTTATGGCTTCCTATTGCTTTTTCTCATATTGCATGATAGTATCGAACATTCTTCAAAAAGTCTGATACAAATAATTTATCTACAAAATCGTCAAATAAAAGAGCTTTTCACATTTTACCTTGCAGTAGCGTCAATAAACTTGCAATGCACATGAAATAAAACAAAATGCTTAAAGGCTTTAATCGAATCATATATGTAATTAATTTTGAGTCGTCTTTATTGTACAGAATTATATAGATATGGAACATTTACCGAGTCGATGTACTTCATTCCAAATCTTGTTTGAAGTGATCCACGTAGTTTTGTTCATGTATTTTAATAATAATAAAAAATAAAACTGAAGAATTCTACTATCTATTTGCTAGTATATGGGTTTCGAAGTAGGTTTTTTCTGGATATTTTAAGTTTTCTTATTGTCAATAGATGGTAACTCATTGCGACTGATTTTTTGCTTTGTTCTGCAACATAAATAGCACATAGAATATTAGAACAAATAACATGATGATAATTATAACTGGTCCACCTTTTATTTTTATTGGACTGTTGATAATATGAAATTAGTTATGACAAAAATGACCTATATACAGTTAAGCACATATCACATCAGAAACATAGCAACCGTGCATTTTAATGAGAAAATATGAATAAGGCTTAAAAACGGAGACCATGAATGTTGGAAAAAGTTTCGAACCGACCAAGCTCGAGATGATTTTCATAGACTTTGACGTAAAGCCAAAAACGAAGTCATCTCAGCCGAAGCCCTTTTGGGCCTATATAAAGTCTCTGAAATCCTGCACTTCTCTACCTCACACTATTTCCTGAAACGATTCCGCGGCATCCTCCCGGCTACAATTGCTGAATTGTTTGCCTGATACTTCTCCGCCTCTTTCCCTATTCATCATCATAGTGCATTCTCTTATAATACTTCCCACTTATCAGACACGTTAATTAAATTGATCTCCGTTGCTTGTAGGCCCCGGTTCGGACGGAGTTCCGGATTTATTTTTAATATCATTAGCAGTCCCCTTAAGTGAACCTCCCATTATTTTCAATCTCTGTCTCTCTACTGGATTTTTCTACTTTGTTGGAAGAGTGCCAATGTTGAGCCAACCTTTAAAAAGAATGACTCTGCTTGTTACGAACTATCGTCCTATTGCTAAGCTTTCCAATTCGTCAAAAGTATTTGAAAGAAACAAAAATAGAATTTTTTCCGCAGTACGTTATTTGAAACCTCACGGCAGCATGGATTTATTTTTCAGCACTCTACAACTTCTAATCTCCTTGAGATAACTAACGCCATAGCCTCTACTTTTGATAATGGACACCAAGCCGAAGTTATTTATACCGACTTTTTCAAATCCTTTCATCCGGTAATTCAGTAAAGTACCTATCACAAGCTGCAAAAGTTGAACAGCGCTGGTAATACTTTGACGTAGTTATTTCCTATCCGTCATGTGTCATCTAGAATATGCCAGGTTGTCTCTCAGGGAGCTACTTCATACTCGTTTTATCCCACTACTGGGCTTACCATACGGGTCAATCTTGAGCCGGCTTCTATTTAATCTTTTTATCAACGATCTTCCCTTGATTTTCTTCTTGATGCCGTCTCTCAGATATCTGACCTCTGTAATTTTTGATCCGAAGCCCAAATTTGACTTGCACATAGTCCATCAAGCGTCTAAAGTTGCGCGCTTATCGGGATTCATTTTAAGCCACTCACATAGTGTTTCGGATCCACGTGCTGTAATGATACTTTATTGTTGCTCGTTACATACAGTCTTAGAAGATTGTTCACCTTCTTGGTCTCTATTTTCAAATTATTATTTAATATTCTTGTCGAATCCGTACAACGTCAATTTACCCGCCGTTTGTTCTTCAAATTAAAACTTATGTATCTATTCATCCTATGAGTACTGCTTTTCTGGCAGTGTATATTTTTTCTTTTATTACTATACATATTTTCTAATAGGACTCATTTTTTTAGTTTATTGTATCACTTTATAATTCGAGTTTACTCTGTAGATGATAAATAAATAAATTAGAGGAGCTTAGATAGGAATTACCTTAGAGTGTGCAGTGAAATGGGTAGATATATTGATGTTCGTAGAGGACTGCAGCGATGGTCTGCTGCCTCGGCGAAAGAGGATGGTGAGATCCGCCGAGATTGGCCTTGTCTGAAGACGCGTGAATGTGCTTGCAGGCTAGCGTTGAGGTGTCGAGGGGCGGGCTCTTTCCCCCAGCACAAGGACCAACTACAAACAAATTTCACATCCACGAATTTCGAGGGTCAAAGACATATCGACCGTAGTCGAGAAGGAGGTAACCTACTAAGGGTCAATGAAAATTGCTGACTCGGAGGACAAACCAGGCCTGGAGAAAACAGACGGGCTTAAGAGGACTTCATGGGCATCCAGGTGGAAGCGGTGCCCCCACGCACCCTCCCAACCGGATCAAGATCCGAATGTAAGCGTGGCCATATTTTTCACTTAAGTGAAAAACTCATACAAACATTTGAATGAATTTTTCCTTTAAATGAAAAGTATAAACGTGGCAAGTTTATGTCATAGCATTATGTGAAGGAATCACATAACACTATGCTATAAATAGGCACGCGAGCGAAAGGCCACCTTACCCGGCAAAAGCACCTGAAATGCATAAAAAAGAGGTGAGCTCGCCTGATGGCTAGCTCATCATAGTGGAGGGGCCGGCCAACGTGGCGGGTCCCATACCCGGTCAGGTTCAGGCGAAAGGAAAAACTGAGGGTACCATTTAATTCAAAATTTCTTTATTTTTCGGTTCTGTGCAAGTATTCTGGTAAATTTACGTTTTTGGCCAATATATTTAAATAGATAAATATTAAAGATAAGCTTCCTCTCAATTCTTCCTTGTGCTTCAAATTATGAAACAGACATGTTCTTTTCGGTTCAATACAAAGGTAGCATTAATTTTACTTCGTTCGTTACAATTTTTCATGTTTCTCTAGTCATTTAGTAATGTTTTATTCAAATAATGATAATTATCTTGGAAGACACACATATCATTTTTGGCATACCATTATAGAATTCACATATAAATTCTCGTGCAAAAATAAAGAAACCAAAATGGTACTTACCAACATCCTCGTCGGGCACCCGCTGATGATGTGGTGATGCTTGCAAACTCCTTAAAGTACATTAATGGACTTGAACAAAATTAGCACGTTTTGCCTTTAATTGAAATGGGGTGGAAAATTCCAAATCACGCTTTTGCACTGTATATAAATTAACTTGCTTAATCATATTTGATGTCGAACAAGGCTGCTTTGGGTCAATTAAGTTAACATGTGATTCAGTTATAGCTACGTTTCGAAAACAATCCATATCAAACCACAAAGAACATCGCTCCACCAATTAACTTTTCTCCTCCTTACTCTTCAATTCCAATTGTTATGAACAAAGTTTCACAATCTAGAAACATCATCCCCTTCCCCTTTAGCCATTTATCTCTTGCAAACCCAGCGTATCCAACATTGATTCGTAAAATAAACACTATCCCATTCATTCAGATAGTACTCGTATATCAACTTCTAATCCCATCCATCCGATTGGTTCTCGGGTGCCAAAGTGATTCAAGTTACCCGCACACAACCTTCCACATGCACTAGCACTGGCGACAGTGCTCGGACGGGTTTTCCCTGTACTCCACTGAGCCACTCGGGTGTACACTTCCGCTCGGCGACACACCGGAAATCTTTTCACACTTTTCCACCAATTTCGTGCAAAGTCCCACTTCTTCCTGCTTTTCCTGTGCGCACACTTCGGCAGCAACGCACCACCAAGATTTTCGCAATGGCCAACATTTCGCAGAAACAGCACGACGAACGCGCAAAGAGAACTCTGAAATTTCACAGCAAAATCATCAATTTCGTATTTTTCTTTTTCACTTGGCTACAACTCCAACTACTACTGGAAAGCTCTTCCTTTCGGCTCTCTTCATCGATTTATTGTTGTTTCGAAGGTTTCACTCTATCTTGTACTGCATGCGCTTCCGACGCCGTCTCTTTCTCTACCACGACCGAAACTAAATGGGGTCGCCCCCCCGCTTTTGCAAAGCAACTGTACCTTTTTCCTTATATATTTTTATATGATCATTTTTTCATTAACGTAATCGTTTTATAATTTTTTTCATGCTTAAATTTTTCGTCGTTTCTCGCTCAGTTTAAATTATTAGATGCTGTCTGTAATTTATTTTCGGCAGTGATTGATAACTCGGACAACTTTTTCATTTTCTCGCAATAATCAGTGAAGATATCGCGGAATCTTGTCCAGCACTTTTCCGGCACGGCTATCGCTGTAGAGAAATTACTTTTCACCTCACTGACACGCATGTAAACGCTTCTATTATTTTGTCCAATACTGAAATATAAATTTCTATTATCGACTTTCATATGACGTTCTTCAGGTAGCTCGCCCTTAAATCCGCCTTCCCTTGTTCAGAATTTTAGAACGTTCTCCCAGCCCTCGAACGACTAATTTCACGGAAAATTTAGTAGAAAAATATGTTCGCAGCTATGGAAATTCAAATGAAACTAATGTCAGGAACGCGATTCTAGCACCAATTCATATTGTGAAAACTAGCTTGGATTATCTTAGATTTTATTCATTTCTTAAACTCCTAAATCTCGATCCCGGTAGCGGTTTCGACAAGTAGTAGGAAAGTCGGATACTACTTGGGTGTCGCGACGTGTTCGATGTGACGATTAATAACAGACTCCTCGATCCGTCCAAATCTCGGCATAATCTCTGTGCCGCACCAGTAAATTGAGACCAGCTGCTAGCTCAGCCAAGATAGATTGCATTCAGCAATGCAATACATGGATGGCTGTATTATCTCACTGTTCTCATGTTCGAAATTTTAATTGCCGATTTGAAATTTTAAATTAATAGAAGTTAAAAAAAGAAAAAAAAAATTTAAGTAATAATAAAAGATAAATATCATAAAGAATATGATTAGAAGTAAAAGTTTAAATTTAATATAGGAAAAAAATGATATAAAATTTCTATTTAATTATAAAGAAGAATTTAAATTTAATATAGAGAAAAAAGATAATATAAAATTTATATTTATAATACAAAAAAAAAAAATATTTTATAATTTATAATCTATAAATTGGAATGATTAAATTTTCAAATCAGCAATTAAGATTCAGATCATGTTATGAAGGTAGTTTGCTTAGGCGACTGCTCGATTACTACAAGTGTACAATTCGCTCGAATCCTTTAGGAAAAAGGCTGAGAGGATTGATATCCGGCGATAGTTGGTTACGTAAGAAGGATGACCAGATTTAAATATGGGCGTTACTTGTATAAACCCTGCTTTGCATGATTCAGGGAAGGTATCACTGCTCAAGCACACATCAAACAATCTGGCCAAAGCAACAGATAACTCCGAAGAAAGACATCTGATAAAAAAAACTCAAGATTCCGTCAGGATTCGGACCGACACTACTACTAATGTTGCTAATTATTGTTGCAACTTTAGCAGGGAGTATGTGAAATGACCGCAGTACGTGGACGAGAAGTAGTTAGCAAATAAGCAAAGAACTGATTCTGGGTTACAAGCTGTCAAATTTTCTCAGAACATCCTATGAGGTATCGCCGAAGATGATTTAAGGGATTGTTTATACGATTAGAATTGTTTGCGATGATTGCTAAATATTGATTGTTAGATATAGTAATAGTAATTATTCAAACCATTTTTATTTCTGATTCAGCTGACGACCGCAACCTAGCATATTCAGCTTTAGCTGCACTGTTACCATGTTGTTGCATCTTTTTCTCGCTTTTTATTTATTAATAAGAGTAACGCATACTTCCGACGTAAGCCATGGGGCATCAGACTGCCTGGTTCGACGGTAGACAGGCGTAAACTCAGTAATGATGCGAATCAAAAATTCGTAGAATTTTGAAATGGCTCCTTCACAAGGTACGAGAGTCATTTGAAAAGTTTCCGGCCTTACCGGCAAAAAAACTATGGTACTTTCAAGTTATCTTGCTAACCAATAGATAAATGCATGCTATAAAAATTTCAAGTCATTCCAATCAGTACAAAACACCTGATACCCTGCCAAAGTCAACAGGTAACGTTGAAATCGCATATCGCGCGGTGATAAAGTACCTTTATTTGAAAGGGAAAAAAACTCGGGAAGTGAAAGAAGAATTAGACTCCGTGTTTGGTCGCCGCCCTCATTTACAACCGTGAAACATTGGGTGGCCGAGCTCAAACGCGGTCGCACAAGCATTTTTGACTATGAACATTCTGGACGTCCAAAAACTGTTTCAACGTCAATTTCGTGCACACAACCGTGATGGAAGGAAATTGCTGAGATTTGTGAGATATCAAGTGAAACGGCGCATAATTATGTTTTTCTTTAAAGGCCGGAAACTTTTCAAATGACCCTCGTAGCTCTACAAAGGAATCAGGCCAATCAACTCCACGTAGAGCGCTCGAAATGGTTTGGTAGTTGCTTTTCATGAAATTGAAAGATGTCGGGATGACGTGTTTTTTACGATGGATGCCAGTGAAATTTACTACATCCATTGAGTAATTTAATAATACTGGAGTGGACAACCACGTGACCCCTGCGACCACTTTTCCTACTGCTACGCTCTTGTTTACAACCTTAGAGAGAGCCAAATCGCACAAGCAAACATGGCCGCTGCTGAATGTAAACACATTTTCATACAATACCAAAAATTTGCTTTCTATTTGAAAAACCTTCAGCATTGTATGAAAAACATGCAAAACATTAATATATTAACTACTCACTTGTGAAAGGAGACACCTACAGATCCTTTTCCACTATGATTTTTTCACGAAGGCACTACACATTTCATTTTGAAATTCTAAATTAATTTCACAGTGTCACACGTTAAAGTTGCTTGAATCACAAACTGCAATCGAATGTTTAAACACTTGGAACGAATTTAGATCGCGAACACTTTCCACAGTTTTAATATCGGATAAAATTCGCGACGACACTTGCAAATTGGCCATTTTGGCGTCCAATTTGCATGTCAACTTGACAGTCAGTTCACACCTAGTCAGCTTTTGGAACAAGAAAGTGACCACCAAGAGGCAGACGGGGAAGAAATGACAGACTGTTCGCTTGGAAGAGAGCAGAAATCGGTCGCATGCCCTCTCATGCATTTTATATGAGCTTAGCCCATCCAGTTCTTATTAATCTTAGACTACATCGGACAAGGTAGCAACATATGGATCAGTAGTATTTGGATAAGGAAGTGTCGATGAGAAAAAAATCAAGGAGACGACCAATGCAATTTCTACTCTTGTTGACTTGATAAAGAGAACAATGAAATAGAAAGGATGAAGGAGAAATGAAAAACTATTGCAAGTAGAAGGCCCGAGAGGGGCTGTAGTACTACGAAGAGGAAGAAGAGTAGTAATTCTTTGTTCACCAATAAAGTCCCATACTAAACATGGTGCATTGAAATCATCACATAGAATTAAGTAGTCATGAAGAAAATTCAGTACAACAAAATTGGACAAGTAATTAATAGAAAAAAATCATAAAGTTGAACGGTTGAATTACAGAAAATACAAACTAAATTACAGGCAATATAAAATAAAGACACTATAAGGTACAAACAAGAATGTATGAGAATCCTTACTAATATGCATTCTACGGGTCTAGGTAGAACAAAGTTGGAACAAGTAGAACACGAATGCCCGCATTTGACAACAATTAGAACTCCACCACCATCAGATTGGAAGGACAAAGAAGTATCACGATTGCGTCTAAAATATTGTGAAAGCAAACTAAATCAACGTCACTCACTGAGTCATTCAGTTAGGATTCAGAAATACAGAAAATATAATCTGTAAATTACTTATGAAATTCTTTGTAGCTACATGATTGAGTTGCTTATTTTAATAATTTTTTCTGAAAAATTATTAGAGAAGAAAAATGTTAGAGGAAGGTGGTTTTGACGTGTGTACTAATTCTCATCGGGCCGTCACTCTTATTAGATACACACCGTCGATGGCGACCACCATGCTTAGAGGTGAGAGAGTTATTTAGTCTGTCGCCAGTGTACTCGTACTAGAAATAAAAAACTTCTGGATTCTGGTCCTCTGGTCTTTTAGTAGTAAAGGGATAAGTTTGCTCATTGATGATAAATCTCGGTCTCCTGCGTCTCCGAAAATTCATCTCTCTTAGAAATAAATTCTTTGATCAAGACACCTCTGGGCCGAAATTCGGGATTTCAAATATCTTGATATCCGAGAAAATATCAATTTTGAGAAAAGAAACGTGACGTCTTTCTTCCTTCAGCTTTTTACAAACGAGTATTGAGGGATGGCTGTCCAACTTTGATACTACGAAAACTCTAATTTGCTCTGAAAAAGTAACAAGATCAAATCGTGACAACGAATACACGTAAAGGCGGAGGAAATTTTTTGCTAAAATCTTTTTTAAATTTTTCATTAGTTAATTCAATGTAAATAATTTAGATCTAACAAACATAGCTTAAATCAACTCGGTACGTTAAGTAGTTTTCGAGATATACTACATTTTTTAACGAAAACATGCTATTTGGTTTGAATTTTGTAATTTTTGCAATAAACCCTTTGCAAAATGTAACGGACTGATTCAATAGCCAAAGTTTCATTCTAATGTCTAATTGAAAAAAATTTGCAAATATTCGTAAGGTTTCTGAGATGGACGGCTGTAAAGTTTACCCAAATTGGCAGTTTTACTGGGGGCTGCGCCTTAAGACTTCCTTCGTTTTGTTAGTAAATGCGTACTGCGGTTGACCTTCCTTGCTTGTGTGGTGGTTGTCCTGTAAACCTCTGTCCTTCCAATAGCTAATTTGAACTGCGGTTGAACTTCCTTGCTTGTACAATGGTTGTCCTGTAAACCTCTGTCCTTGTTCTTCCAATAGCAAAATTGTAACGCGGTTGAGCTTCCTTGCTTGTACGATGGTTGTCCTGTGAATCTCTGTCCTTCCAATAGCAAATTTGTACTGTGGTTGAGCTTCCTTACTTATGTGATGGTTGTCATGTAAACCTCTGTCCTTCCAATAGCAAATATGCACTGCGGTTGAACTTCCTTGCTTGTACGACGGTTGTCCTGTAAACTTCTGTCCTTCCCATAGCGAATTTGAATTGCGGTTGAACTTCCTTGCTTGTACGACGGTTGTTCTGTAAACCTCTGTCCTTCCAAGAGCAAATTTGTACTGCAATATGCGGCTCGATGGGCCAATGACCTGAAATGTAAATTTTGTGAAATGATTGTCTAATCAAAATACAGGGTTTTCCAATAAGAGGTGTTATTTTGATATTAAAAGAAAAATGCCATTTTTTAATATAAAATATCGGATGTTTATTTCATTATAAAGAGGAAGGTATGCCGTTAATAGTGGAAAATAACATCAGGCAAATGACCACCACGACCACGCTTACAGGACCATATCCTTTTTATGAAAATCGCAGTGGCTGCCCTATGTCCTCGATAGCCTCACGAATTCCATATTTGAGGTCTTGAATCGACGCTGGGCTGTTGGCGTAGACCTTCTCTTTTACGTGGCCCCAAAGGAAGAAGTCGCAAGGTGTTAAATCACAAGATCTCGGTGGCAATTGTGATCACCTCTTCGAGAGATAACACGGTCCGGAAACTTTTCCCGTAAAAGATCAATGGTTTCGTTGCTTGTGTGGCACGTAGCGCCGTCTTGTTGAAAGTAAACGTTGTCCAGATCAATACCATCCAATTCCGGCCATAAAAAAACATTAATCATCTCTCGATAGCGCAATCCATTCACCGTAACTGTTGCTCCAGCCTCATTTTCGAAAAAGTAAGGTGCAATGACTCCGCCGGACCACAAACCGCACCAACAGTCACACGTTGAGGATAGGGAGGCTTTTCAACAATAACTCTTGGGTGGTCCGAGCCCCATATGCGACAATTGGATTGTTGACGAAGCCAGTGAAGTGGAAATGGGCCTCATCACTCAAGATGATTTTTCGATGGGATTCCGGATCATTTTCATGCATTTCAAGGACCCAATCAGCAAAGACACGACGTTGTTGATGATCGACCGGCTTGAGTTCTTGTGTAAACTGAACTTTATAAGCCTTAAGACCCAAATCTTTATGCGAAATACGGTGTAATGACGTTTGTGGAATGCCTCATTCCAAAGAACGACGAGGAATGGACAAACCTGGGTTTTCTTCAACACTTTCGGCTACAGCAGCAATATTCTCGACTGTTCTTGAGTGAGGTGCACGGGTTTTATTCTTCACATCACTAAGTTGTCCCAACAGCTCGAATTTTTCCACCAATTTCTGTATTGCGGTCCGACAAGGTGCTTCACGACGACCCAAAAATGTTCGAGTTTTACGAACTGTCTCTTCCAAATTTTCACCATTTTTATAGTGAATTTGAATAATTTGAATGCAGTGTTGAAGCGTGTATCGTTCCATTTTTATTAATGGCGTAGTTTCTACTTGTCAAATGTCAAAAAATGACAGCTTCAAAAGGGACATCTGCCGAAATACCGGGCTATTCAAAATAACACATCTTATTGCAAAACCCTTTACATATTGTCCATTATTATCTATGACCTTTTGCCATTGTTTTGGTAGAGCCATTATTCCATCTGTGTAGATTTCCTGTAGTTTATCGTCGAAAATCTTGGCCAAGTGATTTTCACAGTCCCTTTTTGTAGTGAATTTCTTTTCATTAAAGAAGTTTTACATACACCAAAACAAATGGTGGTCAGATGGTGCAAGGTCTGGACTATACGGTGTATGCATCAAAACTTACCAGCCGAGCTGTGTCAATTTTCGCCGGGTTGTCAAAGATGTGTGTGGTCTGGCATTGTCATGATGGAAGACAACGCCCTTTTTATTGATCAATTCGGGCCGGTTTTTTTGAATTGCTTGTTGCAATCTGGTTAATTGCTGACAATACAGGGCCGAATTGAGTGTTTGGCCAGGTTCTTTCACCTCATGATAAACAATTCCCTTCCAATCTCACCATACACGCAGCATAACTTTATTTGGTGTCAATCCTGGCTTTGAAGTCGTTTGTGATGATTCACCTTTTTTTGACCATGATCTTTTTCGAACGGAATTCTCGTATCTTACCCATTTTTCATCGCCTATAATGATTTGCTTCAAAAATGGCTCGATTTTGTTGCGTTTTATTAGCATTTTGGAAATAGAAATTCGGTCGATCAAATTTTTTTGTGTTAATTCATGCGGTACCCAAACGTCGAGCTTCTTTGTGTATCCAGCCTAACACAAATTGTTCAAAACTGTTTGGTGACAGATACTCAGTTCCTTAGCAATGTCACGGGTGCTTAGCTGTCGGTCTTCTTGAATTTTTTATAAGATTTCATCGACTTTTTCAGTAATTGGTCGACCTGAGCGAGGTGCATCTTTGACATCAAAATTTCCAGAATGAAACCGAGCGCACCATCTCTTGGCTGTGGTTTTTGATGAAGTATCTTGACCGTAGACACCACAAATATTTTCACGAGTCTGCGATGCATTCTCACCTTTATTGTAGTGATATTGTAAAATATAACGAAATTTTTCAGAAATTTCACTCATTTTTAAATGAATACAACTTTTGACACGAATGATGAAATAAACAACTGTCCACATGAAAATTATAGGCTGGAATGCCACCTTTCAAACGCATGTCAGTTTAACTCAATCTGGTAAGTATTGCCCGATATATGACAACAAACACCATCTAGTGACTAAAGGCCCAATACTTTTTAGAATATCCAATACTTCGGATATCCTATACACCGAATGATATTTGCTACCTTGCAACAAAATAGCTAAATTATTTCCTTTATTTAAGTCATATCATAGAAGTGCTCATTGAGTTTGTACATTTGTCCGCATTTCATAGGTTGAGTGCCAAACCCTTCTGTCAAGTGTCATTTGCGATGCAAAGTAAAAGTCATTAACTGACTTTGAATTTAAAAATCGAACATTTCCAATTACGGAGATACTCGTACGCATCTTCCGAATTTCAGAAATAAACCTCGACATAATTGGATTAACATAAATTTCATAAAATTCTGATTTCAACGATAATTTGAAAGTAGAACAATCGTATAGTTATATAAATAAGGCAAATGAATGCATTGGAAATATTCTTTTTTCAGTCGTGATCTAAAAAAAATTAGGCTTTAGAATAAGCATCTAATCTCATTCAACCGGAAACTCTATATGCCTAAATTGGATTAAAACTAAAAATAAATTCACCACACAATCTGGTTAATCTTTTCTGTAAAGTATAGATACAAAGATACGAATCTACTTCCATTAATTATTCCCTATATTGTCATTGGATTTAAATGACCCGACATGAGTTTTATTGTTAGTTGGGTAGCATGTTGCAATTCGCGAGGTTTAGGAAGAAAGTTAAACTATTGCACAGGCGATAAATTATACAAACTCGTTCATTTTTTTATTTCTTCAAGTCAAACAGAAGGCGTTTGACTACAATTAAAAGGGAAACAAATCAGACCCACTCGGCGAAAGGTAAAAGTGGATCGAAAAAAAGTTTACGACGAGGCTAAATGCACTGGGTTGGAAATTGAACTACAAATTGAGACCGATTTGTCATGTTGAATTAGTTTATTAGTTCCAGCATGTATTATGACTGATATTAATTTGATTAATATGATAACCAAATAAAAGGATATGAAATTTGAGAATGTTCGAAAAATTGTAGGTACAATGGATTAGCATACTCTTATAGAAAGTGAAAATAGATGTAACTGAAATAACACAGTATTTGGGTAATCAATTCGAAAGTCGCACGCAATTCTATAAAGCGTCCTTGAATCCAAAAAAGCTGAAAATGAATACAGCTGTACCTTCTATTGTTACCGTAAATCGTTTTTCTCTAGAATATACCCCACACATCAAAATCAAAGTCACGGCTCAAACAACTGTTTTATTGCATGCATTTAACTTTCCTTGCATGACAGTCTCCATTCGAAGCATAAACAAAACAACAACCAGCAACAATTGTCCTTAAAGTGATGAACTTGAAAATAATAGTCCTCAAGGTGAAGTTCTCCCTATGACGCTCATTTATCCAGACATTGCATGCATACTCGTATTTACTTGTTGGCCAACAGAAATAGGAAGAAGACAGGTTCAGAACGTGTGCTGAAATATAATTTTGATTGAATGAATAAATGAATGCCGTTTGAAGTGGCTGCGGCTAATGTAGAATTAGCAATTAGTGGCACTACACAAACTACCCAAAACTATATATTAGTTTATAGCCTGTAAAATTGTTATTACCGCATGAATATTACACAATATGATGTGTCCGTAGAAAGTGAAACAGGTGTGAATGAGTTTAACGAGTATTTGGAGAATTTATTAGCCGGTTGGAATTTAATTAGCACCTCTTTAAAATTATTAGGTATTTCAGTTGAGAGATAGCGTTCAGTTAATCAGCTGCAGTATTTTGTGTAGAATTTGGAACGAAATCTCAAATGAGCAGTATTTACCATTTTCTTCGTATTTCATTTGATAGAAAATGAATGGACAACTAATGAATTAGATTATGTATTGCACAAAGCGGAAATTTGTTTTTTTGCTTTAGCTACAGCCCCTTTCCAATTTTTTCTTAGAGATAGTTAGAATTTCCCAGTATCTTGATCGAATGTATCGGTAACGAGAAGGCGATATAGTAAGTATCACGTTTTGGTCATATGTCCGTTCGCCCAAATAGGGTGCATTCTGATTTTGAACTAGTACGTATCATAACCGAACGGGCTGATAGTCCGTCCGAAGAATCACTCGAAACAAATCTCTTTGTTAAAAACATGATTCGAACCAGGGACTTTTGACTTACGCAGCGAGCACTCTAACTACTACACTACGCGGACTATGTTCATAGATTTATGACGACGTGTTTTTAGTAACTTTCATGAGTTTTTTGACAATTAAGAAATGAATATATTTTATTGAAACTTACAGCAAGTGCTTTAGTTATATTCGAATAAATATTTGAATTTTCTTTGTAAAATTTCCTTGCGAATGTAGAAGATATCAACTTTCACCCATCAGAGGTTAATATAAGATGCAGCTATTTATTTTGGGAGATCAAAGTATTTACCTTAAATATTTCAAGCTTGATTTGATTTTAAGCAAGCAAACGCCACTATTGATTGTTACGTACTGTTTAAAATAATGCTTTGCTTTGGTATCCCAGCCAAATTAGTCAGTCCTACCAAAATGGCAATGACGTCGACAACCTTCCAAGTCCGGTAACCTTTCAAGTCCGCATCATCATCATCTTTGACACAAATATCGGACTAAAGCAGGGAGATGCGCTGGTCCCACTGCTATCCAATTTTGCTCTGGAATATGTCATCAGAAAGCTACCTGTCGATACAAAAGGTATATTCCTATGCAACTCGAGCCAAGTGGTAGCCTATGCGGACTACATCAACATTTTGTCACGGTCGTTAGCAACCGCCGAAAAACCTTTCCTGAAACCGTAGTGAAAGTAGGTAGATGAATGTCCGTGAAAGACTGCAGCGATGATCTGCTGCTTCGGCGAAGAGGATGGTAATATGCGCCGAGATTGGCCTTGTCTGGGGACGCGTGAATGCGCTGGCAGGCTAGCTTTGCGGTGTCGTGGGGCGGATTCGTTCCCCCTAGCACAAAGACCCACTACAAAAAAATTTCGCATTCACGAATTAAAGGGATCGAAGGCCGATCGACTGGTGTCGTGGCCGAGGTAACCTACTAAGGGTTGAAATTGCTTGTTCAGAGAACAAGTTGAGACGAACAAACACGGACGGACTGTCGGAGACTTCGTCATTAACAACGGTCCTTTTGGCTAACAAATAGGAATGCGGCATTCAGATGGACGTGGTGCCCCCTCGCACCCTCCCAACCGGATCAAGATCCAAACGTAGACGTGGCCATGTATTTCCCATTCGAGTGAAAAACTCATACAAAAGCACTTTTTATGACTCTTTCCCACAAATAAGAAGCATAAACGTAACCAATTTATGCTATAGAGTTATGCAATGAAATCACATAACCCTGTATCATAAAAGGGCACGCGTGCGGAAAGCCACTCTACCCGGCAAGAGCCCCTACTAAACAACAAAACGGTGGAGCGCACCCGATGGCTAGCCCATATCTGTGAAGAAGCCCGCCATCGATGCGGGTCCTATACCCGGTCAGGTACACCGAAATGGAAAGACCGAGGTGTATGTTTAACAATCTATTGTATTGGTTTATTGGTGAATCCTAGCTTATTTAAAGGTGTACAGCAACATTTATTCCGAACAAATAAATTTAAATCATACATACAACTTGAACCATAGAAAATGAATCAAATCAAAAATAGGATCGAAAATTAAACGTATCTTTTTACATTTAATATTTTCCGCGATTATTTCAGTTATTCTCACATATTGCCCTATGATCTTACTGGATGTGTAACGCCACTATTCCAAACTTAAAGTAATTCATGAAATGTAAATTAGTACATACTATATATTTATGTTACATGCGTTTCTGTACGTTTTACTTGCGCCTTACGCAAAGCTTTCTCCAATATTTTTCGCCTTTCAGCACTGTGTCGTATGAGTGGGAACAGGGTTCTCTTGCAGTTGATGAGTTGGCTGTACAAAGTATAGTTCTTGAGCAGTTTTCAAGCATAAAAATCCAAAAAAGGTGTTCTGTTTTATTTAGTAAGTGATATAAGATAAGAATTAAATGTATATTAAGAGTAATCGTATGAATTGTGGTGTAAAAATGGCAATTATTCATTATCTTACGATTGGGCTGAGGTTTCGGGTAGGAAGTAAATGACGCGAAAAATCGCCATTATGATTGCCCATGACGACAAGCATAGATGATGATAAGGACAAAATTATTTTGATTTGCTTGTTTAAAGCGCAATAAATATTCTACTTTGTGCTCGCATAAAGTTATGCATGAAGTGTCTGTTTCTCTTTCTTTTGTTTTCTTTTATATACCAATATTAGTCAAAAAATTTAATAAAAGGGTACTCACCCGCATCCTCATGAGCGCTCGATGACAATGTAGGCGGGCAGATATCGTTGGAATGTAGCCATTTGGTTTGGTTTCAATAATTTCCTATGAACGTACAAAAAAGGAAAAGAAAACGCACACCATCACACCTGAACAAAGTCTAATGGTCCAATTTAAATAGATTACGGACGGGTCAACGCTGAATCAATGTTGCCGGCGGCATATCACTTATTACTCAAAAACTCCCCCTGACACACTTGCTACTGTAAGGCGCACATGCATTCGTCGATCTTTGGCATAACAAGCAATCAATGTCAGCCAATTGACCCACAAAATCGAAAAGCTGGCTGATATCGCATGTAATGATTCAGGTTCCGTGCTCTTCGTAGACCTTGTAAACACCCTCCATACATCCATTTACGCTTTTGCAGTAACTGCACGCACTAATCTCGGCCGAATCCCGGGTTGTACATGCAAAACTGCGACGACGTATATCGACGTTATGTCTACGTTCGCGATGACTGCGCTGCGGCTATTGAATGCATGTAAAAATGCTGATCGGACGAGTTATTCACAAATGTAAAGTTATGCCTCCGCGCGGTATAACGAAAACTCGCAGAACTGATGGGCAATTCGGGGAGGCGGCGCTTTTCGACTATTAAACTTTGCACGATTGCGTGCTTCAAGGTCGTTAAAGGTAGGAATGTAGGTAGACCTAAAGTGTCTTTACGAGGTGAAGATGATGCAAGCAACTCAAAGGTTCCACGATGGCAATATCACGTGCGATCGTGTTCCCTTATAGTTCGTGCGCCGCAGCACTATGGGGAACGTTTAATACCTTTTCCGATGCTTTAAAAGTGGGACCACGGTTGTTTCACGGGGTATAAGATGCTGTAAACTCCGAAAATTGGTCGAACTATTGTATGGTTGCTGGTTGCACAAGTTCCGACTATTTTTCACTCATTTTCTTTTTTGGTTTTTGAGGGATGGGAGATCTTTTTCGCCGTTTTCCGTACGAATTCCGTCGTAAAGATCACTTCACCAATGGCGGCTATGGTGAACCAATTTTTATTATGTACACGACGGCAAAATATTTTTTTTTTGTGTCTTTTTCGCGAAATTCCGCCTTATGGTTCCCGGCAGGCTGTCTAACCGTTGGCGGAGATGGCGTGCACGGTGGTTTTCTTCCAAAAAAAAAAACGTTTTCTTTAGCTCGCAGTTCTCGCGCGTGCTTGCCGGCTCGCTAATTTCAGTCGATCCGCCCTCCGCCCCAGAAGTTCCCGACCTTTTTTCTTTGCATTCCCGTGTCTACGGCAAATCGCATCAGCCGAGCTTAGCCTAGTTAGCTTGCCTTCCGTGATATAATAAACCGTTGGGGTGTATTAGATCAACTTTCCCATACTCGAAATTTTATTTGGCAGATTTAAAAATTTTAAAAACAAAATTTAACTTTAGTAAAGAAAAATGAAGAAAGGCTTAAAGAGTAATAAGAATTAAATCTCATGAAAAATATAATTAAAGGGCAACATTTAAATTTAATATAAAGGAAAATTTATATAAAATAACATTTAATAATAATAATAGGAAAGCGAACTATTTTATAAATTACGATTACGAATGTAAATAATTAAATATTTTTCTAAATTTGACATTAAATTTCGAATAGGAGGTTTTCGAGCAGTTTGCTTGTGTGACTGCTCGATTACTACAAAACTCTACAGCAAAGCAAAACTAGTAAGGCTGCAAATGAATGAGCATTAAACAGAGCGCGTGACGCAATCGAGGAAAAATACCTCAAATACAGAAAATGTCACACTTAGTGAATACTGTATCGAAAATGTGAGCGAATTTGTGTATTTAGGCGCAAAAATAACGAGAACCGCTAATGAAAGAGACGAAATACGCCGAAGAATACTGCACGCAAATAAAATATTTTATTCAGTTTTGACGATCTTGGAGCTTTGCAGACCAGCTGCATATGCAGAAAACAAAGCTCCAAATATACAAATCTGTAATAAGACCTGTGTGACCTGGGTGTGAAACATGGACCCTAACTCAAGCACCCGCGAAGATATTGAATGGCTATGAGCGACGAGTTCTGAGGCGGATTATTGGAGCGAAGCTAGACGGGAACCAATGGCGAATTCGATACAACCATGAGCTGTATGGAATTTATGACGAGCCGGAGGTCTCAACGATTGTAAGACTGCTGAAGTTGCAATGGGCTGACCACATGAATCGTATGGATGAACTACGGATACCCAAAAAGGTATTCGTTGGGTGAAGTGCGAGGTGGAGATCAGTGGGGAAACCGAGGAAATGCTCAGTTGACGAAGAAAGCTCATCGCTGCTCGGATATCAAAATTGGAGGACACGGTCAATGGACCGAGACAGTTGGAGGCATTATTTGCAGGAAGCGAAGGCCCGAGAGGGGCTGTAGTGTACAAAGGAGAAGATTTCGGGCTTTAAAGTCGGTCTCAAAACATATCTCTGTTTTATTCGCCCTATACTTTTTCTATAAAAATTGAAAAAATGCATTTTAAATTATGGAATTACTCCAAATTTAGATTCACATAAAGCGAAATCATATAAAAAAATTGTCGATGAATTTTAACTCTTCAGTTCCCAATGCACCCTCCATGGTGCATTTCTTCTTGCTTGCTTTAAAAAGCTCAACTCGTTTGTCTGTGAGCTTTAAAGCTTCTCATTAGTCTTTGGTAGCTATTAAATGCGCCACAGCTATCTAGACTATTATCAAGATTGACAGTAATCTTCTAAAGTCAGTCACATTTATGTTTTTAAGTGTCATCAGAGCAGCCTGCTGATTTTCGGTCGTCATGTCAAGAAAACTTTCATTTTTCTTGACATGAAAATCAACAGGCTGCTCTGATGACACTTTTTGCTTTTTTTGTGTTCTATTACTTTTAAATTAGTTGCTGGTTCCATGTGTGCAAAAATATTGAGGAAAACATAAAACATTTGCCTTAAACACAAACTTAATCAACAGTGCAACAGTTGCACTAGGACTTTAGTCAACCTTTGTGTTTGGTCTTTTTGATGAATCTTCGACTGTTTATATTACTAATTTTATAATTTTAAACATTATTACTATTGTAAATAGTTCCTCATATCTTATGTGCTACATATCAGTAGCTAACTCCTCCGAATATCGAATTTGTTATATTTTCAGGGTTCCATTACATGAAGTAATAGCCCTTTTAGAGTCCGGCTCAAATATCGATGACCTCGAAATAACTCTATTTCCACCCGTCGATGGAAATAACAGGGAAGAAGATAGTGGAGATGAAGCAGAAAACGACCAACCATTTACCGAAAAGTGTGCTTCGGCTACTTCAACCGTTGTGAATGTGAACAGACCTGAGTCTGACCTTGATTTTGAACATGATCGTGAAAGTGATCTTCATGTATCAAAACAACTATCCGCACCCGAAACGAAACAGAAAAAAGGATAGTTCGAAAAAAAGGGATACAGAATGGAAAAGCGATAAAAATTACTTTACTAAAAGATCAGGATTAGTTGATGATCCAGAAGTTACCAAAAATTATCAAGGTCCCGCTTTGTATCATTGAGTGTTTCGAAAAAAAGTACAACTCGGAGATGTCTGATTTGCTTGTTGAAATGTCCAACACATACGCCAGCTACAAAAATCACGTTTGCCACTCAACGGTGGAAGAGATGAAGGTTTTCGTTACCATTCTTCTACCGAAGATTATCTTTCTCCAAAGTACATACGCATGATTTGGGAAGAACTAAGCGATACCTACAATAAACTGGTAGCCTGAAGTGTAAAACGTTACCGATTTTTTGAGATACAACAGTATTTTCACTTATGTGACAACCAGAATTTGCTTCAGAATGACAAATTCGCTAAAGTAAGAACATATTTTTCCTTACTCAGCCAATATTTCTCGGACATTTTCAATACCAATTTCGGTACCGATTTTTCATTCCACATTGCAAGCGATGAATCCATGGTACCATATTATGGTTGGCATGGATTAAAACAGCATATAAAAGGAAAGCCTATCCGTTTTGGATATAAATTGTGGTGCATGGCAACGCGAAGTGGTTACCTTATTTCGTTTGAGCCCTACCAAGGTTCAAAGAGCTCCCCATTGCTGCTACAAGAAGAGTATGGTTTGGGGGCTTCAGTCGTACTGGCCCCTACAAATTTTACCCCAACAACTTCTTTTCAGGACTGCTATTGGTACATCAGATGACCAACAAAGGCTACGGTATCTGTGGCACAATAAGGGAGAACAGAACCGAAAAATGTCCACTTTCTTCTATAGCTGACATGAAAAAAGCTGCTTGAAGGTCAATTTCCATCAGAGCCGCGGAAGATTTTTGTATTGTACTATAGAATGACAATAGCATTTTCACTGTTGTTTCGAATTGCCACGGAATTAACCCAATCGATAAAGTTGATCGCGTTGGATTTGTGGAAAAAATAAAACAATAATTACTGTAAATTGCCCTAACGTCATCACAATATATAATCGATAGTAGTTCGATATTCACGAAGGCAATCTCTGCTGGATTGTTCTTTACAGAACGGTTGCTGCTCCTGTTGATTCACCGTCTAGTCCCTTCGACTGAATCGCAATTTGATTCCGGTTACGACGAATTAATCAATCAATACGGTATTTTAATCCAAATACTATCGAGTTTTCAATGAAAATGATATGTCTTGCTGTTTCTCCATGTTTAGACTTGGTTTATGATCAATTCAATAATTTAATAATGAATACTTCGAAGCTAATTAATTTATAACAAAACAAGATAATGAAGACTTATGTCTGCATATGTATAAATTTCTAGTATTAATGGAGCAGTTAATTTAAACAATTAATGTTAACTTTAATTATATTTTTTAGTTGTTCAGAGAAAAAAGGGAATTTGAAGAAACCAACCAATTAAGACTTTAACTGCAGGCCCCGGGTGTAATTGCCTAAGGACGCTAATACTCGGGCTGCCGCCTTGAGTACGCAGTTATATTTATGAATCAATTGATTCATAATCCAACTGCTGGTTCCGAGTGCAAAACCTTGGGGCGCTTTTACACGGGCCGACGCCTTGAGTATGCATTCAGATTGATAAATCAGTCAATTATTAGTACAACTGCAGGCCCTGGGCTTAACTGCCTTGAGGCGCTAATACTCTCGGGCTGACGCCTTGTGTTCGCATTTGAACTTATCCTTATTCGCTTATTCCCGGCTAAGTGCCTTGGGATAGAATAAGCTCAGGCACACGCCCTGAGCCAGCGAATGGAGAAATACTTCTCGTTTTTCCTACTTGTGTCATTTTCTTTATAACATTACTATGCTAACTTAATTGCTTGCCAACCAAAATACTGAATACAATTTAAACTAGTCCATGATCAATGTTCAAATGTTTTTACCGCCATCTGTATGTGACTGGCGCAACCACAAAGCTCAAGCTTACACTCGATTTGCCTAATTCCGCATGCGTGTAACTAATTTGTTTCATTGAGGCGGTACGATCGATAGCGAAGTCTTGTGTGTATTTGTTTTTATTCTTAATACGAGTATGGATACACACCCATATTTGCTAATGCATGATACGATGTCCACGCCAACAGATGGTTTGATCAATATTCGCAGGTTTTCGCAAATGTTGCCATTCAAAGTACACAGAGAGGAACTACGGGACGCGGCTTCCGTAACATCATTCTGTCATGGGTATCTCTCCTTAGTTTGCCGCTTTTGGACAGCGCATGATTTGCTATGGCAATTTAAGAACACCCTGTCGTCGCACTGGAGCCCCACAAAAGCTTAGGAGTGCTCCGCCAACAAATTCGACAGAAGACAAGGAACGCAGGACGCGCAAATGAAGAGCATTACAACATGTAATCCCGACATTCTGAGTTTAGAGAAGAAGATGAAGTGTTTCGCCGCTGAATGGAAGGGAAGTGGGTATATATCACGCGAATTACCTACGTTGGTAACCAACTAGCCCGAACATAACCGATAATTTATGGTAATCTAATGCCTATGCGATGGACCGATCACATATTCAGAATTTGCGTTTGTCCGTCCACCCGCATCTAGTTTTGAAACCGTTGTGTCTGCCCGTCCTCTACTAAGTTGAATGCCGGAGGATAAACGTTCACCTCTGATAAATATTCACTCGGCTCCTTTTTCCAAACCCTTGAGGTATCCAGCATTGGGAAAATTAGCTGCCCCTTTTCGACTTCTATTGCAGTAGGCTTTGTACCGAAAGCGGCGAAGATATAGTTTAAACGAGCGAGTGACATGAACTGTCACGGACGGAACCGTATGGATGGCGTGCGTGGGAGGGGGAATACTTTTGGAGGCTTTTTTTTCTAACGGATCGATATTTGGTAGGTCTTTGTAAAAAAATTTATTTTACAAAGACATACTAGTTTCGCGACCTGTCTGTCCGTCCGTGTGTTCATGTGTTACAGCAAGTTTCCTCAGAAACTATAGATGTTAGAAATGGTGGTCTCTCAAAAGTTTAGTTCTTCCCAAACATTTCAAAATTTTTGAAGAAGGGCCCCCCTCTTAATGGAGTGGCCCTGAACATTTTTTTTTAATCAAAGGTAATCGAGTTTGGCATCAAATGAAAGATCTTGATTAGAAATTTTAGAATCTGAATTCAAAAAGTTATTTTGTGCATCAGGGGGTCCAGGGAAAGCAAAATGTACTAAACTTTTTTTCCCTAAGCGTGTGTGAATTTGCCAAGTAAACATGACTCCGCTACAGTTAAGAGTGCCGGCGCAAATAACTGTCTTTCTCAAGGTTTATTTCGTTTTAAGTTAGAAAATAAGTGAATAATTTGTGAACGAAATTTCTACTAAAACTTAGAAAATTTTGCATTCTATATTTTTGACGAAAGTATTGATTGATTGTTTTTAAGAACCTCTATTGCGTTATTAGCGACCAAAAATGCTAATCCTGGTCTTTCAACAAGCTCACCCTGGCAGTTGGTACTGGGTCTCGGCTGGTCTCTTGAAGATGGCCGTGGGCACCACTCGTCCATCCGTAATTTTCCCTCGATCCGGCGAACGAGCTTGGTTCAAGCTCTTCACCTGAATAAATATACTGCTTGCACATAATACATTACTGGAGAAAAATCTCTCTTACAATCAACTTCCAACAACCTAGCACAAGGGGCAACATTAATTAAACCCGACGCGTCGGTAAGAAACTCCTTTCCCAGAAACCGACACGGATACACGGGAAAATTGGACGGCAAAACAAAAAAAGGATGTATAGACGATTTGAGTTCCTGCACTGGACGTATCTTGTGCAGATCTTGGGACAGCGCGATTGAATTGCCAATATGGAGTCAGCGGTGGGGATCGAATGGGTACTTTGCAGGCGAGAGCCGGGTGTTTAAAAAAAGCCCTTCTGAAGTGAGCATGAAAGATTGGTTTTACATGCACCTTGACAATTCACTGGTTTGCCGGATTGTGGATGAATGTTCCATTCATTTAACATGCAGTTGTGCGGGAAACCAATTTTCATGTTCCTAGCAAAAATAAAAAGGTGCGTGATTTCAGTTGCGACATAACCTCAAATTTCACTGATGAAAACACGATTAAAGAAAGTTTGGCTACATATTTCAAGAACCTCCTCTGTTCTCCGCATAGCTCCAGAGTGTTGGAACCTATAGATATTCCCGGAAAGCTTCTATTGGCCCCACCAAATCTGGATGAAGTTTGTTCCATCATCAAAGCCCAAAAGAATAATAAAGAGCCCGCCATCGATGAGATTCCAGTGGAGCTCATCAAATATAGTGGCAGCGGTGTCCAGAAAGCCATTCATAAAACCATTCAGCATATTTGGCAACAAGAACATATGCCGAAAGAGTGGGGCAAATTAATTATATTCCCTATCCACAAAAAACGTGACAAGCTACAGTGCGAAAATTACGGAGGCATATCACTACTTTGTACGGCCTACAAAATATTTAAAAGATCTTAGAAAATTAAATAAGATCATACGCCAACAGTATTATGGGGATAATGGAAGTGGTTTTAAAGCTGGTAAATCAGCGATCGACCAATTGTTCACAGTCAAGCAGGTACTTCAATAACCAACACACCGATGCCTTTGACACAAATATCGGACTACAGCAGGGAGATGGGCCGGCCCCATTGCTATTTAATTTGGCTCTGGAGTACGTCGTACGGAAGCTACCTGTCGATATGCGAGGTACATTACTATACAAGTCGAGCCAACTAGTAGCGTATGCGGAAGATATCAACATTCTGTTACGGTCATTAACAACTGCCAAAGAACTTTTCCTGACTCGACAGCGAAGCAAAACTAGTAGGGCTAAAAATCAAGGAAAATTAAACAAAGCTCATGACGCAGTCGAGGAAAAATACCTCAAACACACAATATATCACACTTGGCGAATACAGTATCGAAAATGTGAGCGAATTTGTGTATTTACGCGCCAAAATGACGAAAACGGTCAATGAAAGAGACGAAATACGCCGAAGAATGCAGCTCGCAAATAAAATATTTTATTCAGTATTGACGATCTTGAAGACCAGCTGCATACACAGGAGAACAAAGTTCCAAGTATACAAATCTGTGATAAGACCTGTGTTATGCTATGGGTGTGAAACATGGACCCTAACCCAAGCATCTGCAAATATATTGACCGCCTTTGAGTGACGGGTCCTGAAGCGAATAATCGGAGCGATGCTTGACGGGGAGTTCGATACAACCATGGGCTGTATGAAATTTTTGACGAACCCGAGGTCTCAACGATTGTAAGACTGCGGAAGATGCAATGGGCTGGACACATGAATCGTATGGAACGAACAAAGGATACCCGAAAATATATTCGTTGGGAGAACTGACGGCCGGAGGTCAGTGGGGAAACCGAGGAAACGCTGGTCTGACTCGTCCGACGAAGACAGTTAATCGCTGCTCAGATTTCGAATTGGAAGACGCGGTCAATGGACCGAGCGAGTTGAAGGCTCTGTTTGCAGGAAGCGAAGGCCCGAGAGGGGCTATAGTGCTAAGAAGAAGAAAATATCTCGAAGTGCAGTGCATGCTGTGTCCATAAAAAGCTTCATCATAAAACGCCTAAGGTGGGATAGAAACCCTGGAGGTAATTTGGAACAAATGATTAAACGTACTACATGGGCGGATAAATCCCGAGTTTTTAATGAAAACATGAGTTTTTTTGGGCAGAGTTATATCTATTCCTCAACACATGTAGTTGTCTTCAAGGGGATACACTTAGTATAGCGATTTTCTAGCGTTTCGATGCCCCCTCTGTAGTACGAACCAAATCTTCGAAGTACGCCTCGGTATTCGTGATGACTTCCCCATTCGATATGAATCTCGTTCCTTAGAGCGACCGGTTGCGGTTTGGGAACAGGCCAAGTCTGGAGAATACGGTGGGTGAGCAACCAATTCAAGTTGTAATTGGTTCAAATTGGCCATCGCTTTCAAAGACGTGTGCGGAAGTGCGTTATCGGGATGATACACAACTTTTTTCTTCGCCATATGGGTCCGTTTTTATTTTTTTATCCGTTCAGTTTGTCCAATAACGCTGCATAATACTCTCCTGTGACTGTTCTTTCCTTCTGCGGGTTATTGATGAAAATTGTTCTATGCACAAGCCACCATCTTCCCCGCCAAGCGTTGGAATTTCTTCCGCTTTGGTCGATTTTCGTGGCTTTCCAGCCACTCTGCAAACTTCCAGTTTGACTCAGGTGTATGATAATGGACCCATGTTTCATCCATTGTCACAAAACGTCAAAAAGTCTGCTCGATTACGCTGCAAAAACGTCAAACCGGCCGTTGAATGCTTTTGGTCAATGGTCAGCCAACGCGGTGTCCATCGGGCCGATAGCTTTTGCATCTCAAAAATATCGTGCATAATGAATCCCGCCGTTTCTTTCGAGATGCCTACGGCCTCAGCTGACTCGCGCACCTTCACTTTACAATCACTCAAAACGATTTGATGCACTTGCTTTACGATTTCCACATTCGTAGCCTTTCTTGGCCGTTCCAGAGCGTGCTTGTATGACTCATTTTAAATTCACTGAACTACCGTTAAACTGTGGTTTTCGAAAAAGTAGTAGTGGGATAACATTTCTGCAACCATTGCAATGATTGTTCAGAAGTTACATTCCTGTTTTTCGATTTTTTAACGAGGCAAAAGTATCGTCATTCTGATGACTGTAGCTTGTAAATGAATGCACAAAACATCATAAAACTTCACACACAAACTAGTGACAGATGAGCCTTTCGGAATGAGTCATGTTCATTTCCCAGTGTCGCCATCTCTTGAAAAATCCCGCGCCCATGTGGTATATGTTCAATACAAATCTGTGATGAGACTGGTGTCATGCTATGGGTGTGAAACATAGACCCCAACCCAAGCATCCGCAAACATAGGATTTTCCAATAAGAGGTGTTATTTTGAATAGATCTTGTGATTTAACACCTTGCGACTTCTTCCTTTGGGGCCACGTGAAAGAGAAGGTCTACGCCAACAGCCCAGCGTCGATTCAAGACCTCAAAGATGGAATTCGTCAGGCTATCGAGGACATATGGCAGCCACTTTGCGATTTGATTATGGAAAATTTCATGAAAAGGTTATGGTCCTGTAAGCGTGGTCGTGGTGGTCATTTGCCTGACGTTATTTTCCACTATTAACGGCATATCTTCCTCTTTATAATGAAATATACATCCTATCATTTATACTAAAAAATGGCAATTTTCTTTTAATATCAAAATAACACCTCTTATTGGAAAATCCTATATATTGAACACCTTTGAGCGACGGGTCCAGAGGCGAATAATCGGAGCGAAGCTAGACGGGGACCAATGACGAATTCGATACAACCATGCGCTGTATGAAATTTTTTTTTTACAAAATTGCCGCTCATTATTCTGTTATTGTAGAAACGACAGAAAAATGACAGGTTGTGAAATGAAACATATTTTCTAATTTTCTCACAGTAAAAAAACTCGCTAAATTTCAAAGAATTCTAAAGAAAACGCGCAAGCACTGGTATGTAAATTTCTTCGAACATGTACTGATTGATAAGGTATCTACGAGTAATTAGTTCAATATCTTAACTATTTTCCGTTTTTGTTTCCGCTACTCTTGGCATGCACTTGATGGAACAAAGTATCATTGAAAAACTTGAATAATTTGTTGCTGATATTTTCTGAGAAGAAGAAAAAACAAAGAACTTTTTCAATTGCTAATTTTTGTATCCATACATACGATCATTGATCTAAATTACTTCTCTACATGTCATCTACCTTTCGTTCAAAGACGTTTTTCTCCCATTAACCTCAACATTGGTATCCATTCCAATCATTAAACGCAAGTAAGACTAAACCGGAAAAAAAGAGATAACGGGCGTTCCAAACTTTGCAGATAAATTTTTTCCCACATGCAAATAAGTACAATAATTGGCAGAGACATTAGACAGCGTAGATACTGAACACTTTCATTTGATTCAAACTATTTCGCATCTCTCCAGACTCACATGTTATGTAGAAACGCGTAGCGGAATGATCGCGAAAATGTTTTCATCGTAATCTAGTCACCTCAAATTAGCATATCTTTCATTTTTTCGGACGATGCAAAGAAGAATGCGTGGTCTAATAATAAGACCTCTTATGTTGTGTACTTCGGCTTAAAAGATCTCTTCCGGATTTATCGATTAATGTCCTCATATTGTTGGCTACCATGTATCTGAGTCGCTTAAGACAATTTTAGAAAAGTTAATCAGCAATCGCTCCTGGCATTAACATGCGTTCGTGAGATTGAAATCTTTATTGAGTCGAAATGTCCAAGCTGAATGGCTAAATTGACAAACTACATTAACCGGACAACATTTTAGTTATTGTTAATTAAAAATCGAATTGAATTATAATAGAACGAAAAAACTTGCAAGCGTGCAAAGTTTTTGCTCATCAGCTGGAAAGTATTTAGATTCGCAATTATAAATTGATTGGAAATGGATGAGTGTTATATTCAAATTCGGTTTTGTTTTATCATATCAAATGATTGTCATTTGTTTTTATTTAATTTGAACGACTTTCTCTCGTTGGATAATCCAGTGAGGTGTTAGCATACTTGCAGATTTAGCGCTTGATATAGAGTGATATCTACTGCAGCGATATATGACATGCATGTTATTAGGGTCCTTTAATTAATTTGATTACACAAAATCTTGTAGACATAATCAATATAATAGCAAATCCGTGGAATAAGGCGTTACTTTCGCTTGAAAATTTATTTAATGTAAATAATAAAATCTTACGAACTGGGTGGTAGTTAGTTTTTTTGACAATCGAAGAAAAAAACAAGTCGAAGTATGGGGTTTTCTCTTACGGGCATAACGATTTCGTATCTTTACATGAACGCACCCTTTAACTGTTTTAATGAACTGTTAATGTCATAACGTTAGATAAAGTCAACATTTTCATCATTGTAAAGTTCACGGATCAGCAACATTTAGAAATTATTAAAATTACTATCGAAATTCTGGGTCGGTTTCATCGAAAAATCATCTGCAGCGATGAAGCTCATTTATGGCTCAATAGCTTTGTTAATAAGCAGAATATGCGTTATAGGTCAGCAACATATCCACATGTGTTTCTTGAGACACCGTTGCATCCGCGAAAAATTACTGTTTGGTGCGGTTTTCATGCCGGATGTGTAGTTGGGCCGTATTTTTTTGTGGGTGTAAACCACCATCATGTTGCCGTCAATGGAGAGCGCTATCGTGTTATGATGGAAGATTAATTGTGGCCGGAATCGGATGAACTTGACATCAACGATATGCGGTTTGAACGAGACGGTTCCACTAGCCACACAGCAAGCCTCACAATCGATTTGTTATGTCCTTAATAGAAAACACTATGCCAGGAGAGTGCTCCTGCCAGGTGAGTTTTCAAAAATAATTAATAATTGAAACAATGTCTTCCTAATATCAAAACTTGAAAAAAATTGTTATTATGTATTGATACCCTTTTTTTTGCGGTGCTCCGTCAAAGATCTACGACTGGGGCTCTTGGACCCGGTAAGCCCATCGAAGAGGGGTCGTGCGCCACTCGCTTCGCCAGGGGGCCCCAAATGAGGTCGCCAAGCGAGAACGCGACCGAGTCAGGAGGTTCGCACCGGCCTAACCTTCAATTTAATTTGCGCGGGAAACCAAATCCTACCTAACTCTGGACAAAATTCCTAACTTCGCCCTGTACTTTAGTGCCCCTCGCGTTCTGACTCCACAGATGGTACTCGGGGACACTTCCACACGGTGGTCGTAAACCACCTCAAAGTCTCGCCACTGTCGCAACAACACTACAAGTAAACTCGAGAACCAGACTTTACATTTCCCACTAGAGACACCTTGTTTTTCACTTATTCCATCAAATTTATTGCCAGTCGCTATTGCTACCTTTTTTTCCACGTGGTCGGGGGCCCCCAATTTTCTCGGTGGCTTGTTTTGATTGCTGGTTCTTCGGCGAGTTGTAAGCCGTAGCACAAACTGCTCGTCGTCCTCCTGTCCAGCTCGTACCATGCCTTTTCTTCCTTCCTGCTTTCAATGATGCACTTTCCCGCCAATTTCTTATCGCCGCTTGCTAAATTTTTTCGCCGTTTGTTTCCTCGGCGAGAGTAGAGAGCTTTTTCCTCGTACTCCGGTGATTTGATTGTGCTTTGTGTATTTTGCCAACGTTTCTTTTGTAAATTCATATGCTCCAAAATAAAAAGCATGTGCTGGTCCAGCTCCCGCTACTACGGTTGACACACCACGTAGAGGTCTCATAAGTCCTTCTTTCTTGAACATATTCCTAAGTGTATAGGAAATACTGTAGCTGGATGTCCCCGGCGATAAACTTTGCCCCCTGGTCTTGAAATCCAGCGGGTACATGACACGATGCTTCAGAACTCCTGCAATCACAACGTCATCGTTGTCGCAAAATTCCTCGTCGACAGCTGTTCATAGTCGTCAAAATTCATAAAAGTGGCGGTGGGGAATCAATAGATTCCAAGCATTTTCATTACTTCCTTAGTTGCAGGTATGGTATCACTCAAACGATGTATTTGTAAGATAAGGCAAACGATGTATTTGTTAGATAAGAGTTATTTCTATTTTCTTCGTGTTCTGTCCCTACTATAGTAGCACATTACACTGCCTGGTCTTGCTTGTATTTCCAAAATATCACATCGTCTAAAAATAAGGCCCAAATGTGATGTGTTCCAGCCATTGCAATGCGTATACGATGGTTCCTGAATCCGAGATAGCATATAATTCAGCACAGTCGGTATCGAATGATGGCTTTGAACAAGTGATCTTCCCAAGAAACTTCAGATTTGGCAATATCAATAATTCCGTTGACGGGTTCAATGTTAATGAAGTTTTCAATATTTTCCCTTGGCTTTTATAATATTTCAGTGCCATCCGAACATATTTTTCCAGTCTATCATAATGCCCTTCACCGATTATCACAAATATGGGGTTGGGATTTGGACGAAAAATAAGCAGCGTGGGCGAACATTTTATTTTCAAGTCAATCCAAATAGAAGAGGTTGAAGCGTTTACTACCGGATGTATACTATCATATCTTTGCACTGCGGATAGAATGTTGGCACTATTTTTTCCATTGTCGAATTTAGCACTGTGGACACCTACAACCACCAAACCATCTTCAACGCTGTACTTTTTCTTGAGTTTTTTCAAATCAGGTAGTGTATGCATATAATTTATGCAGCAATATGTGAAGAAGTCCAGAATAACTACTTTGCATTTAAGCGATTTCGTAAATGTTAACGGCTCAATTACATTAAACCAGTCGAGATCTTCTTTAAATTCTGGAATGGTTTTCGTCTCCGAATCAGCTTCCTCTACATATTTTCTCAATATTTCTTCCTCAGTCGTTTTCGCCAATCCCAAATATTTCAAATTCAAAGCGGAGTCCATTAGTATTCGAAGCTTTTGTATCCACCGCTGTATATAGGCACCATGATTTGGCATTCCGCTGCTTATGCTAATTTGGTATCTGCATTGTCTCTCCTGGATCGCCGCTATTGATATTTCTTTGCAAGGTCGTAGTCTGGACATTCCGCTTAGAATCTATTACATGTGCCAAGAAAATTACAATTGAAAATATTTAATTCTAAATAAATTACGTTACTAACTCTTCTTCAGTCTGGCTGGCGTGATAAATATTACATTTAGCTCGCGGGGGTCTTGCTTGTAGGATAGTATGTGAAAGTGTCCCGCGACAGTATTTCAGTTCGCCACCACTTTATTTTCAGAGTGTTGACCTGATTGTTTGAATAGTCATGATGATATATCAGTGTTACAAAACATTTCTAAAATTTTCATAATTCCTACATATCTGTCGTGCCTGCATCCTTTGCAAACGCGCATCTCCACAATATCACATGTTATTGTTGTTGTAATTGATACATTTTCAATCGGTTGTGATATGGCTTTTTATGGCCCGATTTTTACGAAATTTTCATAAAACAAATTTGAGTACCCCTTGAGGCAAAAAGTGTTAGTTCAAGACCTGTTTTGAAAAGATCTTATTAAGACCTTTCATTTGATACCCATATTAGCTACCTTTACCAAAAAATATTTAAAAAAAATTCTTGTAAATATTATTCTGTGCTAAAAATTTTAAGAGGGCACCAGTTTTGGCCTATTCAACAAGCAGCATGTTTCTAGCTTATGTGGTTTAAGAGAAAATTTGCTGTGACACATCGACGGACGGATTGACGGTCAGAAGGACAGGCAGACAAGTCGCGATTTTAGTAGGATTATGCAAAATTATTTTACATTAACCTAAAAATAATACAAAAATTGGGTGTATGCCATATAAATTCGTAGGCATTTTCGGGTCTGCAAAAATCTACAAAAAATTCCCTAATAAATTACTACATACAAATTTTAAAGCAAATCACCCAAATTCAGGTTCAACCACCAATTAAAAAAACCTTAAATTTATTATGCAGATTTTTAACCTCCAGGTTGGGGATCCTCTAGCTTGGGACTTCGAACCCGGTTTGCCCGTCGGAGACAGTCGTTGGAGGCGCCACTCTCTTGTCCCTTGGTCCCAAGTAGCCGCCAAGCGAAAAACGCGGCCGCCGAACACCCCTCACGCAGCTCGAAACAAGATCTAGTATTTCTAACTAGAAAGGAAGAATTATTCAATGCCGGGGCGACCACTTCGCACTCTGTAGCCCTTATGAGGTCACCCGACATAACACGCACTGAAAGCCTGAACTGAAAACTGAAAGACACCCAAGGCAGGTTTACAATCAACTCCAGAATAATTTTTGAATAAATTGCAAGATTGAAATAAAAAAATCCAATTCTACAATATAAACTATAATTTAGTCAGCCACCAAAAAATACAATAAATTTACACTACCTGGTCTTACGGCTATTTCTCCTGTTTGGGAGCCCCCGAATTAATTCACGTCGCGAAGTTATATTTCCAGCGCGATACTCGATCAACATCCACCGCCATTATTCCCTGTTGCTGATGTAAATTCCACTCGATAATTATCTCTCTCAACGTAGAGCTGCTGGATAATCTTCCTTCTTATCTCGTCGCACTGTGGATCCTCAGCCGTCGATCCACGTCCACCAAAAGAGATCCGTTCTTTGTCCGCAGGTTCCTCATCAGCTCGGTTTCAACCGACCAGTCGTTAATTTTCCTTCAAGGCGATTCAACGTTCAATTGCGGTGCTGGCTTGCATCCGCCACCCCTCAACTGGTGTTCATCAGGTACACATCTACGTCTCACATTCGCTCCATCGGGTTTCGCCGTCGTTGGTTGTCCGATGGGTTGTCATCCGCAAATGTCAATTCGCACAATCAAAACAAACAACTCATTTTTCTTGTTGTAGCGCCATGTATTTATTGTAGTATTTTAAAAGTTTGCTTGTTTTCAGATCGGTCTCGCTCTAAGGGTTCGGCCACCTTGTGATTTTACTGACGTAATGAGCGATTTTTAGACGCAAATATAAACACATTGTGACAAGATTTACGAAGGAAGTTCAGGCATGGGCAGAACTAATATACTCGTTTGAAGGATGTCTTTGCCAAGAATCCATGCGCTAACTCATTTGTGCGCTATGCAAGAAACGTCCATGCGCGCCAGCGTCCAATGTCCAAATGGTATGCGCCTGCGCCAGTATCACAAAAACTTGCTACTAAACTGGTTTTAGGAAAAATAGCAAATTCCTGCGACTGCCGACCTGGCCAAAATTGTCGCAAATCGCAGTGTGCGTGCTTCCATTTAACAATGTGTAACTTGCGACAGTAGTGTAACTATAAAGTCGTAGTCTGTTCCATCCCTAACGCGGCCTTGGACTCAACATCATTTGCAATCATTTCATTATTATCAATCTCTTCATTTTCATCCGAGACTGCCTCTTTTGGCAATTCAACAACCTTTTTCACGTGTTCTGCATGCAACCTTTCTGCCATTAATTTCTTCAATCTGGTTATCTCTTCTTGATACTGTCTCAACTGAGCATCCTGTGGATCGTCATTCTTAACAGGCTTATTCTGAATGGTTCTAGCCCGACTGGCGTAGTGTAGAGTTGTTAGAGTTTCGTTATAATTAATATTGGATGAACCGATATTTGCTATCATTGTTCTTTTTGAATTGCCACCGAGTGAGTCATGCAGTAATCGAGTCAGTTTCCAATGATGATACAGAGTGTGCGGGGAATCTTTGGCAAGTACAGATATCACATTGCCCAATGACGATAGTGCTAAATTTATTGTTCTCGCTCCTTTGAGACGTTCAGCTGTCGCTCCGGTTTTCGATTGCCGTTCGCTTCCCGCTAAATCGATGAGATTCAATTTACCCACCTTGACTGTATTTAAATCGGTTCACTCATTTCAATTTTGATCATAAAAATTGCATGTGATCGTGAACTGTGTTCATTCATGTTCGTAAACCGACTGTTAGATTTTTATTCCCTTGATTCATTACCGTAATCAATGTTCGCACATAAATTCCATTCAAAAAATATTCCCATGAATGTAATTAACTAACATATATTGCCATAGTTAACATTTTCGACATTATCGGATTCTACATTTCATACATTTAACGTTCCCAACATCAGCAGATTCATCTACAAATTCCAAATACCAGACAGTAAGAAGATATGTCCAGAGTTGATTTCCACCTGGAAAAAATTGTCTCACGGATCATTATGATCCGTCAGCATAACAAATTTTTCTCACAGAACTTCTTCCCACATTAGAATGTATCAAAACAAAGCAATTAGGAAAATAAAGTCAGTCATTTCAATTTACTCAAGAGAATTGTTTTATTACATCGAGGAGGCGTCAGAACATTGGTCATTCGAGCCAAATATCAGAAGCTGATATTAGGAACAGATACCATAAGCAGGTCAAGAAGCACAAGAAGAAGACAGAGGTTCAACATTAGCCAAGGATGTCGGAAAAAGCAACCCAGGATCTCAACATTAGGACAATCCAGAGGCTCATCGAGAACTTCAAAAAGGATAGCACGACGCGTTACAGTCTTGTTTATTTCAACGCAAGGCTTCAAAAGCTGCAGGGACTTTGGTCACAAGTGCGAAGGTAGTCATCCGCTGGTATGCCAGGAGATGAAGAGTGACAAGGAACGCACGCAGTATATTGAGGAGTTTGAGGCGCTGGATAACGCTTTTCTTAGAGAAGGTGAAAGATTATGAGGGAAATTCTTCCACTGCGACAGCTTCAGGAAATGAGATGGATGCCACCAAACTGGAAAGAATCAAGATTCCAGCTTTTGATGGGCGATATTCGTCGTGATGCTCATTTCGGGATCTGTACAAATGTATGGTTCATGAGAACGAGAAACTTAACGCGGTGCAGAAACTACAATATCTTCGAAACTCGTTACGAAATGAGGCAGAGAACTTCATCCAGCACTTGACTGTTACTGAAGCCAACTACCAGCCAGCGTGGGAATTATTATGCAAGCGCTATGACAACGACAGAGCTATCTCAAACGAGATGGTGCAAAGGTTTTTGGAGTTACCACGATGCAACAAGGACGACGTAAAATAACTCAAGCGCATGGTCGATATAACTAATCAGTTGGTGACCACGCTTTCAACCCTCAATGTCAACGCGTTCAACTTGGATGATACATTCGTTCTCAATCAAAAACTGGATAAGGAAACCAGGAAAGAACGGCAGAAGGAAATCGGACAGTCAAGGAACGTTCCAGCTCTTCAAGAGCTTTTGACTTTTCTGAAGAACCGATTCGTCATGCTGGAAGCCCTATCAACTTTTTGTACGAAATTACCCGTTAAACGGCCTGCGGTCGCCGTCTATTCAGCCAGTACCAGTGCACAATGTCCAATGTGCAATGAAGATCACCGGCTATTCAACTGTTCAAAATTTAGTCAGACAAGTGTACAAAAAAGACGAGAACTGGTCAATTCGAAACGATTATGTTTCAACTGCCTCAGCGATCAGGACGTAGCAAAACAGTGCTCATCAAAACGTGGGTGCAAGGTGTGCGGGAATAAACACAACACAAGATTGAATGTATTTGCCGCACAGTCAGTAAGCCCGGAAGGATCCAAAAATAGCAGCACATGTATGTGCACAGCTGACAACAGAAGCCAAGTTCTGTTAGCAACAGCGTTGGTTCGTGTGAGCGCACATTTCAACACTGGACCACAGACAGCGAAAATTATCACACTGAGGGCGTTATTGGATAATGGAGCACAAAGATCACTCATTAGTGAAGCGGCTATGAGAGTATTAAATGCCAAGAGGAGAAAGGCTAATTTATCTATTGGAGGTGTTAGTGGAGGTCATGATGTTACCACACGTGGACAGACGACAATCGTAGCGTCTGTGAAAGGAGGAAATGGAAAGGACGCAAGATTGATGTTCCAACCACTCATCTTGAAGGTCATTACAACTCCTTTACCTTCTGTACAAACAGCCAGACATCTTCCGGAAGAGCTGAAGCCAGAGGAGCTAGCAGACCCGAGGTATCATAAGCCTTCGAAAATCGATCTACTGATTGGAGCAGATATGCTTAGCGAAATCTTACTACCTGGATTAAAAACAGGAAATCCATCGGCACATCAGACAAAGCTCGGATGGGTATTATTTGGTCCCATGGCACAATCAACAGACAAAGTGTTCAAGTTATGGTATCATATGAAGAACTGGATAAGTCATTGCGCTGTTTTTGGGAACTTGAGGAAACTCCATCGACCATGCGATTGACAGCAGAGGAAAGGGAAGCAGAAGAGTACTACCGCAAGTTCACACGACGTTTTTCGAATGGGTCCTATTCAGTGCGATTACCATTCAAATCAAATACAAACCTGGAAGGTGATATAAGCGACACACAGAAGGCAGCATTTGTTCGATTTCGTCAATTAGAGCAGCGTTTTCAAAGAGATCCAGCCTTACATAGGGAATACAACAAATTCATGAAAGAGTATCTCAACCTTGGGCATATGGAACGAGTCCCAATCAATGCAACTCACGAAAAACCGTCCTAATATTTACCACATCATGCGGTTATCAAGGACAATAGCACAACAACCAAGCATCGAGTACTTATCAACGCATCGCAAAAGACGAAATCTGGGAAATCAACGAAGTACTAACTGGGCCAACACTCCAGGAAACCTTTTTACACATTCTAATGAGATGGAGACAGCACCGATATGTGGTTACATCAGACATTGAAAAGATGTTTTGGCAGATATGGCTAGACGAAACTGAATGAAATTGCCTTCGAATCTTGTGGCGTTTCAAAAAGACAGACCCGATTCAAATATATCGTCTTACAACCAATACATTACATATGGAACAACAAGTGCACCATACTTAGCCGTTAAAACACTTCAACGACTAGCCGAAGATGAACGTCAAAGCCTTCCAACTGTAGCCAGGGTTTTGCAGGAG
Source organism: Odontomyia ornata (assembly GCA_963969285.1). Taxonomy (NCBI): domain Eukaryota; kingdom Metazoa; phylum Arthropoda; class Insecta; order Diptera; family Stratiomyidae; genus Odontomyia; species Odontomyia ornata. The sequence goes on along the minus strand of OZ017739.1, from coordinate 421,947,965 downwards.
GATTTGTATGTAGACTATTCTCTAACTGAAGCACACAAACTGTCC
>OZ017739.1:420132920-420145420 GCA_963969285.1 Odontomyia ornata | reverse complement strand
TTATTGGCCGCGAACGGAAAACACGCGACAGTGGTGTCAAGAAGTGCGAAAGAAAAATTTTGAAAGTGAAAATTTGAACATTTTTATTGTGCACAATAGTAAAATTTAAAGAAACATTAAAAATGCCACGAAGCTTAAACTTAAAAATTAATGAATTGACCATGTCGGAGCTTAAGGAAGAGTTGGAACATTGAAACCTGGCTACGCAAGGTACAAAGGCCACACTGATTGCACGCTTGCGTGACGCGATCGAGTCGGAAGGCGTGAATCTGGATTCGGGTGAGTTCTCAGATGCGGAAAAAGGCGCAGAAGGTGGAGAAGTAGAAACACCAAAATCGAAGGAACCAGAAAATGCGCTGATGCAAATGTTGATGCTGATGCGGCAAGAGCAGCGACAACAGTCATCCAATTTAACAGCGAAGTTAAATGAACAATCAGCGCAGCTAAATGAACAGACATCCAGTTTAGCTGCGAAGCTAAACGAACAATCAGCGAAGCTGGACCAACAAGCAATCGAAATCAAAGCAGACATCAAGGCAGACATCACACAGAAGCTGGAGAAACAGTCAACCGCAATAAAAGCGGAGCTCGGCAGTCTCAACAAGCAAATTAAAGGCGTCGAGGAAAAGGTTGACCAGGTCGAGGAAAAGGTCAGCCAGGTCGAGGAGAGAATCAACAATGAGATGGAAAACATGAAAAAGGAATTGGAAGCAGCAAAGGCAGTAGTAACCGCCCCACCAGCCCCAATTATAACCGCAGCGCAAAGCTCATCTAGAAATGTGCAAGCACCAATATTCGATGGGCAAACGGTCTGGACTATTTACAAAACCCAGTTCGAAGCAGCCGCTCGCATAAATCACTGGAATGAGCAGGAACGAGCAACTGCATTGATTCTCGCTCTAAGAGGCCCAGCTGCCGAGCTGTTGCAGACGATCCCCGTCGAATTGCACTCAAACCCGAATGCTATAATGAATGCGCTCGACATGCGTTATGGAGGCGATCATCTAAAGCAGATTTATCGGTCACAGCTAAGGCATCGAATGCAGAAGTCTGGTGAAACCCTGCAGCAGCTAGCCCAAGACATTGAGCGGCTGGCACTTTTGGCTTATCCAGCCTACGACCCAGAACATCGAGATGATGCAGCGACAGAAGCATTCATCAGCGCACTAAAGGACCCGGAATCGCAACAAGCCGTGCGGTTAGCTCAAAAGCAAACGGTTAAGGACGCACTGGCTTATAGTCTGAACTTTGAGGCAGCGAAAAATGTGACTCGTACCACTGCCCGGGTTCGTGAGGTAGTGACAGACGAGTGCAGGTGTGAGCGCGTGGAAATTGAGCGAGACCCGCATGTAAATGGTGCGCCTAGATGCTGGAATTGCGGAGAGAAGGGGCACCTGCAAAGAGACTGCAAGAAGCAAAGAAAACCGAGCTATTGTCCAGGGTGTGCAGCTAGAAGGAGATCCAGACCGAGTCAGGAGCCCAGAATGGAAGCCCTTCAAACAGAGGGGTCGGGAAACATGTAAGAGCCAACTTCGTGGGGCAGAGGTTGGCTAGGAGGATCGACGTCCCCAGCACCACCATCACCGTGTCAAGACTACATCGTGGAGAAGCAGACTTATGCCTTCCGGGTCAAATTGACGGAGAACACTGCACCATAACAATCGACACTGGTGCAACCCGATCGATTATCCGACCAGAGCTAGTTAGACAACAACAACTTCACAAGGGCAGAATTTTCTCACTACGGACAGCTACGGGAGAAACTGCACCTGTTCATGGAGAGGTCAACCTCCAGATACAGTTGGGAGACCTTGTGTTCCGACATAATTTTCTGGTCGCGAACATTATGGATGACTGCATTCTCGGAATGGATTTTCTGCGACCACATGGAATCACGTTGGATTTGGGCAAACGTGTATTGAAATGGCAGAATGTAGAAGTACTGATGGAGGATCCCAGCGTCCGAATTCCCAAGATGAATGTAGTGGTATGTACTGACACTGATGTACCGAATTCTTCCGAAAGCATTGTATGGGCCAAGCTTGATGGTGATTCTGGAGACCACCGATCTTATCTGATAGAGCCAACGACGACGTCTGCATTACGCAGTTTGATTGTAGGACGAAGCCTTGTAAGATCTTTAAGGAACGGATATGTGCCGGTTAGAGTCCTTAACACCGCAGACTCAACCACGAGCATCAAAGCGGGAGAAGTCATCGGCAGCTGCCAGCCTGTTTCCACCATCACCTCTTTGGAAGCTACTCACGACCATCATTGGGAAAGGAGGCAAGACACAGACAAAGCCCGGGAATCTACGTCTGCAATATTGAAGCAGGTCAAATCGCCAGTGCAGCTATTCAAACGAGCCTCTCATCTGGTCACCAAGTACAGTGACATCTTCTCAACAAGCCCGGATGACCAAGGCCGAACGAGTATGGTAACTCACGTCATAGATACACAGGGAGCCAAGCCGATTTGACAAGCACCGAGACGTCTCCCTATAGCCAAACAAGGAGAAGTGAGCGCGCTGATCGCGGACATGGAAAAACAAGGCATTATTGAACCTTCTGTCAGTCCATGGGCCGTGCCTGTAGTTCTAGTCAAGAAAAAGGATGGTAGCACTCGCTTTTGTGTCGACTATAGGCAGCTTAACGACGTCACTAAGAAAGATAGTTACCCACTCCCACGCATCGATGACATCATGGACACTTTAGCCGACGCAAAATGGTTTTCTACACTCGATCTCAAGAGTGGCTACTGGCAGGTAGAAATTGACAAGAAGGACCGAGAGAAGACCGCATTTTCAGTTGGGACCGGATTGTGGCAATTTGTTGTGATGCCGTTTGGGCTTTGCAATGCCCCAGCCACTTTCAAACGCTTGATGGAATATGTGCTACGTGGTCTAACCTGGAAAACCTGCTTGGTATACCTTGTAAAGATGCGCGTTCTTGCACGCGTTCTTGTTCCTCACTATGTGTGGATGTAGGTTTTAGTGGGATCAAGAATATTTAATCAAGTTTAAAAAAAACTACCTAGCCAAGCGGCTGGGCCGCAGATAAAATAGCGAGGACATAGTGTCCACTACGCTACTGTTACTAAGACTGCAAATGAGTATTAAATTCCTTTGCAGTCTAGACGTAAGCGCAACGATAAGTTATTGCGTAGACAATTATAACTTCGAATTCAAACAGCGTTATCACGCAGAGAAAAGTGCAAGTTGAAAGTCAAAAGTATAACTGTATTTTCTCTAAAATTCACAACGGTATTTATATCATTTTCTAGAAGTCATGCTCTACTTAAATTATTACACATACAAAAATATTAGTTCGTAAACCTACTTAAAATATTGGTCATAAATTTTCCTAAACCCAAAACCTACTTTCAACACTTCAATTTCAAAACATAATTCTTCGTTCATTTATTATTCATAAATTTTTACTCCACGACAAGTGTCAACATCCTCATTACATTCTTCACACCTTAAACAAACCCGAAACCACTTGACCTTATTCTTGACTTGGTCAGTTCACAAGCATATGCATTCACATTCCTTTAATTGTCTATCGAAACATAAGGACAATTTCACAGATGCGTCATTACGGCATAGCACGTCGTAATATCAGATCGCATGAATGAAAATGCATATACTTGTTTATCTTCAGCACGCGACTAGTATCGCATTACACAGAAAAGGTCTGTATGAAGAATGCAATGAACGATGCATTCGAATTCAAAATCAAGTGATCATGTTACAAAATAATTATTTGAACTTGACTTTGATTTTCATAAAATGTTTCTTACGATAAGAATTTTATGTGCGCGTTGAAATATAAGTTTGGGTTATATTTATTACAATTTGAATTGCTCGAAATAGATTCTTGCAATTAAAATTTATGTTCCTATGAAATGTATTTATACAAATATGTCAATTAGAATTTATGCTCATGTGAAATGTATTTATCTTTAAGTGAATATAAAAATATGTAGAGTTACACAACACCCTAATCCTCTAGATGAGTGTTGATATATTGAAATTTTATACAATATATTAATACGAATCTAAAAAAAAAAAAAAAAATTTTATATATATAGTTCACTTATACATAGAAATGCAATATGTCCCATACAATATTGTTACATGTTTTGTACAATTACACTATACGGTTCGCAATAAATTTAATTTCTTATTATTAACATTTATTGAATGATTACATTATATGGTTTTATTCTATTCTTGTGTATTGATTTTTGGAGTCCGTCTATATCAATTAAAACATTGCTATTTTCAACATTTATTACTTTATATGGACCTTTATAAGGGGGTTGGTGTTTTCTACGGTTCTCATTCTTTACTAATACAAGATCTCCAATATTTATGTGTATAGGGTTTGTACGACCTTGTTCTTTAACCCTCTTTGCTTTCAAATTTTCTATTACCTTCCTAGACTTTGAAATAGACATTTTTAATCTTACTTTGAGTTCATTAGCATAATCATCCAGATTGTAAATCTTTTCACCATCCTCAATTAAATCATTTGGAAGGTAAGGCAATTTGCCGAATACCAATTCATAAGGTGTATAATTGGTATCTATATGAGGTGTAGTGTTGTACGCAAAGGTGTAGTACGGAATCCATCTATCCCATTGCTGATCATCAGCAAAAGAATACATGTATTCATTGAGAACCCGATGGTTTCTTTCAACCGAACCTAGCGTTTGGTGATGGTATGGAGTAGAAAAAATTTGTTTTATCTTTAATAAGTTGCATATATCGCCCATAAGTCTATTGGTGAACTCAGTTCCTAAATCAGACTTAAGTATTTTAAAGTGTCCATACTTTAATATAAACTCTTCTACTAAACCTACCGCTATAGTTTTTGATTCCTTATTCTCTATTGGGAAAGCAACGACAAATTTAGTTAACTCACATTGTAGTGTTAATATATATCGGTAATTATTCGAGATTCTTAATGGACCTACAGTATCTATTTGTACAGTCTCAAAGCTTGTTGATGGTGTATCTGTTACAACCATCCTCTCTTTTGTATGCCTTACTTGTTTGTTAGTTAGGCAAGCTGCACAATTTTTGATATGGATTTTAACCATACTGTTCATATTCTTCCAACAGTATCGTTGTTTTAGTTTTAACAATGTTTTGCGAATTCCTAGGTGTCCTCCATGAGGTGAGTTGTGATACTCCTCTATTAGCTTCTTTTGTTCAAGTTTATCTGTTATCTTGGTAGGCGGTTTGTATATCATAATTCGTAATTTCTTTTGCGTACGCGTTTTCTGTTGCAACATATTGATTATTCTTTTAAATACTGTTTTGTCTATAGACCTAAAAATACTGTCTTCACAAGATAGTGAGAGTTCATTGATGTTCTCTTGATTCGCGAATTTAAATAGTTTCTCCAGAATCGAAACGAATTTCGGATTCGGATTATCACTATTTGCCTCATCACTCTTGTTACTTTTGGTACCATTATGCATTGTTAGCTTTTCTTTGACGGAAACGGATTTCACATCAGATATATCGCTACAATGTACTTCTATAATATCTTTTGTACGTACAATATAAACATCTTTATTTTTAACTTCACTGCGCAGGATAAATCTCAGTTTCGTAATACCGGTAATGTCAGACAAACTCGTGCAATCCCAACAATAGAGTTGATCAGGTTCTACTGGAGTTTGGGTGCCCTCGTTGTTGACCACTTCATTCTGTTTTTCTGTCTTATTCGCCATACCTCTTGTAATCGCTAATAGTTTCCTTTTCGCATTTTCATCAGTTTCTGGAGGTATCATCGCTTTCAAGGTGTCCGAATCCAACTCGATCCTTGACAATGCATCCGCATTAGTGTTCATACTACCTTTCTTATATACAATTGTGAAATCGTAATCTGATAGGTCGACACGAATTCTAGTCAGTTTTGATGAGGGATTCTTATGGGTAAACAATGATACTAGTGGTCTGTGATCGGTCACAACCACGAATTTTCGTCCGTATAGATAGGGTCTGAAGAAATTTATGCCCCAATGAATAGCTAAAAGCTCTTTTTCGATAGTCGGTTTGTTGATGTCGTGCTTAGCCAAGGATTTGCTAGCATAAGAAATTGGTAGGTCTTGGCCAATTTCTCCTTGAGATAAAACTGCGCCCAAAGCATAGTTTGAAGCATCTGTGGTTAAAATAAATGGTTTTGCGAAGTTTGGGTATTGAAGTATCGGTGGTTCTATCAGTTTCCTTTTTAAAGTCTCGTATGCTTTTTGACATTCCTCAGTCCAGACAAAAGTTACATTTTTCTTTAGCAATGCATTCAAACACTTCGCCGTCTCGGCAAAATTTGGTATAAAACGCCTGTAGTAATTGCAGAAAGCCACAAATCTGCGTACTTCATCTGCACTCTTTGGTACTGGGTAGTTTTTGATTGTATTGTTCTTAGCTGGATCAGTTCTGATTCCCTCACTGGTTATCAAATGACCCAAGTATACTACCTCTGATCTCAAAAACTGGCATTTTTCAGGATTTAATTTCAAATTATACCGACGCAACCTTTGTAGTACTTTGCAAAGATTGTCATTATGGTGTTTGATGCTACAACCGAATACAATTATGTCATCGACATACAAGAATGCCTCGTGGCTAAGGCCACTGAGAGCTATGGTTAACATCCTTTGAAAGCTGTTGGACGAAATTTTCAATCCGAATGGTAACCTCTTGAACTGATAGTGCCCATCGTTAGTGGAGAATGCTGTCAATGGTCTAGACTCTTTCTCAAGTTCAATTTGATGAAAAGAGCTAGTCATGTCCAGCGTAGAGAAATATTTTGCTCTACCAAGCCTGTCCAAGACGTCCTCAAGTCTCGTCAAAGGAAACTTGTCGTTGACTATCTTGTCATTGAGTCTTCTGAAATCTACAACCAGTCGCCATTTAGCTTTTCCGTCTGTACTCTTTTTTGGTACAACTAACAGTGGAGAATTATACGGGCTAGTTGATGGCTCGATGATATCACTGGTTTCCAGATCTCTGACTTGTTGCAGGATTTCCTCATTTTGGGATTGAGGTAATCTGTAATTCTTAATATAAACCGGACTGTTATCTACGGTTTGTAATTTCTGTTTATAGAAGTTGTTCGTTGCAAGCTTTTCTCCATCCAAATGAAATACATTTTGATATTCTTTTATGATTTTAAGCAAACTTTGCATTGCAGGTTTATCCAGACTATCCTTATTTATAACGTTCAGTAATCTCTTAAATCGATCATTGTCGAAACTTTGTTTTTCCCCTTTGAAGATGTCATAATCTTTCAATGGTTCGACTTCAACATTGAAATGCTTTATGACAATATCTTCGTCTGTTGTATTCATGATTTTAATGTGCCGTACACCTCTTACAGGTATGATTGTATTTGCTACAAATACACCTTTCTCAATCTCCGTGTTCAGCACGATACCATCCTCATCAATATCTATGTTGACCGGAACAATCATTTCGGTTCTTGCCGAAATGTTTATCTGTGAATACTGTTGTCTTCTCGTGTCCATAGGTAGTACAACTTCTTCATCATTTACGTTGAAGGTTATTGTAAATGTCTCATAATCAATTCTGCATAAATAATGGACCATCAAATCTCTGCCGATAATACCATCTGTACTTATCGGAAAATTACTGTCTACAATGTGGAATGATTCCGTTACTTTATGATTCCCAATTAATATCTCTAAGTAAGAAGTACCCAAGGACGTGGTTACCTCTTTTGTTATTCCCGTAAGTCTAATCCTATTTTTACTATCTATAGAATATTCTAAATCCTTATAGACATCGTCTTTGCATATAGACACATCCGCACCTGTATCGATTAAAAATAATAAGTATCTATCAGAGTTATAATTATAAATTCTCACAAAATTAGTACAACTATCGGTTATTCTATATATATTGTGCTCTGTGTCCAATTTTCTTATACCGGGAGGTTCTCCATGTCCTCTCCGGAACTTAGCACGTTTCCCTGGTCGCTAACAACATGGACATTTCTCCTTCTATTGTCACTATTATTATTGTTGTTGCTCCTACCATTGCGCCTATTACGCCTGTGATTATCTGATTGATTGTTGCTATTGCGACTGCTACGGTAACGATTATCCCTATCATTGTTATTATTATTGTTGTAACTTCTATTGTTACTGTGGTTATTGTCCCTATCGTTACTTCTACTGTTCCTATCATTATTCCTATTATAGTTATTGTTATGTCTATTATTCCTATCATTGCTATTCCTATTACGGTTATCGTATCTTCTCCCTTTCTTGTTGGCATTGCCACTAAAATGCATTACACTATTAGTAGCCTGTGTCTCTGCATTTTCTAATTCCTGTGCGAGTGATACAGCTTCGGTAAAACTTTTTGGTCTTGCCGAAAAAATAGTGTTCCTTAGCTGATCATTCAGCCCATTTTTGAAAACGGTTAGCGCATAGGTGTCGTTCATCTGTGCGATAACTTTCTTCTCGTTCGGAGTAGCTTGACTTCCTAACTCCTGTATTTGTAATTGGTTGAGTTCATCCACCAAGTTTAAGATTTTGTCCTTAAAAGAACTCACAGAAGATTTCTTCTGGTAAGTACTACTTAACATGGTATGAATCTGAGGTACAGTTTTATTATTCTTAAATCTTGTTCGTAATGCTGATTTTAGGGTATCGAAGGATGTAATTGAAACATTTGCCAAAGAAAGTCTGACTGTGGCACTTAATTTAACATTGACAACGAAGTCAATGAGACTAGCCCTAGCATTAGCAGACAGGGTTGTATGGAGGATTTCTAGTATTTTGAGGAAAGGGTCCAATTCCTTATACTTCCCATCAAAAACAGGGATGATCTTCATGGCTGTTTCTAAACTAAAATCGGCCATGGTGAATCTTTCTTCTAATATCTGTAAACTAGATTCTAGATCCTCACTTATAGAATCTTCTTTGATTTCTTCTATATCCGAATACCCTTGTTTGCTCAGCTGTAACCAGATTTCGCCCTCCAAAATGGATGATAGTGCTCTGAACTTTAACTTGAGATCTAAAACTTTAGAACTTTCATCTTTGCAAGTCTTGAGTATATCATTAAACTTTTCCTTTCTAATTTGCAACTCATCTAATTTAGCCTGGAGTGTCTCAAAAGTGTACAAACTCTTTGCACATTTCTTTAAATTACTCAAAACCTTTTCATTCTCAACCACCAGTTTTTCTAAAAGCTCCATAAATCATTAAATTTGAAGCAAGATATCCTAAAGCCAATGGTAAATAACTCTTAATCCATAGACTCCATAAACCAAAAAAAATAGGCTAAATACTTCTAACATCAAAAACAACTCAAATTTTCAAATATTAATATTTCTATTTAGTCTTTTTACCACGTAATTCTTATTGTATCTGTGGTATACATAAAAAACTATCATTATTACTATGAATACTATGGATGTTGTCAATGATTGTTGATATTCCTCGACGAAACTGTTTCCAACGGAGCAGCTATTCCCCATTGTGCCCAATGTCTATTCGCCGGTTTGAGGTCCAAAAGTTTCCGCTGTAGTACTCTCTTCTGCTCTCCGACCGCTATTTTAATTACACGATGCAGCTCGGCTCGCTGACGCTTCAGCTTCGTTTTACGACCACCTCTTGGTCGTCGCTTCTTCGGTATAGATTCCAAAATGTCCTTCGGCTCCGTTCTTGTTTTCTTCAGGAACGGTTCAATTCGACGTGGCTTTGGTCCTCGAAGATCTGGGGTACCGATTTCAGCCGGAATGTAAGGTGGCGGTGACAAATACCGTTCTGCCACGGGTTCTGGAACGTACTCCTCTACAACTCTACAGCACCTCTCGAAAACAGCGTCGAACTCTTCTTGGTTAGCAATAAGGTCTAACGCGTCCAAATCCGGACAAGCAGGATCGCCATGTAAAGATGCGCGTTCTTGCACGCGTTCTTGTTCCTCACTATGTGTGGATGTAGGTTTTAGTGGGATCAAGAATATTTAATCAAGTTTAAAAAAAACTACCTAGCCAAGCGGCTGGGCCGCAGATAAAATAGCGAGGACATAGTGTCCACTACGCTACTGTTACTAAGACTGCAAATGAGTATTAAATTCCTTTGCAGTCTAGACGTAAGCGCAACGATAAGTTATTGCGTAGACAATTATAACTTCGAATTCAAACAGCGTTATCACGCAGAGAAAAGTGCAAGTTGAAAGTCAAAAGTATAACTGTATTTTCTCTAAAATTCACAACGGTATTTATATCATTTTCTAGAAGTCATGCTCTACTTAAATTATTACACATACAAAAATATTAGTTCGTAAACCTACTTAAAATATTGGTCATAAATTTTCCTAAACCCAAAACCTACTTTCAACACTTCAATTTCAAAACATAATTCTTCGTTCATTTATTATTCATAAATTTTTACTCCACGACAAGTGTCAACATCCTCATTACATTCTTCACACCTTAAACAAACCCGAAACCACTTGACCTTATTCTTGACTTGGTCAGTTCACAAGCATATGCATTCACATTCCTTTAATTGTCTATCGAAACATAAGGACAATTTCACAGATGCGTCATTACGGCATAGCACGTCGTAATATCAGATCGCATGAATGAAAATGCATATACTTGTTTATCTTCAGCACGCGACTAGTATCGCATTACACAGAAAAGGTCTGTATGAAGAATGCAATGAACGATGCATTCGAATTCAAAATCAAGTGATCATGTTACAAAATAATTATTTGAACTTGACTTTGATTTTCATAAAATGTTTCTTACGATAAGAATTTTATGTGCGCGTTGAAATATAAGTTTGGGTTATATTTATTACAATTTGAATTGCTCGAAATAGATTCTTGCAATTAAAATTTATGTTCCTATGAAATGTATTTATACAAATATGTCAATTAGAATTTATGCTCATGTGAAATGTATTTATCTTTAAGTGAATATAAAAATATGTAGAGTTACACAACAACCTAGATGACATCATCGTCATCGGTAGAACGTTCGAAGAGCATGTGTGGAACTTAGAAGAGGTTTTCTCCCGATTACGACTGGCAAATTTGAAACTTAGTCCCGAGAAGTGTACTCTTTTCGCAGATGAAGTAAAATACCTGGGACACGTCGTATCAGCAAAAGGGGTCAAAACAGACCCTGAGAAAATTGAAGCCGTGAAAAGCTGGCCAACACCAAACAACAAGCGCCAACTACGAAGTTTTCTGGGTCTGGCGACCTACTATCGAAGATTCGTCAAAGACTTTGCCAAAATAGCTAAGTGTCTCCATCAGCTAACCGAGAAAAATCGTCCGTATGTCTGGAATGAACAATGCCAGACAGCCTTTGAGACCCTGAAGGAAAAGCTGTGTGAATCACCCGTGCTGGCGTATCCGAAACCCGGAAAAATGTTTGTAGTTGACACCGATGCAAGCAACGGCGGTATTGGAGCTGTACTCTCCCAGCAGATCAATGGCGAAGAAAGAGTCCTCTCTTATTACAGTCGAGTTCTCTCAAAAAGTGAGAGGAATTACTGCGTGACCAGGAAGGAGCTATTGGCTATAATAGAGGCCACTAAGCAGTTCCACAAGTATCTATATGGGCAGAAATTTGTTCTTCGAACGGACCATGCATCACTGAGATGGTTGCTCAACTTCAAAAACCCCGAGGGACAAGTTGCGAGATGGATCGAAAGATTGCAGTCATACGACTACGAAATTGTTCATCGGAAGGGCGGAGTTCATGGAAATGCTGACGCCCTATCCCGCCGTCCATGTCCAGCTAACTGCAAGCATTGCCGACGGATTGAGGAAAAGGAACCGCTCGTTGATCTGCGATTGATAACGGCGGAATTCGATGAAGGTTGGTCATCGGAGGAGATTCGAAACGCCCAGTTAGCCGATGAAGACATCGGACCATTGCTCGTATGGAAGGAGACGACTGGGCGACCTGAGTGGAAAGACGTTTCAATGCATGGCACAACCCTGAAAAGCTATTGGGCACAATGGAACTCCCTTCAGGTGGAGGGTGGCGTACTCAAGCGGAAATGGGAAACGGCGGATGGTAGCTCCTATAGGATGCAAACTATACTTCCCAAAAGCCGAATCCACGATGTGGTTAAGGAAATGCATGAAGGATCCTCGGGAGGCCACCTTGGTGTTAACAAGACCTTAGCGAAATTGCGGGAACGGTTCTACTGGCTCCACGCTCGAGAAGACGTAGAGGACTGGTGTCGCAGATGCGCAATTTGCGCTTCCGTCAAAGGCCCAAAGCGACGACTGAGAGGACAAATGCAAGCCTATAACGTAGGCGTGCCATTCGAAAGGATTGCTGTTGACATCGCAGGACCCTTTCCTGAAACCGATTGTGGAAATCGATATACGCTGGTTGTAGTCGATTATTTCAGCAAGTGGCCCGAGGTCTACCCCATTCCCAACCAGGAAGCAACTACCGTAGCTGAACAGCTAGTGTTAAATT